>OX463839.1:26972599-27134460 GCA_949825065.1 Odontocerum albicorne
TGTTTAACCCCTAGGCGACGGGAAGGTTTCGTATTAATTTGCTATCTGGAACGGCGAGAATCTCAAAATCACTGTCTGCATTTTGTTGTTGTGCATTTCACTGCTTTGTGCTTTACCAAATAGAATTAAAATTATTAAAAAAATCGTGTCGTATTGTTAAACATTATTGAATTGTTTGTGCATAGTTAAAATGATCCGTTTTTTATTTTATTTATATGTTAGATGAAGTTTAAATTATAAATTACCTTCAAAATGCTCCTCTCCATAAAAGAACCACTCACTGAGACTTCATTTATAGTCGCATCGTAACAAATCATTTTACTGTGTCAAGAATGTACATTTAGGAATAAACATATTCAGTTTTATTGGGAGTTTTGTTTACACAATAATTATAAGGATTTTTTTAAAAGGTCTCTAAGATAATATTCCGCCATTCACACATACTTACACGGGCTCCGTGGCGGCATTTAATAGGGTGACCACAAGATTGTTCGGAGCTTCGGACACTTTTGATTAATAAAATTTCACGGTGTGATGTATTTTAAAACAATTGGTTAGGCATAAACCAATACCACACTCGACACACCAGTAACGTGTTTGGACACGACGTTTAGGGCCTTTTTTTGCGTGTCTACAAACATGACACTCCCTGTAAACCGATTTTCTTTTTGAATTATCTGTTTTTGGTATGTCCGCAACAAAATGTTTTTCGACCAACCTCAGTGGGTACTCGCCAACTCGATTAACTTTTATTATTGACCCAGGAATATGATACTTATGAACTAATTGTTTTATTACTTGTAAATGAAAATCTGTTAAACTAATATTTTTTTTAAATTTTAATTTGTACATGGCATGGGCATTGATCAAAACGACATCGATTGTTCGAAAAGCAACTTTTTTATACCACTTTTACGGGTTTCAACACGGGAGCTTTATTTTTCCAATTAGCTTTTCCCGTTTCCATCATTGATGCGTCGTGTGAAGTAGTCAACAGATGCACGTCTCTCTTGTCATGCCTTTCATGGCAAGTTGGCATCCAGCTTGTTTTGTGTCTACATCTCCTTTTTTGACTAATCCAAACGATGGCATGAATTTACGGTTTTTTTTACAGTACCGCAGGCATTGGTCTGCTTGGTATGTAAATAATTAAATAAAAAAGGGCTAGTATACCAGTTATCTATATACACTGTATGGCCTTTTCCTAAGTAATCACCTAATAATGAAACAACCACTTTTCCAGAAATCCCCAATTGCTTCGACAAATAGTTTCTTCCATATTTGGTATTAGTATTTCCGTTTTAGCGCCAAAATAAATTACGAATTTTAAAACAAGTCCCGTTTTACAATCACATAACACAAAAAAATTTATACCAAATCTATGTCTTTTCGCTGGAAGATATTGTTTTATGCACAACCTGCATTTGAATAATACTAACGACTCGTCAATGCAAATATTCTCGTTTGGATAAAAATGTTTTTTAAACTGGCTACACACTGAGTCAACAAAATCTCTTACTTTGTATGTCGTGTCACCTGGTTGTTGTTTTTCATTATCCGAGAAATGAAGCATACTTAGGATTGCCCTATCCCTTGGCATTATTTCTCCAAATATTGGTGTCGAAATGAACTTGTCTAATGACCAATATTTATGGATTTGACCCTTTTTGTTTGTTGCCGTAAGCATGGTCAAGGCAATGAACACGTACATTTCTTCAACTTAAACATTTTTCCATTTGTGTAATCTGGAATTCGGAGCTAATATTGTTTTCAATTTTACAGTATCACAATATCGGTTAGTTTCAGTTGCTATATTACTCACAATGTCTCGACATAAAAATAACTCAAAATAATCTAATTCACAACTCTCTTCATTGATGAATTCACAATCTCTTAAACCAGATTGTTCATTAAAATTGTGCACATCAGGTTGGAAGTTAATGCCACTTTCCCACTGGGGTGAGAAATTTGTAAAATTTATTTCACTGGGGGGATGTTCTTCTAATATTTCAGAATTGTTCATTTCACTCTCACTGTTTACCGGCGTTATACCCGTATGCTCTAAGTTCACCAAATTTTGGGGAATATAATCTTCTTCATCGCTCATTGATAAATCTGAATCGCAATCCAGCGCAAAATTTTCGATTTCTTCGTCATTCATTTTTAAGCCTTAAAAAAACAGTATTTGTTCCAAAAAACACAAAATGATGCGTAACAACTAAATAATTAGTGTCATTCAAATAATAAACATAAATAAAATACTAAATCGAAAGGGATCACTACACTAAAGGAAATGTTTACAAAATAAATGAAACAACGAAGTATTTCATCTAATGAATACTCCGAGTCGAGTATAAAATAATGGGCACCCTAAAATAAACAAATACACGCGCGGATATTATGTACACACAAGCGCGGATATCGTGTACAGACAAGCGGCAACGGACATGGAAAGGATGACTAAGCTGTGTGCGAATTCCCGAAATGCAATATTACTAATGATTGGATGTTTGTCACGGAAAATTAATTAAAAATATTTCTGTAAGTAAAAAGGAGAATATTTTTAAATGGAATTGTAGTAAACACTTGACTCTATAGTATGATAATTTTTCTTTTGGCTTTTTACCGTCAAATTAACGAAATACGTGGAGATAAACATGACGAATATTCTGAACTACAACGTGTAGTTGGTCGTACTGTTACACCACTGGAAAAACCAATTATTTAGAATCTATTTCTAGACCAATGCGTCACTATTTTAAAGCGTATCTCCCCCTAAAAACATCATCCTGATAAGATATAAAACCACATGTCCGTGTGAACATCCTGTTACGACATTGCTTTCGGGTATATATACGGGTACCTCCTTCAGTTCCCCGTCTTATAACTTTGTCTTCACTACCGTTAATACTGTACTATACTGTGTGTTCGTTTTGAAATCAATAAAACATCTTTACATTGAAACTTCAATCTTTCACTTTGAATCAAGTATCATCGCTACCTTTGGTCATCACTGCATCCCTAAAACGAATAACTACCTGACGAGTTATTCACAACAGAGTCCTATCTACCGATAGCCCTCTACGAGGATCATTCTTCGAAAGGAACTTCGTATAGGAGACGTCCATATACTTAATAACTTCGTACTGATTGATCTTCAACCGTTCTCTTTATTCTTCTGAATAATTGGGAACGTAACATTGGTGTCAGAAGTGGGATTGCTTCGAGATCACATCGAGATAACATCGTGATAAACACACTTCAACTTCGCAGACGTTTTCTTCAAACTCTCTGGTAACAACTCTGGATTCCAGCCACCGAGAAATCAAGAATCGAGTCTTCTAAGACGAATCTGCTGAACCTGTGTTTGCCGTTGCTGCTTGCTGTTCAAAACCGTCGCTGGTTGCTTCTACTGCTGCTGCTATCTGCTGCTGCTGCTGCTCCTGCTACAAGATTTTGACTAGAGAAGGTACACCTCTACTCAAGAAAATCTACATTGGAAGATTTACGACACTATGAGCCTCTCTGTGTTCCTGTAAGTACAGATTTTAATTCGACATTGTTGTTAGATCAAATTTCATCTTTTTTATATACCTTTGTAAATTTTGTATTTGATATTTTTTTTTTATATATTTATTCACACTAAAACTCAAAAATGAGTATTGAAAAGAAGGAAAACCAAACATTCATATGTTCAATTTCTGATCTCATGAAATTTATTAAACCCTTCGATGGAAATAGGGAAGACCTTATACCATTTTTGCAAAATTGCGAACGAGCATTAGAATATGCCACGGAAATTCAACAACCGACATTGCTCTCGTATATTCTGTCTCAACTAACTGGCAAAGCTCAAGTTGCATGTTCTATGAAAAGAATTAATACTTATGAACAATTAAAAATATACCTCAAGCAAAACTTCTCAGATTCAAGAACTCCAACTCATTTGTACATTGAAATGCAACAATGCAAACAAAAGCACAACGAAAATGTAGCATCTTACATGCTTAGACTAGAGATGTGTGCAAAAGAATTGAAAACTACTATAAGTCATTGTACAGAAGATGAATCTGAACTAAAGGGAAAGTTCGCTTATGCAGACCATAGCGCACTAACACAATTTATCATTGGAGTAAATTCAAGGATATCAACCCTTTTACGAGCTCGTTGTCCTAAAAATTTAACAGAAGCTTTAAAGATAGCTCTGGAAGAGGAGGAGATAACAAATCTTCTCGAAGAGACAAGACATTTATCATTTCGCAGTAAACCAAACTGCAATACTTGCGGAAAAACGGGACATACATCGCATAATTGTTATCGTAATAAAAATAGGCATAATGATACAAGAAGAATTAACAATTTTATACCAAAACCTAACTTCCAGAATAAAAATAAAAAGCTCTGCAATTATTGTAAGAAATCAGGTCACCTAATAGAAAATTGTTTCAAAAAAGATCCATCCAAACGCGAGAAATATCTAAGAGACAAAAAAATGAGTGTGAATCTAATATCAAAAAACGTAGAGTCCCCGTTGTGGTGCATTTCAACGGAGGATTAGGTATAAAAAATGATAATGTACAATTTTTTTGATTCATGTGAGGAAGCAAATAAAAATATTTTAGCTTTTTCCACCCCGCATGAACATAAGACATTTAACGAAAATGACATGTACTCTGACCAATCTATTATTTTAAATAATAATTATACTTCAATAAATGAAGTGGAAATTAATAAAAATCGTTTTGGGAATTTACCATATATAAGTTTGAAAATATGCTTCAAGAACATTGCTAAGACCTGCAAATTCTTAATTGATACAGGCGCTGCCATATCCCTTATAAAAAATGACGTCATAACATATTTTAAAAATAATAATATTAAATTAAAATTGGGAATAGGCAAATTGCAAATAAAAGGCATTGAAAAATCTGAAACTATATCAGAAACGGAAGGTACTCTTATTTTAAAATTTAAAATTAAAGAAAATTATATTGAACAATTGTTTCACGTTATAACAGACATTAATCTCGACTTTGATGGAATTATTGGTAACGATTTCTTCATAAATAAACGCTGTAAAATAAATTACGAGTCAAATATGCTGAAAATAAGTGACAAAATTGAATTGCCACTAATGAAGAATACGTTCTTATATCAAATAAAGCCTAGGTCTGAAACATTCTTAAAAGTAGACGTAATAAACCCTGAAATTAAGGAAGGTTTAATTCTGGACCTTAATATAGGAGAGAACTTGAAAGTATCTAATGTATTAACAGAAGTCGATCAAGACAATAAGTGTTTAATATCATTAATAAATACGAGTGATAAAATAATTACTATACACAAATTAAAAGTGAAATTAATACCGTTTGAGTACAAGACTAGCGAAATTAATAAAATTAAAGTGTTAAATAAAAATTCAAAAATAACGGAACGCGTTAACAAAATCAAGAGTTTAATTCCTAATAATCACCTAAACTCTGAAGAAAATAAATATTTAAACGAAATATGTAAGGATTACGACGATTTATTCTTCATAGAGGGAGATGATTTGAGTTTTACTAATGCAGTGCAACATCAAATCATTACTTCCCATAATAATCCGATTCATACGAAAACGTATCGATATCCGGAAATACATAAAGAAGAAGTCAATAAGCAAATAAGCAGAATGCTTAATCAAAGGATAATAAAACCTTCTAACAGTCCTTATTCATCACCTATATGGATAGTTCCAAAGAAATTGGACTCATCTGGACAAAAGAAATGGAGAATAGTGATAGACTACAGAAAGCTAAACGAGATAACAATCGGAGATGCTTATCCTCTACCGAATATATCGGATATTCTCGATCAACTCGGAAAAAGCAAATATTTTACAACACTAGATTTAGCATCTGGGTTTCACCAAATTAAAATGAAAGAAGAAGACAGTCAAAAGACAGCCTTCTCAGTTCCTTCAGGACATTACGAATATGATCGTATGCCATTTGGATTAAAAAACGCACCTGCCACTTTCCAAAGATTAATGGACAATGTATTAAGTGGATTACAAGGAGTAAACTGCTTTGTTTACTTAGATGATATTGTAATATATGCCAGTTCCTTGGAAGATCACCAAGAAAAATTGAATAAGATATTTCTTAAACTACGTGAATATAATCTAAAACTACAACCGGAAAAATGTGAATTCTTAAGAAAGGAAGTCGCATATCTAGGACATATAATAACGGATAAAGGCGTTAGTCCTAATCCAGATAAAATTAAAGCCGTAAAGAACTTTATAGAACCAAGAAATCCTAAAGAAATTAAACAATTCCTTGGATTGGTTGGATATTATCGTAGATTTATAGAAAATTTTGCAAAGCTATCTAAACCATTAACATCACTTTTAAAGAAAGACATCACGTATAATTGGATTGAGCATCAACAGAATGCATTTGATGATCTTAAAAATAAATTGATCACAGCACCCTTATTACAGTATCCAGACTTTAACAAACATTTTATTATAACAACTGATGCATCAAATTATGCAATTGGATCAATCTTATCACAAGGAGAGATAGGAAGCGATTTACCAATATGCTATGCTTCGAGAACGCTAAACGCATCCGAAGGTAATTATAACACAACTGAAAAAGAACTACTTGCTATCGTGTGGTCAGTAAAACAATTTAGACCATACATATATGGTAGAGAATTTACCATAATCACAGATCATAGACCCCTAGTTTGGTTATTTAATGCTAAAGATCCAGGATCAAAATTAGTTCGATGGAGACTTAAATTAGAAGAATACACATATAAAATTCATTATAAACCAGGAAAAATCAATTTAAATGCGGATTGTTTATCAAGACTACCTGTAAAAATATTAACTACGGGAGAAACATATAAAGACTTCTTAGACAAATTCCATAACGGAGAAACATTTAACGTTACATGTAATGAATTCGAAGAATACTTGTTGAAAACTAAGGATAAAGACATTGCTTATCCTACTGCAATAGATTTGGATGATGGAATTCCCTATTGTACAGATATTCTTTGTAAATCAGAGAATGCTGAAATATTCAAGTTGAACAGTCATGAACTGTATCAAACAGAAACTACTAGCGGAAATGCAAAAACCTATTATCATATATTTACCAAAATAAATCATTTTGACAAACCTTCATATCCCGACATATTTACTGCATTAAAAAATTTTAGAGATAATCTTATAATAAAAAATATTAAGACAATTTCTATATCTGATTTCGTAGATCCATTCAATATAATGGACTATCACAAAATAAAAGAATTAATAATGTTCGTATTTCACGACACAAATATAATCATTAACATATACAAAAATACAATTATAAGTGTTGAGGAAAATGATATACCTCAAATATTAATTGATAACCATGATGTACCTACTGCTGGACATTTGGGATTTTATAGGATGTACAACAGAATAAAACACCAGTACACCTGGCCTAGAATGAAACAATCAATTGAACTATATGTAAAAAATTGTAAAGAATGCCAACTGAATAAAGTTAACCGTCAAAATAACACTGCACCTATGGAAATTACTTCCACATCTAAGGAAGCTTTCGAAAGAGTAGCCCTCGATTTAGTAGGACCTCTTCCAGAAACAGCTAGACAAAATAAATTCATCTTAACACTTCAAGATGATTTAACTAAATTTAGTCAAGCTTACCCTTTAAAAAATGCTACTGCAGAAGAAATTGCAAGCAAATTTATAGACTTTTCATCATGCTTTGGTATACCTAAATCAATTTTAACCGACCAAGCACAAAACTTTATGTCGCAATTATTCGCAAAAGTCACAAAATTACTCAACGTAAAACATAAAAATTCTACCCCCTATATGCCTCAATGTAATGGAGCTTTGGAAAGAATCCATAGCACATTGAAGGATTATCTAAAACATTATGTAAATAATGATCAAACAAATTGGGACGAATTTCTATCAATTGCCATGCTTAGTTATAATACTAACATACACTCGACTACAAAATTTACACCTTATGAATTAATATTCGGAAAGAAAGCCATAATACCGAATAGTTTATATCGTAATGATACTCCAACATATAATGACTACTTCACTCAATTAAAATACAAGTTCTCACAATCTCATAAAATCGCTAGAGAAAACATAATTAGATCTAAAGAAAGATCAAAACAAAGATATGACGCTACTGCTAAAAATAAAATTAATTATAAAATCGGAGACCTAGTACTTATAAAAAATCATGTACGATTACGAAAGGCTTTATCAGCTAATTATAAAGGACCGTATGAAATCACAGAAGTGAATTCACCTATAAACGTTACCTTAAAAATAAGAAACAAATTCGTAAAATATCATATAAATGAGATAAAACTATACCATCAAGAGATTACTAATGTCGAATAAAGAAGTACCAATGCCAAATAAGAATAAAAATTGAATAAAAATTTAATGAAAATTGAATAAAAATTGAATATTGGATCGAATAAAATTAATAAATGAACGTAAAATAATAATAAATACTCCTATAAAGAAATTAATAATAAAAATTTCATTTCAGACTGTTGACGCTACTATACTTGAGAACGAATTCTTGTTCACACATTGAAAAGATTAATAGCGGTAATGGGTTATTTTATGACGAGATAGGTAAAGTAAAAACCTACAATGATTATTGGAATGTGGTTACATATCAAGAAACGGAAAACATTATTCCACAACATGATATAATTTTAGATATCTACGGAAGAACCAATTTAATATGTTTAAAAGTTATCGAAAAAGATATGGGAAATACCTGTCGCTTAACATTAGCCGACATTAAAAGTGACATACAGAACATGAATACAAAGTTTGAATCAGTGATTCACCTGATAGGAAAAGAACACCTCAAGAGAACTAAAAGAGGATGGTTTGATGGAATCGGGACTATGTTTAAAACCATTATCGGTACTTTAGATAAAGACGACGCAACATATTATGATAATGCAATCAATAAAGTAACAGAAGATGAGAAACATCTTAATGAACTCTTAAGAGATCAAACACAGGTCGTGACTTCAACAATACAGACATTCAACGAAACTATAGTCAGATTCAGAATAAATGAGATTGTCATGAATAGCAATCTACAGAAACTAGAACATTATGCAAATGACCTTAAAAAGGAGAACGTTTTATTAGATGCTAGAATAACTATAATAGCACAAATAACGTTATTGCAAGAAGTTGTAAAAAAGCTGGACCGACAGATCGATAACATGATCGAATCTGTTCTATTCAGTAAAAACAACATAATTCACCCAACATTATTATCCCCAACTAAATTTTACCAAGAATTATCTAAAAACATAGGTAAACTAACGCAAGGTCGCGAACTACCTATTCCTCCTACAATGGATAATATTCATTTGATAATGGATATTTCAACATTAACTTCATATTTTTATAAAACTAAAATTATCTATATAATTTCAATTCCATTAACAAAAATTCAGGAATTCCAATTATATAAGATCACCCCTTTACCAATACCACATAATGCAGATGAACCAAAATACTTCTCCCTAATTCAGAATGAATTTAAGTATGTTGGATTCACTCGCACAAAAATGCAATACATAAGGTTTAATGATCTAGATAGATGTAAAACGCTGACTGAAAATCATTTCTTATGCAAATTAGATGATGTATTTTCATCAACAGAAAATGGAGTCTGTGAGTCAAAATTAATTACCGAAAATCCTAATAAAATTCCACAAGATTGTATTACAAAAACTCTGTACGGAAATCTAAATATCTGGCACAAAATACTGCACAACAGATGGATATATGTATTGACCAATAAGGCAAAAATAACTATAGACTGTCCGCCTAAACCAATCGAAGAAACTGATGTAATAGGTACTGGACTATTGAAATTGGAGAAGAATTGCAAAGCATATACAAAAACATTGCAATTCATAGCTGAAAACGATATACAAACAAATATATCTGTAGTAACGAATAAATTTAATATAATAACGGAAGATTGTTGTATCAAAGAATCAAAGTTCAACGAAACTTTACCACATTTAACACCCTTAACCATAACTAATATAAATTTAGACGAATTGCGCGTTGCAACACATAAATTAAACGCAGTTCAAGATGAATTAAATAAAATTAATGAAAAACCCGCTATAGTAAAACATTCGCATTATTATGTAGCAATTATCTACACAATATTATCACTACTAGGATTACTAATGGGAATAAAACTATATAAAAGATTCTTTAAAAAACAGAATCATGATAGCGGATGTATCCAAATATTTAATCAATGTTATAATCCAAGAAGAAACTCTCGGAATAGAGAAAGAGAAAGAGAAAGAGATAGAAATAACTATCCAGCAATCTCATTAACAAATATCAATACAGGATACGATGACGAAGATAATAAACAAGAAGGTTTAGAAAGAAATAAGACTAGCCCTAGGATGGTTAGCAATCGATCTGCCTTACTTCGTGAAAACACGTTCAGTTAAATCGATCAAAAATAAATAAATAAATAATATTCAATAAAATAAAATAAATATATAAATAAATAATATTCAATAAAATAAAATAAATATATAAATGAATAATATTCAATTAAATAAAAATATAAAATGTTCAATTAAATAAATAAAAAGGCATATATAATATAAAAACACATATTTAAATGAATATGAATAAATAATATATATATATATATATATATATTGAAATGGTAAACAAATAAATGAAATTATAAAAATATATCCCAAACGTTATAATTTTTTGTCATGTTAAATTGTCATGGTCAAGAGTAGATACATAAATAAATATGTTTGTTTTAACGTTACTGTGTTAACGTATTCTTTACGATAATAAATAAAAATTTATCGATTTTTGACAAATAAAGTCATGTTTTAACGTTACTGTGTTAACGTATTCTTTACGATAATAAATAAAAATTTATCGATTTTTGACAAATAAAGTCATGTTTTAACGTTACTGTGTTAACGTATTCTTTACGATAATAAATAAAAATTTATCGATTTTTGACAAATAAAGTCATGTTTTAACGTTACTGTGTTAACGAAATCTTTACGATAATAAATAAAAATTTATCGATTTTGACAAATGATCATATTTTTAAACGTTACTGTGATAACGTATAATGCATTATTAAGTACGAAAAATGTACGAATTCTAGGTATGATCATACAAAAAAATTGACGAAATTGTTATCTGTGGAAAGATACTTTTCTAAGAAATATATAAAAAGTTAATTAACAAGAAAAATCACGAAATATTTCATGTATAAGAGACATATTCATTGACGGTTTATCGCAGACTTTCATTGAATTGTTTCACTTATTGGAAACAAAATTATCTAAGTTGTTTCAATACTATAATAGAAGCAAGAAATTTAATTAGTTTCACCGACAAAAATCATGATTTGTCAGGGTTTTCTGATGAATTCTTTGATTTATTTTATTAATGAATCTTAGATTTTATTAGAGATTAATTATAAGATTTAATTAAGACTTAACTTAAGAATTTTATATAAAATAAATTATGTTAAAATATTGGAATTATATAGAATCCTTATTTTATTTATATAGAATCTTTAATAATAAAAGTATGAATGAAAAATGTAATCATGTAATAAGAAAAATATAATCATGTAAACTAAGAAAATGTAAATGATGTAATAAAAAAAAAGGAAAATGTATCAAAGAACAAAATAGTATATATACTAACATTGTAACCGATAATCTAGACTATCTTCCAAATATGTTTGTAAAAAGGGAAAATGTACCCCTAAAAAACTTTTGAAGAATCATTTGTAAAAAAAGAAAATGTACCCCTAAAAACTCTTGAAGAATTATCAGAATTCAATACTAATAAAATAATTAATTATCACAAGGATGATACAAGATGTGAAATAAACTATGACATTTACAATCATAAAATTCAATTAAAATCTTGTAGACTTCAATTAAATAGATTGCAAAAAAAAAAAAAATGAATAAAAGGCTAGAAAACAATATTTTTGCAATTAAATTCAACTAGTACATATTTTTTTTGAAAAAAAAAATGTATAGTTTCAATTTTATGGTGGAGGAATGTTACACCACTGGAAAAACCAATTATTTAGAATCTATTTCTAGACCAATGCGTCACTATTTTAAAGCGTATCTCCCCCTAAAAAAATCATCCTGATAAGATATAAAACCACATGTCCGTGTGAACATCCTGTTACGACATTGCTTTCGGGTATATATACGGGTACCTCCTTCAGTTCCCCGTCTTATAACTTTGTCTTCACTACCGTTAATACTGTACTATACTGTGTGTTCGTTTTGAAATCAATAAAACATCTTTACATTGAAACTTCAATCTTTCACTTTGAATCAAGTATCATCGCTACCTTTGGTCATCACTGCATCCCTAAAACGAATAACTACCTGACGAGTTATTCACAACAGAGTCCTATCTACCGATAGCCCTCTACGAGGATCATTCTTCGAAAGGAACTTCGTATAGGAGACGTCCATATACTTAATAACTTCGTACTGATTGATCTTCAACCGTTCTCTTTATTCTTCTGAATAATTGGGAACGTAACAGTACGCAGGGACCAATTTTCTTGCACTACACATTGTAGTTGGTCGTGGCCTCAGGGTTAATTAAATCCAATGAGTATATTATGATTCGTTTCCTGAGAAATCTCTTCATTTCTTTTTATATCAACAGTATTTTGTCAGAAAGAGATATATGAATTTCAAATTAATTTTTTTATCTCTAAAATGTAACTATTTCTTCTTAGTTATCATTTAAAGGTCTTTTATCAAACGAATTCTCCCTGTGATATCAAATATCGCAAACTTCGAATACTTTAATTGTAACTTAATCAAATTATTGGATTATTTTATTACAATTATAACAAGTATTTACCTACCTACCGCATAGAGTTTTAACTTCATGTTTTTATATTATACCCATTTTTGTTGAAATTTTTACAAAAAAATGGCTATTTATGATTTCTTACTTTTTTTATTTTTTATTATTATTTCCCTTGGCGAGTTTATTGCCATGTGGCAATCTCTTTCAACCAACCAGAAAGATGTTTTAATGGGGTCTAAGTAAAAATCAGACTGGAATTCCATTTTAAAAATCTGGATTCCAGCAGGGGATCGAACCCGAAACCTCCGGATCGGCATTCTATAGCACAACAAAATATTATCTCTTCGTTAATCTTTTTATTAATTTAACGATTTATTTATAAGAGAAATTCAGAGCAAACACAAACATTTATCAATTCTCCTTTGTATTACCAAGTTACGACTGTTGGGTAATGCTCGGACAATAACGTTTTTATAGTTCAGAATTCACATCACACTTAATTACCACCGAAGTGTTCATTATCATGATAATGAATCTGGCGAATCTTAAATATTGCGGCAATCTGGTTGAAAGTTTTTCTTATACTTATGGGAAGAAAAGTAAAATTTCACACAGGGCTAGAATGTTTATAGGTAAATGATTAGTATCGTGAAACAAAGTTCTCAATAATGCATGTATTATACACGCGTACTTGAAGAAAGTCAAACATACGATATTAATAAAACAAAGAAAACAAGAAATTAGTATAGAATTGTTTAAAATGGAGTTAAGTTTTTTTTAATATCCGTACTTAAATTAATTTAAGTAAAACGCCGTTTAAATTTGTTTGCAATAATAATAATAATAATAATAATATACCTATATATGAAATGAAATACATAGATACGATTTAACCTGTTATCATAGACCTTATAACTAAAGTTTTAAATTTTAATAAAATGTGGTGTAATTGTTGGTCTAGTTTTTAATTATTTAATTAATTTAAATTTTAAAGTAAATTTCAAACAAATGCTTCTTGTTTTTTTATCTGAAATATCGTTCACTTAACTGGTAAGATAATTGTAAAATCTCCATTCAATTAATTTAATTTTGCAACAATAGTCAATTTAATGATTCCCAATACAATGATATTCTTTTTATCAAGATTATCTTAGTATCTGATTTTTTTATTTTAGTCTAATTTTAAATTCAATTGTATGTTCATAACAATCTCAGTTGTCAATCTTCCATATTATTGACATTTATTTCAATTTGATTATTCTTTGTAGTATTTTTAATACAAAAAGTACAGTGTATGATATATATTTTTTTAATATACGTATTTTTATATAACTGCATAATATTTCCAATATGACTAGCCACTAATCCAAATACATACATAAGTTTTCATGTATTGGGTGTTAACATAAGTTGTGTCCGTTTTTTCCCAATTTAAAAATGAGCACCAAAAGTAAAACAAAATGGTAAAGGTTATTCGTTCGTCGTTCAAAATAAACTTTTCTGCTCTACAAAATATTGTGTTTGCTTTTACGTTACAGTTATTATTTTATTTGATTACAAGCCTTCAAAATGGAATGTCAAGTAGACGAAAGTGAGCATTTTCGACACCTTCTGTTCGCGTTCAATCGAGGGAATAAAGCTGCCAAATTTGCTCGCGATATTTGGGTACAGTGAAGATGCTATGAATGAAAGGAGAGCTCGTCGATGGTTTTTGCGTTTCAAAGACGGTAATTTGGACCTGAAAGACATGGAGCGTTCCGGACGACCTGTGGTCTTCGATGAGGACCGCTTAAACCATATTATTCATGAAGATCCCCTTCAAACCACCGTAGAATTGACTAAGCAGATGAATTGTAACATAGTCACATGACTGTATACCGCCATCTTAAATCCGTAATGATGCGGTAAAGGAACCTTTGCTTGTGGCCATGCGTAGCTCGATGACGCGCGAGCAAACCAGCAGAAATTGTCGAACGTTGATTTTTGTTGTTTTCACTCAAAATATGTGGAACCCAAGCGCCGAACTTCTGGACTTTTCCCATTGATTTAAGATGGTGGTATACAGTCATGTGACTACAATTCATCTGCTCAACCAATTCTACGATAGTTTGAAGGGGATCTTCATGAATAATATGGTTTAAGCGGTCCTCATCGAAGTCCACTGGTCGTCCGGAACGCTCCATGTCTTTCAGGTCAAAATTACCGTCTTTGAAACGCAAAAACCATCGACAAGCTGTCCTTTCATTCATAGCATCTTCACCGTACACTTCGCAAATATCGCGAGCAGCTTTGGCAGCTTTATTCCCTCGATTGAACGCGAACAGAAGGAGGTGTCGAAAATGCTCACTTTCGTCTACTTGACATTCAATTTTGAAGGTTTGTAATCAAATAAAATAATATATGTATTGTAAAAGCAAACACAATATCTTGTAGAGCAGAAAATTTTCTTTCGAATGACGTATAACCTTTACAATTTTGTTTTACTTTTGGTGCTCATTTTTAAATTTGAAAAAAACGGACACAACTTCTGTTAACACCTAATACTTAAAAACATCATTAAAATAAAATCAATTTTATATGTAAAATTGTCAATGAAAAATAAATAATTGTACTTACTGAGTTCATATTCAAAATCAATAATACTAGATTTAATTTAAAAAGAAATAAACCCCAGATTACGATCTCCCGAAAGATTAAACACTTGTCGATTAACATGGCATTAATATGGTAATGTTATGAATATATTAAAATCTTATTCCGCTTATAACAATATACCAAAATTTAGATCAGGTGCCGCAATATGGGACTGTCATAATGTTTTATTTGTAAATGAAATCAAATTAAGTCATCTAAATTGGAATTTTCAAAGTAAATGTTTGCAATCCTTGAGGTTTGCGTAAGTTAGAAAAAATATATTAACCGTATCAGTCATTTTCTCTTGACGTCAATAAAACACGATTATTAGTCAATATACCCGTTGAGACTATTTTTTACTGTAATTATATTATTATATGTTAAGCTTACATTGCACTAGTTTAATTAACCACTGCAGAAATTGCCAAAAAAATATACAATAGCTTAATCAATACTAGAAAATGTATGTTAATTTTTGTAACAAATATAACTCGTGACCTAGAATATTCTGACTTGAAAAATAAAAAAATGAAATTCTTTAATATACAGGAATACAATCAATACAAAGATCCCGCTAAACCCAGAACTATCTGCAGATGTCTCTTTAAATACTCGTATATAATAATTTAATATACAGGAATACAATCAATACAAAGATCCCGCTAAACCCAGAACTATCTGCAGATGTCTCTTTAAATACTCGTATATAATAATTTATTATACAGGAATACAATCAATACAAAGATCGCGCTAAACCCAGAACTATCTGCAGATGTCTCTTTAAATACTCGTATATAATAATTTAATATACAGGAATACAATCAATACAAAGATCCCGCTAAACCCAGAACTATCTGCAGATGTCTCTTTAAATACTCGTATATAATAATTTATTATACAGGAATACAATCAATACAAAGATCCCGCTAAACCCAGAACTATCTGCAGATGTCTCTTTAAATACTCGTATATAATAATTCAATATACAGGAATACAATCAATACAAAGATCCCGCTAAACCCAGAACTATCTGCAATGTCTCTTTAAATACTCGTATATAATAATTTAATATACAGGAATACAATCAATACAAAGATCCCGCTAAACCCAGAACTATCTGCAGATGTCTCTTTAAATACTCGTATATAATAATTCAATATACAGGAATACAATCAATACAAAGATCCCGCTAAACCCAGAACTATCTGCAATGTCTCTTTAAATACTCGTATATAATAATTTAATATACAGGAATACAATCAATACAAAGATCCCGCTAAACCCAGAACTATCTGCAGATGTCTCTTTAAATACTCGTATATAATAATTTAGATATATAAACAATATAAAAAATCAAAGTACGTTTATAAAATTAAAAGTTAAATTCGAAAAATTATGTTTTTTAATTCAAAATAAGTTTTGAACCCAACAAAGTTAGAGGGTATTTGTTTGATTTTTTTTTAATTATCTAAACGTTTGAATATTGGAGAGCCAGCGATCCATCCATCTCTCTGAGTGTCTGCCTGGTGATCGGCTTCGTATGAGATAAATAAAATAAACTATACGGGGAATCTAGATACCATACTCGTATCATCTTTTCTTTGAACGTGATTTTGCCAATAACTTTTTTCTGTCTTCCCATCTTGCAATGTCTTCGGTTTTAGATATTCTTCTTATTTCTGTATTTTTTAGCATCTCCGAGTATTGAACCAAACATACAATGCAAGTTCTTCATTTCTGATGTTCATGGAGTGCCTTCATTCGTTTTGATTTAATTTAATTAGTTTATTCGTAATAAATAATTCTACTATTTATTAGACCATTGGCACTGGCAATGCAACCTCTGATGTTTGGACATATTGGAAGATTATGACGACATAATAATGACGTGGAATAATTAGTCGAATACAGTTGATTGAAAAAAATAAGGCTGTTTTAGAGCAACTGTTTTTGATTAATAATACAAATTGATTTTACAATATTTTTAGTACTTTATATTTTCATTTAAAAAAATTCATTGACAGCGTTAACATTTCACTGTACATGTATTAAATCTAAATAAAAAGAAATGCCTTTCAGATTCTGAATAAACTAGACACTTATAATTTCCTCTCTAAGCCTGAGTTTGTAGGACACGGTCACAAGCATTCTGATATTCGCAAGTTGTGTAACGCCGATAACCAAAGTATGGCCACAATGCAACTTTCAGTTTCCAAACCTTGTTTCAAGGTTCAGTTCTACCTGCGATATAAAAATAATATAATACTATATGTAATTACACACTCGATTTAATTCGTCGTATATTTTTTGACAATAGTCACTTAAATAAGTTATAATTATTTTTTTAAATCTTTCCCAAGAAATTTGCTACAGTGTTTTAATGACAACCTTCGTACGGTGGAACGATTGCCTTCCAATGCGAGGTTTCTAAGTTTGATTTCTAATAGTAAGTAGAAAAAGTCTTCCTTTCCCTGTTCCGAATATTTAATACAATTTTAACCGTAACCAATTAAAGTAAATCTAAACAACTTAAGTTACAACACAACGTAGTCGTTCAAAGAAACAATCTGCTATTTTTGTATGTCCGTACTCTTGACATTATTTTATATCTAGGGATTATTTGTTTACGCACTTTAACGTCTATTTTTTTAAATAGTCTAACTTTATCATGTTTTTTATATAAATTTCTACATAGCTAGTTTGTATTCGATTTAAAGTAAGCGTTTTTTTGGTGATTACAGTAACATATTGTAAATAAATTGCTTGTATATCTTACGAATAATAATACATTTTCTATATCGCCGTTTAGGAAGCAGACTCTCCTCAAGGGAGGTTTTACTCGAGTTTCGAATCAACTATTATTTACTGATTAAAAATACTACAAAATAAATATATAATATATTTTAGTTAAGTATAAGGATAGGAAGGTGAAAACTGCGGCCATTAGAATAGGTACTTCCCCAAATCTGCATATGTTCAGAAAAACATATTTGATAAGAAAACCGCAGAAAACTTACCAAGGGAACACGCTACAAAGAAACCTTTGTTAATCTTCCAATATGTGATAGTAACACATTCTGCTTCAAGTGGAGTGTAGTATATGTGTTGTGTTCATATATAATCATAACTTTTGATAAGACCTCCCAAAAAAGGTTGTCTCCAAATGATTCCTAAAGCTGTAACGCCACATATATCTCTAACATATAGAGGAAGGATTTTCACGCCACAGAACCACCAAACGGCAAAAGTCCTGTCACAATACTCCACCCTATATTAGATCGATTCAGAACAATCAATTTATTCGATGAAGATGAAATCTACCTCCAAGTTCCTCAAAAAGATCAAATTGAGATTTTAATACAAATAACTATTAACATATATATTTTTCATAAAGTTTTCTTTATAAATACAAATACCAGGTGTGTGATTATTCTAAGCTCTCGGGTGTTTTTTTTATCAGCACCAAAACCTTGCAATGATTATAAAATAATACCTGACACATTCTTGGAATAAATCTTAATCTTCACATATTTTAAATTTCAATACCATTGTAGATAAAGTATTCTCACACATGTTAAGGATATAGTATATAACAAAATCCAGAATCCAACACAAAACTAATGAATGACTTTTGTTACATGTAGTCAACTTACTTCTAGTTTTGTTGTGTTCAGAAACCTGATCCAAGAGGCGGCACAACAAAAAACTTGACGGCAGGTACCAAGAGTTACTAACTCATCAATTTATAGGAGGTAGGAAGGTTTTTTGTGGAAAAAATATAATCATTTGTACCTGCTTCTTTGTATTATATACCAATGTTATTGTATCTGGATGATATAGCATTATATGTTAAGCATTCATCATGCCGTTCATAACATACTATATGCGTCCGTACGCCTATACGAGTATGTTTATGGTAGCAGGTTTAAATATGTTAGATCTCAACTGGCTCTTCTCTTTTTCAAATCGTTTTTATACTTCGTCCTTAAAATACCCTTAATTTACGCTCTTATTTTTTAAATTTATATACTAGCCCTAATTTCTCCGCCTTTTTTATTGTCTTGCAGTGAAAATATATTTCTGAATGATGAATATATTATATATATGTTATAAAAATCTTTTATCACATAAATTATTCAAATTTTAAATTAATAAAAAACATAACCTAAATAACTTACAACTTGAAAAATTAGCTGTAAATTTTAATCGTTTTGCATATTTACGTTCGCTGATACATAATAATTTTTTTTTGCATTTATGATCATCCCTAAACTCGGTAACATTATAATATGTTCGTCTTCTCGTTAAAGGACATTTCTGATTAAAAGGGCACTTTGATTACAAAATGATTTAATTCAATGGAGTTCAAAGGCTTAGGGTAAAAATAAGGCATTTAAAATGAGAATATTACAAACTTTTGTATAATTTTTTCAATTTGGATATTTTTCTTATTTTGATTGCACGGTTTCATGATTTTATACACCCTTCACATAGTCGTAAAACAACTAAACAACTACACGTAACATATCATGGCCATTCTGCAATAATTGTTGGATAGCTGACCGACCAGCAGAGCGGCTCTTCCCACGAAGCAGACTGCGGTACGATCATCTTTCTTGGAATTAGTCGAGCGTGTCTATGAACACAATGTGGAATAGGGGATCACGGGCTACCGCCACCTTTGTAGGTAGTGCTCAGAGAAGGCCTCGAAGGAATGCGCAGGGGAAGAATACCCCCAATAATAATGAGAACCTACGCTGAGAATTATTATACAAAAAACTGAACCAGTCGGTGATTAAAAGGATAAAATTATTTTTGTCAAGTTATGTTAGCATTTTTTTCAAATAAACAATAGGTGTAATGAAGTTTCACATCAAATATTATACTTTAACAAGTAGAAGAATATATCTTTGTATTTTTTTTAATTGTGTTCATATCCAGCAACCTGCTGCTATTATTGCAGATTTGTACCCGCATTAACTTACTTCAAATATCTAAATAGGTAGGTACATATCTCAAATCAATGACATATAGTAGTCTGTCTTTCTCTATTCCGCATTCTATTTTAATTGTGTTCATATCCAGCAACCTGCTGCTATTATTGCAGATTTGTACCCGCATTACCTTACTTCAAATATCTAAATAGGTAGGTACATATCTCAAATCAATGACATATAGTAGTCTGTCTTTCTCTATTCCGCATTCTATTTTAATTGTGTTCATATCCAGCAACCTGCTGCTATTATTGCAGATTTGTACCCGCATTAACTTACTTCAAATATCTAAATAGGTAGGTACATATCTCAAATCAATGACATATAGTAGTCTGTCTTTCTCTATTCCGCATTCTATTTTAATTGTGTTCATATCCAGCAACCTGCTGCTATTATTGCAGATTTGTACCCGCATTAACTTACTTCAAATATCTAAATAGGTAGGTACATATCTCAAATCAATGACATATACTATAGTAGTCTGTCTTTCTCTATTCCGCATTCTATTTTTCTTTCCCTATACTTTCCCTCTTCAAGTCATTAGTGATATTAAAATTGAATGTTTTATTTCGTTCGTAATTTTATTCTTGTACTAGAATTCCAATTTATAATTATTGTTCTGACTGTTTGAATTTTTTTTTTCTGTTTGTGTGTTACCTAAAAACTGTTTAACATCTCAATCAGCAATTGGTATAACACGTGTAACTCGTGTCTGCTTGGTTGGAATATATTATCATCCTGTCGTGTAGCTCATGACTGAACATCGTGACTCCCATGATAGCCTCTGATCGACTCATCTCCATCCTTCCATGCAACTGCGGATCGAAGGGAAGTTGTTGAGGGTAGTGCAGTAGCGTCTCTCACTCGAGCAGTCCAACGTATTAGGATTATTTCTCTTGTGCGTCGTCCTTCGACGGCTCCAGTAACCACAAACCTCTCCAAACTGTCTCTTTGGCCACGAGCAATTTGCCCAACGTATCGAAGGACTCGTCAAAAGCGCATTGTCGAGAGTCCAATATATTACCTTAGGACAATAAACTCGCCGATTGTATCTGTGTGCAGTGAAGCGCCAAATAAATTTAAAAAAAAGGTGAAAACGCCAAAAACAAAAGAAGCAACCGAAACAAAGGATGCTGAGTCGTTTATTGACCTGTGAAAATGGTTTCCCCACTTTGGGTGCATTAATCAGGTATAACATATTTACTAAGTGCGGTGGGCATCTCATGCTCACAATATCTAGCGGATCTAGCCCGTAACACCAGACATCAAAGTACTCACCATATTTATGACATTGGCGTAGCTGAACTCATCGAGTATCTAAAACTGACCGGCGTCCTTACAAACTAGGGCAAGACTTAGTTAATTGTACATCAGAATTCGTAATAAATTTTAAAAATATATACGAGTATAATAGAATTTGAATAACAAATACAACTATATTATTGTTTGAAACTTCTTGGCATTTTCTAAAGTTACTATACGGTTCTGGTTATCTTAATGATGATTAGAGATGAAAGGGGGGATAACGCATAGACATGTGTTGATTTATTGTTTTAATATATTTCCGATGGCTAGAGGTGTTGCATTGTATTGCACTTTCACTGTATAAAATATCTTCTAAACCAACCAGAAAGATGTTCAAGAGAGCTTAAGTGAAAACCAGACTGCAACCCTATTTTAAAAAATGGTTATCAACGAGAATCAAATTTAAAAAATCAATAGCGTCTTGAAAACTAGAATACACAGGGGTTATAGTTCCGAACGATTGGCAGGTTAAATCTGCTACAGTTATTTTTTATGGCTACCAAGTGCTTTAAGAATTTATACGAAACAACTAACAAAAAATGACTTAGGTACTTAATTATTTGATTGATAAAATAATTACTTGCCTTAAAACTGAAAACAAACGCGGATAAAGTTACACTTACCTTCGATAACATTTATAGAATCTGAGTACGAGTGGGTTAATCTCTTCCAGAGAATTTGGAAAACTCTTCGTAACACCACTGTCATACATCGCTGTTGCACCGCCTCAAGCCGAACCCTGACTAGAGAAGAACCTGTTCGGGTACGATATTTCGATTTTATAAAGTCCAGTTTTTAATGGGGCAAAAAATGGTTAGTGTAATGATAAACCTAGACAAGGCGGGGACCGGCACAACAGTGCGGCGGCGGCTTAATCTTTGTTCCTCTATTCTCCGCATCATAACGCTCCAAGGCTTATAATCTAAATCCTCGTATTTTTACGTTTTGTTATATTATTTCTAAACATTATTAAATAATCCAATAATAATTTTTAATATTTCTTGTAAATGAATATAACTTATTACCAATGTATTTATTGTTTTTTAATTAAATATTGTCCTTTGTAAGAAACAGGCAAAACCTTGTTTACTGGATTCACAACAAGTGACCAAGATCCATATAATTTGGAAGTGTCCATACAGTCCGTCTTGTTTTTTTTCACTAATAATTTATTTACACATCTCATGTACAATTTTTATCAAATAGTAAAACGTTATATTAATTCTTGTATTTAAGAAAAAAAAATTACATGACATGTTTTAAACTTATGAAGTCGCACGTACATTTTTCAAGAAACACACTTGAGTTGTTCTTATGTTTGTATCGAAATGGATTTTAACAACAATCTATTATTTTAAAATATAATTGATTTCCCCACTTTGTTTTTTTAGCAACTCAGTTCAATAGTTACAACAGTACTTACGAGACAAAAAAGTTTGTCGAATTGTACGAGTAAAAGCATTTCCTCATGTTTTCCAGCAACTCCAGTGCCTATTTGCACTCTTAATTGATTGTAACACTTTTATAACAACCTACAATCACTTGACGATTATTGTCGAGTTTAACTTTTCCGACATTATCAACAGCCCTACTAATTAATTACTTCTCCGTTTGAACCCACTTAACACGATTTTGTAATCAGTTGTGTATTTTTAATTTCCTAGCCATGTTTACTAAACATTTATGCTAATAATATAAAAACTACTTATAACCTAACATATAATATCACATATAATTGATAACGTAAATGCTTTGATCTCAACCAGATTTGTCGGTAGTCTACGAGTATAGTGCAACGTTACCAAGGTCCTTGTCTTGAATGAAAGTTACGAGTATTGAACCGTTAATTATTATTGGAGATTTACTTTTTATTTTCAACGGAAAACAACAGTATGCTATGAAATGATATTATTACATATCCAGTTGAAACATATTTAAAATTAAAATAGTTTGCTAATATTGCTTTTCCTTTTATACTTGTCTTAAAAAGATAGATTTTTCAAAGAATTCTTTCATGTATATTTTGTCACCTCTACATGGATAAGTTATGGCCTCAATGTTAATTATTTCGTATATTTTCTCTATTTCACTCCATTTTTTTTAAACATACCTTAACGTATTTCAATATTCTGAATCAACATCTGCGTTATACTCGTAATTAGACAGACCTAGATAACAATATTTTGTTATTTTACGAAAATCGTGTTACAGGTGAGTCAAATATGAAAATGCTATAGATTTTTTCGAAGCTGATCGATCACTCGCTGTCTCTTCCCAATCTCCTCCCACTTCTAGCCTCTTACGATCTTGCTGCACATTATCTAAAAGCCTTTGTATCAGTTTACCAAGAAGCTTTCTTTCGTGATACGAGTATTATTGGGTTGCATAATTACGAGTATATTTGTTAGCCGTGTCAGCTCACATGGCATATCCTTGCCAAGCTTGCTGATCTTATACGGTTGGTAATAAGTACTTGTAGTTGTGTCGTTAGTTTTCGAGTTTTTTTCGTGAGGTCTCAATTTCCGCTATCCTTGGGCTTAGTACCTTGGGTAATTTGTTTTCGAAGCTCAGTAACTTTTGCTGGTCTTTAAACATCATAACCCAAGCTTCAGACTTATAACATACTCGTATGTTATTACGGATAAAATGATTGAGTTGTAACATATGTTCTCAAATTGGCATTCCTGGACAAGGCCTTAGCTCAGTAGATTGTTTAGTGTTTGGTGGTTCCACTCTGGATACTTAGCTCAGTAAATTGTTTAGTGTATGGTAGTTCCACTCTGGATACTTGTTTGGATATTTATGTTTACTTCATTTTTGTTAGAAGGGTACTACTCGGGTAAACTCTAGTCTCCAACAAGTGACAGATTTGTTTTCATTTAGCGATTCAATTAAGTAATATCAAATTAAATATGTATTTGATTAAGGCTACATAACCTATTAATGACTATCGTAGATCAGTTTTATTTACAGCTTGACCGTATTAGATTGTCTTTCTTTTTGCTCACTTTGCTGTCAACATTTTTTGTCACCGTCTTGAGTCATGCTCTCTGTTTGGAGTAAGAGCCAGTGGAGTGTGTCGCAGTCGTGACGGGCACGGAATGAGATCATGCAGCCAAGACTCAGCACAGATCTGGCCGTCACAGCATTATTTATGCGCCTGCTGCTCGGGTGGACTGCGAGGGTGTTAGCTAACCTAAGTATCGTCGTATCTGCGTCAATTTGTCCCATGTCCAATTTAGGATGGTCTTGTGGCATACATATTTTATTTGTTTTTTTATTGTTTATGATTTCGACTAATGATTGATTGGTTTTCAAATCAGTGCATAACATAGTACCCGTCCTGGGAATAAATCCCACGTTTCAGTTTGTACTAACAATACAGAGTTAATGTAAGTATATTTTATATGGACGTTAATATGCATCGAGGACCTAACCTATATTCATCTCTTCTGAGATAATTGAGAAAACTTTACGTTGCTTTATATAAGTTTGTATGGAAATAATTTTTAAGTCTTAGGATACTACTCGTATATTTAAATATATTTGTAATGGAAAAGTGGTTTGATATTTTAGTGAAGCGTTGATTGTAAATGAAATTGATAAAAATAATAAGTAATCAAAAAAAAGTTTCATATATATACTGCATAAAAGAAAAACGAAAAATATGTTTTTATGTTAACTCGTGTATCTACTCTGAAAGTCGGTGCGTCACGGTAAATAAAAAATAAACATCAATTATATTCGATTCAATTATAAATTAATATTTCATCTCATTTACGTGTGCTATGAGAAATATTATTTTATGGTCAATAGTACATGAAATAATAACAGTATTTTTCTTATAACTAATGAAACGAACATTTTATAGTTCACATATTTTTAACATTTCTGTTTGTTGCTTCTAGTTAACATTAACCATTCTTTGAAAAAAAAATTATCCGTAAAATTATGAAATTTATCCCCAATTATTGAAAAACTGTTATTTAGTTATTACATAAGAAAGTTACTGTTAACGTTGTTTTTTTTTTCATTCTCATTTTTTTCAAGTGATGTTTTTTTTTATATAAAATCATTAAAAATCAAATACCCTCTGGACATACAACCCAATAATTCCACGCAATTGATATATTTGACTACAGCGACACACATGTACATATTATATGCACTTGATATAAAAATGATTTGATTACGGACCTACTGAATTCTGAATAGTGAATGGAAACGGTGAATGTTGATACTTGAATTTACAGGCTGCGTGGACGGCTGCAAGAACCGGTTTGGAACCTTCAAGTACCTATAGTATAGTAGTACGTGTCCGCGGTAATATTGACGAGGAGTTCATCAATTATAGCACTCATTACTATTGAGCCTTATTTGTGCGTAAAGCTTACGAGTAGTATCAGTACTCAAACATTTTGTCTGGAAGCATAATACAATAATAATAAAACGACCATTTATATAGCGCCGTTCAGAGAGCACACTCTTCTCAAGGACGCTCTAGCTCGCGAATCAAACTCACAATTATTGAAAAAATTTATATTTTAGAAAAAAATAACAAGTTTAGAGTAAGAATACGAAGATGGTGCCTGCGACCATTAGATTGCGTACTTCCCCGCATATGCATTGTTTATAAAAAGATATTTGGTAAGCAAAGCACAGAAAACTTATCAAAAGAAGACGAATTACGAAGAAACCTTTGTAGATCATTCGGTATGTCATAATATATAATCGGTAGTTATAACATATCGTGAATGAAAATTGTTTATGGTACCGTATCGTGTAAGTTAATTGAGTGAACTGAAATAAAATCTGGACATTAAGAGCATCACTACTCTCACACGGAATAATCTCGTTGAACGAGTTTTCCGATATTTATATATTCCATATCTCGGTGGGTAAATGAAATATTTAGCTGCTAAATCAACTTTGTAGGCACAGGAAGCGTGAGTAATCATTGTTTCAATAGTTATTATTTCAGACCTTATTTTTTTGTAGATTTTATCTATTGAATTTTTTTTTTGTATAATTTATTTATTTTATATAATTGGATTAAACTTGTATCAAATATAAAATAAAATAAAGATTATTACATTACCAAAAAACTGACCAGAAACCGTTTAAATATACCCGCAGGCATACAATTCTTCATAGAATGTCCAAGTACCTGATTGATACAGTACAATCATATTTTGAATACACCAGCAGGCATACAATTCTTCATAGAATGTCCAAGTACCTGATTGATACAGTACAATCATATTTTGAATACACCAGCAGGCATACAATTCTTCATAGAATGTCCAAGTACCTGCTTGATACAGTACAGTCATATTTTGAATACACCAGCAGGCATACAATTCTTCATAGAATGTCGCAAGTACCTGCTTGATACAGTACAGTCATATTTTGAATACACCAGCAGGCATACAATTCTTCATAGAATGTCCAAGTACCTGCTTGATACAGTACAGTCATATTTTGAATACACCAGCAGGTATACAATTCTTCATAGAATGTCCAAGTACCTGCTTGATACAGTACAGTCATATTTTGAATACACCAGCAGGCATACAATTCTTCATAGAATGTCGCAAGTACCTGCTTGATACAGTCAAGTCATATTTTGAATACACCAGCAGGCATAAAATTCTTCATAGAATGTCCAAGTACCTGCTTGATACAGTACAGTCATATTTTGAATACACCAGCAGGCATACAATTCTTAATAGAATGTCCAAGTACCTGCTTGATACAGTACAGTCATATTTTGAATACACCAGCAGGCATACAATTCTTCATAGAATGTCCAAGTACCTGCTTGATACAGTACAGTCATATTTTGAATACACCAGCAGGCATACAATTCTTAATAGAATGTCCAAGTACCTGCTTGATACAGTACAGTCATATTTTGAATACACCAGCAGGCATAAAATTCTTCATAGAATGTCGCAAGTACCTGCTTGATACAGTACAGTCATATTTTGAATACACCAGCAGGCATACAATTCTTCATAGAATGTCCAAGTACCTGCTTGATACAGTACAGTCATATTTTGAATACACCAGCAGGTATACAATTCTTCATAGAATGTCCAAGTACCTGCTTGATACAGTACAGTCATATTTTGAATACACCAGCAGGCATACAATTCTTCATAGAATGTCGCAAGTACCTGCTTGATACAGTCAAGTCATATTTTGAATACACCAGCAGGCATAAAATTCTTCATAGAATGTCCAAGTACCTGCTTGATACAGTACAGTCATATTTTGAATACACCAGCAGGCATACAATTCTTAATAGAATGTCCAAGTACCTGCTTGATACAGTACAGTCATATTTTGAATACACCAGCAGGCATACAATTCTTCATAGAATGTCCAAGTACCTGCTTGATACAGTACAGTCATATTTTGAATACACCAGCAGGCATACAATTCTTCATAGAATGTCGCAAGTACCTGCTTGATACAGTCAAGTCATATTTTGAATACACCAGCAGGCATAAAATTCTTCATAGAATGTCCAAGTACCTGCTTGATACAGTACAGTCATATTTTGAATACACCAGCAGGCATACAATTCTTAATAGAATGTCCAAGTACCTGCTTGATACAGTACAGTCATATTTTGAATACACCAGCAGGCATAAAATTCTTCATAGAATGTCCAAGTACCTGCTTGATACAGTGCAGTCATATTTTTTGATCCTCTATATGTATTTATTACTTTTAATGGTTTTTGCTGAAAATACTAATATATTGTTATGGTTAATATAATACGAGTATAGTACTTAATGTAATATATTGCTCAACAACCACACTATATCAAAAGTAGCAAAAATGACAACGCATAATTATATGTCCACCTTGACGTATGGAAGTGAGATTGAACTTGGCTGAATAACAATAAAAGTAAGATCAATGCTGGGAGATGCGCACTATAAAAACTTGTGGTGTCAATGTATGAAAGGAACCGGAATAAACACATCGAAGAAATGAGAATAAAGTGAATGTTTTAAATGGAGTAGGCGAAGTTAGTATGTCTGATAGAACATTTTGGTGATCTGCTCTGTCTGCCCCTACACGGAAATGGCGTGATAGTATGTATGTATAATAATTTATAAGCAAAAAAATAGAAAAGTATTAAAATACTTACTGAGCAATTAGTCTTGTTAATGTTTCATTAATCTGACGCTATGAGATACGTCATTCGGTTTATAAAATAGGTAAATTATCATAAAATGTCCTTGTTCCGTTCATCATTATCAGATTTATTAGAAACATCCATCATCCGATAGTCCTTACTTGACTACTTAAGACTAACGCAACCTACTCGTACTTAAGACTGATGAAAATATTTAACTTGAAAACGTTTTGGATGGTGTCCAA
Source organism: Odontocerum albicorne (assembly GCA_949825065.1). Lineage (NCBI taxonomy): Eukaryota > Metazoa > Arthropoda > Insecta > Trichoptera > Odontoceridae > Odontocerum > Odontocerum albicorne. Next base: position 27,001,874 of record OX463839.1, read on the forward strand.
TCGGGTGATCCGAACCATTGTCAATCATCGATTCCTGTCGCCAGCTATCTGGTGCGTTCACATTCATCTCAAGCAATCTTTATCCAAAAAGGTCGTCGGGATTTAAGACGAGTCGCAGCAGGGCAGGAAATGCCCACTTGCATTGATAGTGTGACGTTTAGACACAACTTCTGGTACTCCATCATTAGGGCATATTTACGGCGTAAATAAGGAGGCAACAGGTTTACAAGAACCGGAAGGCATGCCAAAGCAATTGATTTAAGAAGGTCGCTAATTATCCTCATAGCCTTATTGAACTTAGTATCAATACGGTTTGTGATGGAATCGATCCTCAATCAATGATCATAACGTGCTTCTCCAAGGATTTTATTTGCCACGAAGATTGTGGTGTACCTTAAATCATCTAGTTGCGGTCACAGTGACAATACATACGCCTTGCATAGGTGAAACTTCATTGATTCCCTGATGTTCTCAAGTGTTATGGTCCAGACTGTCGCTCATAATAGGGAGAGGGCCCAACATATTAATTCCCGGGAGGACTGTAATAGATTCGTCGAGCTACATCTGAGGCTGCATCACCCGAGAGTCTTGAACGTATGATTGTGAGAAAAAAACCATATAAGGGAAGAAATTGTCAACCTTTCCACGATAGCGTGTCTTGGACCATGGTCAGTGTGTATGATAAGTGTCGACTTTTCCATCTTTTCTCTTACTTGGCAACTTTTATTTTAGGAATAATATTCAATTTTACTGTCGAATAATATTCAAGTATTTATTCTACATCTTCAACATTCCTCTGTTCATGATAAGCATGAATACGCTTCATCTTAATCCACAAATGCACAAAAGTTCACAGACAAGTAATACCAAAATAATCAATATTTTTTTCCAGCTTGGTGGTAAATCGTATACGTAAGTTTTGCCACACAAGTGCAAATAATAATAATTCAAGCATTCAGATATAAGAGTTCAAAATTTGTAGGAGTTGTGAGATCGGTCAAAAATTCAAAACGTTTTTAATTTACTGTCTAACATTTGTAGCCTTGCAGCTAAACTTAACGGAAATAAAATTTAAAATAATAAACTTTCTAAATAATTATTCACCCAATGCACCAGAACCGTGAATGACTCAAAATAAATTTGAAACGTATGCCAAAATCCAACATCCAGGTCTTCGACCTCCGCTAACAGTTAATCGCGACCCGGTTCGCGTCTCTATTGTTATTCGATTAATCGTGGATATTATAAAAAAAATTGCTTCATATGCAATACCGTGAATAATATTGCCAATACCTTACTTAGGTCGTGGGTGGCAAATCCGCTTAAATTCTAGGATAATTGTTTACCTACTCTTTTATCGTGTTCCATTTTACTGTAACAAATTCTTTCATGGAGAGCAGGCGGACAATCAAAATAAACACTGAGTTTTTAATGTTCAACAGTCATTATTGATGACCTCAATGGCCATGTTGATGAGTGATCTGTTTTAAAGATTTGGGATATAATAAGAACATGGCCCCAAACAGTTTTTTTTTCTTTCTGACATGACATCTACTGATTGAAATACTCGTAGTATTGTCGGAATATTGCTTTTGAATACTCACACTTAGCGCATACCTAAGATGAAATCGTCACGCCAGGACATCTACGGACGATTAAAAATATTAAAAAAATTTATACCCCTCAATTAGCACTTATCGTTAGCGTATTTTTTAATTATTTCAGACGTTGTTTCTCGCAATAACTTTAGATACCTTCAATTAATTATTTGGATTTTTATTTGTATTGTGAAGAAATGCATTATTCATATTTTGTACAATAAAACAGGTGTATCAAATATTATCCAGCTTAACATTAAAAATTACAGTAAACATCAATAGAAAAATATTGTTAAAACGATTGCTGAGTAATTCGAGTAACTCTTTACATATCATTTTACATTAAGCGTGCAAACTAAAAATTAGGTGTAGCTATTTAATTTATGAAGGAAATGTTGAGTCAATAATAGAAACAAGTCAAAAATTTTAAAACTAGATATGACCAAAATCATAAATATTGTTTCCAAAGGTAAGGCTGTCTCGCTCGGTGTCGGTTATAATAAACAGACCCGGTACCTGAACGACTGAACATTTTTTTATTCTTCATTCACTTGATTTAACAAAGAAATAAACACTAAACATTCTGAAAAATTCTATGAACTAACCAAAATTCTTCTTAGTTCCACATTGCGATAAGAATTATGAATAGATTTTCTGCTAACTCATTCTTCGTATGCATGTAAACTGGAAAAATATAATTTCACAGTTGATTTTGCAAAGGTATTTTGTGTGTAGCGCTACATGCGGTCTTCGGGTATTATACAATGCTATATATATTTTCATTGATAAACCAGCTGATTCAACAAAAAAATTACATTCATTCCTCAGGAACTGATCATCTTCACAATGATACGAGTATATGTGAGGATTCCATTTATCTTTACATTATTCCACTTCCTGTCCTAGATAAATTGTACTTCCTAAATAGTCTAAAGAAGACAGTAAAAAGGATGAATGCTTTTTTTATCTTACGTAAATTAAATGCGGTCAAATTTCAGTACAATTTCAGGTCCCACAGTGTTCATTCCTGACAGCCGTTTTTACCTATAACTTTAAAGGTTTCTTACAAAAAAACAACTAACAGGACGTAAACTCTAGAAATCTGGGTTTCAATTGAGATATGGGATTAGATATTTTTTGAAAAATCCAAACATTCCCGCGTATCTGCGAGATAAATGTATATTTTGAACACGGGCTGTCGTTTTGATCTGTTGACAAATAATTTATTGTATTTTAACGCATCACACATTATATTTTGCAACATCTTACTGCTTTAATCAAAACAACAAAAAAACAATTTTCATCTAAAATAATAATAATAATAAAAGGATGAGTTATAAAAACCCACAGAAACCCTTTTCACTTTAGGTGGAGTGTGGTGTATGTATGTAGTGTTCATGTATAATCATAAATTTTGATAACGCTTTCCAAAAAAGGTTGTAAGTACTTCCTAAAGCTACACACGCCACCAATATATCTAACAAATTGAGACATTCGAATATCGATCCAATTGAACTCAAATAAACTAAAGTTAACTAAGCATACAGATCATCACTTCATTAAATGTTACGCTGTAATAATATGACTGTTACAACAACAAAATAAACACGTTACAATTACGAATTCAAATTATTGACTTTATTAACAGCCCTAATGTATTGTACTCGTAATGTAAGTGCCAGTTAGTTTGTATTTACTTAAGACCTTATTAACATGTTTATGATTGCTTGGAAGAGTTTGACACGTAACAATAAATCCGCCAGGTTGCACTATATACGGAAGAAGTGTAATACAATAATTCATTAAAAAATCTAGTTAATTTTATGAATGCATTTCTACTCTTTGCATGTAAGCTCTTCGTTAGTTTTTTTTTTCATTCATTATTCATACACTCATTGTTAGCTGATTTTTAACCAACACGTTCATGAATTTAATTTTAAACAAAACGTTAGATGCAAAAGCCGCCCAATGAATTAACTCGTTGTTTGAGAACATGTTTGCTTTCACAAAATATTTCAATGTCTGATTATCCGATTACCTTTTAATCTTTATCGCATTTTTTTTACCGTTTAGCAATAATATAATTACTAGATACTTACAAAGATTTCATTTATTCACCGACTTGTTAAAAAGAAAACGTAAAATGCCTCACCTAAAATTGAGGTTAAGAAAATGATTTATTGATTTAAGATTGTAATGAGTATTTTTGCGTAGGCATGGCGCTAATGTGTCTAACAGGATTGTTTAACTTAAATCCATTTCTGCCATTTCAAACCTGACCGCCTTGACTTGAAAAGCTTACACACCCATTACGAGTATATTTCTCTGCATCAACTATACTCGTATCTACTTGTTTTGTTCTTAACCACACTTTGGTTTTATCATTCAGTAATGTAGCAGGAAAAAATCTACGATTTATAGATAATTTTATTATAATTTCTATCAAACTCACGAACAAAGGGAAGTAAGAGTATTTGATAATGTATTGTCATAGGTGGCAAAAAAGACAATCTATAAAACTTGGTTTGTGTCCACCTGGATGAGGTGTGAAAGAGAAACTTGAACTTAACAGAAGAATAATAAAAGTAAGATTAATTGAAGACTTTTGCTGTAAATAAATTATATAGTGTTAATATATGAAATAAGGAGGAATCAAAACATTATTTATGAATGTATGTGTAAAGTGGTGTAAGCAAGATGAAGTAAGGGGCGTTAAGATGGTAGACATGTGGAGATGATGAATGCATCAACGTATAAAGTAGAACTAGACAGAAGTGGGTGGTATAGTACTATTCTATAGTTTTGATTTTCATGGTTGTTTTGGTTTGTCTTTATACGAGTATATAGATGCTCAAAACATTTTTCATTTTACTTCTCTAAGGAATTCGCCTTTTATTTTGAAATTAATTTTTAAAATGTCAATTTTCTTCGATTATTGCAATTTGCTCAATGCAGCGTACAATTTCAACATGTATGCGTCAACGCTTATTGTATTGTATATATCATATTTACGCATTAATGCTCAAAAGGTCCTTGAATAAAGCGTAAAAGCCTACACCATCGAGTAATTTCCATTTCGCGGAATATGATCATTTGTTTTTCAATGATGTTCGACACAGGTAAGCAGGTATGAGTACTCGTAAAAATATTTATCGCAGATATCAATAAAGTGTTACATACTGGCGCCAGTTATGTGACGTGTAGAATTTGTCTACTTCTCGGGAGTCAGCATGAACCAACATTAGAGGACATTTCGAGCATGTAAAGTGCTCATTCTATCCTTTTATAGACAACGCATATCTTCTCAGCATAACATACATGCAAGTTTATGTACAAAATAATATGGAAATGTCTAATGCCAGTCTGATAACTTTTTGTTTGACTATTAATATTTTAAATGCATATGCGTATATGGATAGATTTTTTTCTTCTCAATAAATTTTATACTTACCTAAAAAAGGGTGACAGATTTGAATTCATGTTTTACCACAACTACTCGTACTTGGCTTTCTGGTTCTAGAAATCCATTTGAAAACATTCATTATTTTATAAATTTATCTAATGTTTTTTCACATATTACTGTTTTTTTTTCAGCGGTATCAGATCGTTATCTACCTTGAAATGATTGAACGTCTTAGTTTTCTCCTCAAATTCGTAAAAAGTTCAATTTCAAATCCAAAACAGTATTGCTACTTTTTGGTGAAAATGTGTTATCGAATAATTATCTATAAATTTTTATAGCTTATCACAAATACTTGACCCGAATGAAATATTGTTGAAATTTCATTAAAAATATTTGTAGCATAACAATATATAAAAAAGTGTGTGCCTCGTTTCAGTGTATGGTTTATTTTAGTTTTATTTATATACCAAAGTGGGGAGTTGTTAAAATTAATGATTCTTATATAAGACATTTGCTCTATTCACAGTCTTAAATGTGTTTCATTCACACTGCATCTCGAATCTTCCCAAGGAACAGTTAACATACTCGTACTTAACAATAGGCTTCTTCAGAAAATACTCGTATAATAGTACGGCTTATCTATAAAACACTATTGAGGTCACACATTCCTACTCGATATTTTCCAGAAAGCGGCATTGGCATTATCAAATGGCAAGAAATACAAGACGGCCTGTGTGACCTAGTTGGAAAGACGCCTGTCTAAACCCCGGGGGCTGCGGGTTCGATTCCTATTGGAAGTCAGATTTTTGTTAACGAAGGAGTACTGTATACCACGAAAGTTGTATACTGTACAACCTACAACCAAATATGACCCTAGACCTTGTAATAGCTTCTCTCTTATATGTATTTTCTGCAGTTTATTTTGAGATATACTCGTATGTGCGATTTCGGAATATACTCGTATTTATATTTGTATACACAATGTTGCTGTCAAGGAACCTATATATTATTTGAGTTAATCTGAGGCAGTATTTATGGGTTTACTTTTTCATTTTTTCTGCCATGGCCGGGGTTGCCCTATATTGGTAGAATGTATCTCGGCAGGGGGGATGTTATGAAATGAGCCTAGACCTTTTGATAGCTTCTCTTTTAAATATATTTTCTGCTATTTATCTTGAGATATATAATATGTATGATACGAGTATATGGTGCGATTTTGGAAAGTATTTAAAAATGTATGATACATAATTTGTTGCCATCAATAAACCTATGTTTATTTATTAAAATTCGACTTTGAATATTTAGTGCCAGATATCTTCACATTTTTAGGCAGATAGTCTGTACTCAACACAATACAGTTTGTTTCCTAGTGATTTCCTAGTATCTATTTTTGTTTTTACATTTTTTAAATGTTCGAGGCTTATCGACGCATGTTAAATATGATTTAAAATAAAATAATTTTGATATATCGAGTATTTGAGGAAGCAATAAACTTTTATACTAACTCATCACTGTCTGCCATCAAGTCTGACTTTCACTCTAAATAAGATACAGCATTATCTCACGATCTATCTAAATTGGAAAAATGTAATCCATTGTGGATTTAAAACTAGAGACCTTCAAGGCGACATTTTTTACATTTCATTTTTTTTGCGAGAAAATTATCCCGATTTTTAGAAAAATAACGTTAATACTAGGATCATTAGAAACAGAAAAAATATAAGTTTAACCCTTAAAAGCTATACTAGTAAAAATAATTATTTCAATGTCCTTTTTTATGTAATATCTTATTCATCCATATCTTAAGGAATATTTTAAAACGATGTATTTTTTAAATATTTAAGCCATATTAATAGACGGATAGTCAAATACAGAGTAAAATGAAGATTAGTGGTAGATTGAAGATTTTTTAAAGTAAAATTCATCGGTATTTCGCAGAAAGTTTTTGATTCGACCTGTAGTTGAAGTATTATTGCAAAATAAATCACCCTGATTTAACTAACTGTCACTCAAATATATGCTTTTGCAAACATAGCTTTTATAAAATATCTCTCGATGATAATTAATACATATTTGATTTGTTTTCCCCAGGAGCTGCCCAAGATGGCAGCCACAGTGGCGTTCCCCGAAGCCGGGCCGGACTTGGCGGACTACTGGGCCGAATATAGGGACCTCGCCAACCACCCGGCCTACTACGAGGAGCCACAGCACTACGAAGGTACATTTTATTTGACTATTCATTATTTTCTGTGTCATAAATTATTAATCACGTATTTTCTAGTAGGAGGCGAGAGAGATCACCCTATCGTTCGTATCAATCAGGTCTTGCCGAGATCATTTAGTCAATACATACTCGTATATTGTAACATGTCTTGTGAGTCCTATATAATCCTACTATCACATTCAATGCTATTTTCGTTCAAGAAACTCCACCTCTGCATGTTAATCTTGCATTTAGTCGTCCTTATCCGAAATATATTCAGGGCTCTCCAAGTGGGCCCAAAACATTATTTAATTAAGGTGCAAAGGCTGTCAAATTGTAACGTAAAAATTGAAAATGTTTTCAATTCCGAGCTGTAGATCCCAAAAGCCGGGTTGTTTTTCGGTCTGTTTTCGGAAGAGACGAGTCTTACAACCTAGTCAGACAGAAGAACAATATTTGACCTCACAAAACGATTTAAGATTATTAGCTCATATTTCAGCCTGGGACCAACTTAGCTAGTCAGGTTACACGTCCCTAGGAGGAGGTCAACCTAGCAAAATAGTTAATTCCAGTTACAGCTACTTATTTATACAAGCATACACAAGTTGGACAATCAGTGCGGTCATTACGAGTATGTAGACTTTCACATGACTTGAACTACGAGTACTTACAAGAATAAAGAAAAGAACTTTTTCTTTCCGGGATGAATTAAGTAAATTATATGGGTTTGCTTTTTTATTACGTTGGGTTCGTCTTACACCTTTTTTTCTTATTTATAAAACTATTTACATGTCAGTGTTGATTTTGACTATTATCTTTATGTAATCTTTTTTTTTTCATTTTCAAAAACGCCATTTTTTTTGTTTAAATAAATATCATGAGAAAAAAGGCTGTCAAAGCATCTAGCATAAATGTGAAATTAAAAAACTATAATAAATACTCGAATATCGCCTTTTGAAGTTATTTTTAATGATTTTATTATTCAACCACATAATTAATGAAATTAAATAGAAAATGGACGGCTGCATAACTGCTAATAGAGAACCGCATGAAGAAACTAAGTGTATACTATATGTTACCACGGACCAAAATATAGGGCTTCAAAATCAAATAAAAAATGTCATGCCAATTAGTCAACACCAATAAAAACAAAATACTCGTAATAGGCATTTAAAAAGCAATAACATCCTCATGAGTCTCTCTTTAGATAGAGTTCCCTCGTAGATATTCGTCTCCTTCCCCTACGCAAATCTTTGCTTAATCTATTGATACCTTCTATGTTATCTGACTGTTATATTTAACAATTTTTCTACTTTACTTACATATTTTTATATTCATTCTATGACTATCTGTTTACATATTTCGTTAGTTTTATCTACATACATTGCCGTCTCAATTCTATTTTCCTTTTTTTTTTCATCTTATTTGTCATATTTAGCGTATCATTATTGAGTTTGTAATATTTCATTACATTTCTAATTTTCAGAAACGGTTTAAATACGAGTACGCTTTCATTGAACGAAACAAACGTAATATAATATATACAATAAACTCGGAGTGTATTGTAAAGATTCTTTTCGCTTAACGAAAATAATTTGTTGAAAAATACGAGTATTTAAGATACTTCGCTCGATTGACCGTTAACTCTTCAGCTTGCTAAAATGGTTCTGTTCAAGTTCATAAAGAAATCTGATCGTTTATTTATATCATATTTTGTTGGTTTATACAATACATTGTAGGAAAATAATAATTATCGTGTATTAAATAAACCTGGAATATTGTATTGGATGGATGAGAAGTTAAGGATTATGGTATTGTATAAGTAAGATGAAGAACACTCTGAAATTGTTTAGGCATGTAGAAAGAATGAGTGAAGAAAGACTAATAAAACAAATATATATATATCCTAAATGACGGTGTAAGGCATGTTAGAGGAATGCCAATGGATCAAGTGAATGATATTTTGAAAGAAAAAACTGAAAAAAGTCAGAGAAATCCCTACGATTTATTTACATCTATACACCTTCTCACACAACTCCTACAGTTGTATGGGAAGGTGTATGGATGTAGAGGAGGAGAAAGATGTGTGTCGCGGTAGAAAAGGCTGACGCTCTGTCATCTCTGCTTACCCTAACAGGGAATCTGCATGATGGTATACGAGTATATGTATGAAATGTGGTAAGTAATAATTTTTAATTAGTGATAATATCATAACATATAAAAACTGATAATAGAATATTGATTCATCGATTTCTATTGAAAAACATACTTTCTACTCGGAACTCTAAAATATCATATGTTTGATTAGAGCCAGCAAAATTATGACAATTTTTATTGCCTTTCGCAATATTATAGTTCAAACTCTTAAATCCTCTGGTTATATTTATGGTTAATTATCCTCTGGTTATATTTATGTTTCTTTAAATTGCTATTTTCGAACATAATAAATCACATGGGAAAATGCTTAGAATAGAAACGATCGAAATCAACACTTTCTTAGTCGATGTATAGATTTTTTTTTCAAATTATAAATTTTAGGTTATAATTTTCTGCATTCTGCTTTTTTATTTAGTTTTCACTTATTTACATATTGATTTAATGTTATTCTTTTTCTTTCGATGTTGTTAATACTTTTACTGTAATTAATACCTTTTCCGTAACTTTTCATCAAAAACAATATTTTAATACAACTCACGAATGTTTTAACGGATATCTGCGATAGTAAAACTCCTTTTTTGTATTTTCTAGTTTGTAAATTTCACTTTTTTATACCACAGTTTTATATTCAACACTTTCTCAGCTATTGTGCACCAGGAACTTTTTGTTCTTACCCAATAAACGAAAATGCGAGCTGGATACATTAAAGCTTTCAGTCAGTTTTTTTCTACAAACACCCTTTGCGAATTAGTGCAAGCGAGATGTTTGTTATATATCAATAGAATAATTCATTCAATCAATCCTTAATACGACATCACATTGGAGGATTTTGATTCCGTATTTTGAACCCAGAAATATAATTAGTAAAACCATATCTAACTGGGTCTCGTTGCTAAATTTTGGACATTGACATAATAAAATTCTGCTTCCAACATAAAAGGGGTGAAACAGGAGGAGACCAGTATTTTACTTTTTTAATATATTTTTTTAAATTTCAGATATTTTTTTCAAATTTGATTATTTCACCCATATATGAGAGTCAGTGTTATTTTTCGGGTGTTATTTGCATATGTTATTTTTTCTTTATTTTCTTTGTCAATTTTGTCTCTTTAATAAAATTATGATTTGTATTTCATCGCATTCTTCGCACTGGAATATAATTATTGTTTAACGTGACTAAGAGTACACATATTCTGAAGCAAAAACTGCAAGTCTTCACTGGAGATTCTACATTACCACAACTAGAATCCGTTGGTATATCCATTAGGTAGTTATTCCTTGATAGAAATAGTCGAAACGTTTCTTTAAAAATCAAAATGCCGAGGCTCATTGAAGCTATCTTTAACCATAAAAATGCTTAGATTATTTTCACAACTTATCTTTTATGATAATTTCTGAGATAAAATGATATTTTTTATTTGTTTATTAGGTTTCCAAAGATAAATAACTACAGTGGCGTGCGAAACGTGACCACGTACTTGACTATTGTCCTGGTTCAATGACATACTCGTAATATATTTCCTCGGCCGCATCTTACTCGTATTACACAATGCCGAGACAATGCTGCACTAGAGTAGACTCCGTTTATTACAGCGTTTCCCAATTTAATTTGGCAACTTTTGTATTCTGTACAACATTGCGGAACCACGTTCAGTGTTATAAATAAATAAAAATATACATTTTATTCAGTTCAAGGTCAAATAATACCTACGAATTGAATGTTTTATTTTTCAAAGACAATAACTTTCATTTAATTTACTAAAAGTTGATAAATTTAAACCTCAAGGATGCGTATTAAATAGAAGAGATGCGTCCTTCAAATTTTTTTTACAAATGTCATATATACCTGAAACCCATATTAACAATTTAGTATAAAGATATGTTGCATTAAATAAACTAGTTCAAATATGATAGCTGCATTACATTAAAAAAGGCAAAAAAATTGTTGAAGACTTAAAATATACCTTCCCCCATTCTTTAACTTCATTTATTTGCTCTCGTTATTCAGTGTTGCTTTATGAAGTGATAGAAAAACGAAAATAAGGACAGTAGATAATCTTACCTTTTAATACAATAACTTTAGAAACGAGATTCACATTGCATTTGGTTCGATTTTAATTCTCTTTAATTACTTTAAGCAACAAAACTGAATATTCTCATTTTAATTCAATGGATTTATAAATATTAACAGATTATTTCACTCGGTATTCGACATATCCCTACAGTAACTGTTTTTTTCTGACGCTGAAATTATGCGAATTCATAGAAAATTTTGTGCTAAAATCAAGAAGGGAATATTCAGAGAGTTTGACCAAATAGGAAGAATGAAGGACGAAATATTTATGAAGAAAATATACGAAGAAAATTATCTCTGCCTGACGCAGTAGGGAAATGACGTGATGGTGATAATAATGTCATTTTTGTTAGTATTTAGAACAACATTAGTATTTGTTATTCTCTTTTACAATGAAATGTCAGTCACAATTATTTACACGTGAAAATTCAAGCATTATTTTAGTTAACAAAAAACTCGTACAAGTATTGTGCTGTTTCGTTATAGATGGTAGATTATATATTCACCTCTAGAGCACTTAATTTTTTTTTATTTAAAAATTAATATAAATATAATCACCAGTAAATTAATGTAGGTAGAATGATGTCTGAAAATGCTTTTGAGAAACAATTCTACCATTTATTAAACCATTTGCAGCGGAAATGCCGCATTTGATATAACTCAATTAATTTCTTTTGATTAGTATGGTATACGTTTTAGTGTTAATTTAACTACGCAACAATGTTATACGATTATTGTGCACATCTGAAAATATAAACAAGTCTCAAGCAGAAGGTACTAAAATATTTAGTTGGGGCTATCTTTAACGTCGGTGTTTAAACATCTTGGCAATATATTGATGCATTTGGATTTTCTCAACCTGTTCTTACAAGGCATTATTTTATATGTTGTGTTGTGAATACGAGATTGGTTCCTAATATACCTGCTCCGCGTGTAGAAGCTACTTCTTGGGCTGATTTTATTTTCTGGTCTAACCTGTTTCCACATATTTCGACGCAATTGACAACCGTGTAAACTCTTGCGGAATTTCTAACCATTAATATACTTTTCGGATAGCCATGCAATAGTGTGGTTAATTCTTAGAAAATGGTTAAGGATTCGTTCATATTTTATTTCAATGTGTTTTTTATTTATTTCATTTTATTTAAGTAGTGAAATGACTGTTATGATACAAAAATTAAAAAAAAAGCAACAAAATTTTAACATTGATATGTATGCAGTGTTATAGAATAGAAAAAAAACCTGTACAAGACAAATCCAACAAAATAACAAAGCAAACCCGTCATGTTTACTGAATTTATCTCTGCAACAACACAGTCTTCTTTTTACTGTTATAAGTAATTACTTATAACATATGAAAGCCCATATTACACAATCTGTGAGATAGCCACAAGTCCGGAAATGTAATACAATACAATATATTTGCACTAATGTTATTAACACCAATGACTTGTTTCGATCTTTGGACATCTACAGAATACAAATATTTTTGAGTTCCACCGAAAACTCACGTTGATAAACTTAACTATCTTTTTTTTCATTGTTATGTACTTGTTCTGTATTTTTCGCTTTCCCATTAAAAACATGCAATTTGTTGTATTGTGGCTAGTATGTTAGTAAAAAATAGAATTTAAAAATATTGTACATTTTATTGTTCCAATTTTTCAATCGTTCATAAATACTTATTTACTCATATTATATTTTTGCTTTGAGCATACGAGTATTAGGTATTCATATAGCCATTTGCAATTATTTTGTCCTTAAACTAAAACATGTCCAAAGTAATCGATCATTCTCAATAATCACAGTTCATATTGTCATTTAGCACTGACCCGGTTTTGTTTATATATTTATGTATTCAGTATACAAACGTCCTTTACTACTGTAAAGGTATCAAGCTCAGCTCAGTATAATGCCAAGTTATCAGTTTTTGCAATGCAGTTATTTTAATAATGATATATTAACGAATTTCGGAAGTAGGTTAAGAGGAACCCACGGGCTAGTAACTGTGTTATTGAATTTATTTTCAAATATCAAAAGGAATGATCTTGAATTGAAATTTTATAATATTGTGATTGATAACTTGTTTGGAGTTTCGGTCCGATGGTAGGACACCTTACTCCTTCATCGGATAAGTTCTGACTGTTTTGATATTTTGGAAATTTTGGATCTTTTTAGGAGTCGGGAAAGGATAGGTTTGTGGTAAATGTTTTGATTTTATGAATGATTATGAGAAATTATAAAACGATTAAATACATAAATAAATGTGATAGTATATACATAATATTACATAAGAATATACATTTAGTTGTGTCGTCACACACGAATATATTGAATGGGTGAAAAATAATGGTTATGAATAAAATATAGTACGAAAGTGAATATAGTATGTAAATATATATAGGTAATTAAGTGGATAAGGAGACGTGTGTGACTTATATAAATATATTAAAAATGTAAAAAATGTTTATTGAAGGTGGTAAATGCGGTTGCCTAAGGGGGTAAACTGTCTTGCGGAGGAGCTGTCGATGAAGGGGTGTCCAGAGTGACGATCGGTGGGTCATTTGGGGGGGTGATTACGGTTAAGGAGTGGGGGTTCGGAGGGGCGTTTCGTAATATTGATTTCGGGCGAGTGTGTCTGAATCTGGTGTTGGCGCTGTAGTTATCTAAGGATTTTATGATTGGGTTGGGATGACAGGATACAGAGCTGTAAAACCTCTCGGCCAGAGCGCGCATATGTTCGGGGATGGTATGTAGTTTGATATCCGCGTGGAGTCTAGAGTTACGTACTATGTAGGGTGCTTTTAAGATTATGCGGAGGGCTTTGTTTTGAATGACTTGAATGTGATGTAGAGTTGATTTCTTCGCGTGGCCCCAGACCGGAAGGGCGTAAGTCAGTTGAGGTCTGATGATCGCTTTATAGAGATGGAGTTTAGTGCGCGGGCTCAGTTTGCTGTGTTTGCAGATCAAGGGATATAATGATTTGAGTGTTCCGTGAGCTTTTGATTTTATATTATGGGCGTGTTTGTACCACGAGAGTTTACTATCCAAGGTGAGGCCTAAGTATTTCACGTGTTTCGTCCATGGGACGCTCTGGCCGAAGAGTTTAAGAGTTCTGACGGGTTCGATATATCTGCGTGAGAAGCGGACAGCAGTGCTTTTGGTAGGATTAATTTTGATCTTCCATTTGGTGCACCAGCGCTCCAAAATGGGAATGAAGTCTTGCAGTCTATCGTGGGAATCGGACTCATATTTCGATGAAGAGAGGAAGGCTGTGTCGTCAGCGTATTGCGCGGTGATACAATGTGTGCGTGAAAATTGAGGCATATCGCTCGTGTATATGTTATACAGGATAGGGGACAACAGTGCACCTTGGGGTACTCCTGCCAGAATGGGGCGTGGGGATGAGTTTATGCCGTCTATTTTGACGGAGAAGGAGCGATTTTCGAGGAATGATGCGATGATTTGCACTAGTCTGAGGGGAATACCTGACTTGTGCAGTTTGAATATGAGTCCGTTATGCCAGACTGTGTCGAAGGCTTTCGCCACGTCTAGTGAAAGGAGGGTCGTGAGGCCTTTGGCTCTGAAGGATTTGATTATGTGTTCTACAACGCGAAGAAGCTGATGGCTGGTAGAGTGTAATGGCCTAAATCCGTGTTGCGAATCTGGGATGATGTTGCGTGAGTAAGTTTCGGTGGAGAGACGTTCGAGGATTAATTTCTCGAGCACTTTACCTAGAGTCGGGAGCAGGCTGATCGGTCTGTGATTTTCGGGGATAATGTGGCTTTTACCCGGTTTGGGGAACATGATGACGTCGGCGTTTTTGAAAGGGGTCGGAAAGAATTTATGTCGAAGGCAGGCATTGTAGATGGCAGTAAGGGCGTAAATGGCTTTTTTCGGGAGTTTTTTCAAGGTGAGATTATTGATTTTATCGGGGCCGGGTGCTTTTTTATTAATGAGATTTTTAATGATAGATTGTATTTCTATCGGTGAGAAGAAGTCTGTGGTGGGGGGGGTTTGCTCATTTAATATGTCGACGACTGCATTGTCGACCATTATTGAGTGAGAGGGGTCAGAGAGGTCTGCATTAGGCGAGAATATGTTTGCTAGAGAGTCAGCAAAGGTCTCTGCGCGGTCGCGAGCAGAGAAAACGGGGCCATTTGGTCCTTGAAGAGAGCTGGGTCGGGAGGGCGTATTTCTAAGGCAGCGCGTTAATTTCCATTTGAGTCCATCATTATATTCGAGGGACTCGACGAAGTCTGACCATTTGTCATTGCGGAGTTGCTGTAGGAGGTGTTTGATTTTTTTGACTAGTCTGTTGTAGTCGGTCTTATAAGAGGGGACAGCTGTGTTTTGCCACAGTTTTCTGGCTTTGTTTTTTTCCATAATCAGTATTTTGATATGTGAAGGAAGGGGAAGTTCGGGTTTATCGGCTGGTCTCTCTTTTGAAGAGGATGTGAGAGCGGATTTGATGGTGGCTGTGAAGTCATTTATAGCGGCGTCTATGGAGTTCGTGTCGGGGAAAGTTGTCGGTATTTTGATGCTGCTGTCAACGTTAATAGCGAAATCGCTCCACGAGGTGATGTGTCGCGGAGGGGCTGATGGCGAGAAGGGTGGGAAGCCATCCGTCAGTAGAAGTAATACCGGGTAGTGATCGGATTGTTTATAATATTGTAAAAACACTGTATTTATACATTCTTCCTAATCTACTACCTAATGAACTTCGAAAAATGTTTATTTTTAAAATAACTTGGATTTAAGTTTGTTTTTAATTGAATATATAATAAAAAAACGGAATCAAGTCATAAAATATATATTACAGATTTGATATTTTTGCGATATCTTTATCTAGATCATTTTTATGTTTATTGAACGAAACAATAACTTATGTACCACAAGTTGTACTAAGACTACAAACCACAAAAATACTTATTAAATATTATAAAACATCAAAAAAAATTATGTTAGATCATTTTTACATATACAGGTTGTCCCATACCTCAACGTCAAGCCGGTATCGAGGAAGAGGCCAGCTTATGACGGTTCAGAATTTTTAAAAAAAATCTTGGAAAAGCCTTATATTTTTCGAGCTATAGGCATTTCTTCGAAAATTGTGAAAGTAGCTACCCTGCGCCAAATGTTTATATGCTGTGGCTACAAATTGCCATATTTTATAATTTTAATGGTTGTATCGCTATCGTAGATAACCCTGCTATTAGTCGGAGTCTGATATAAAACAAAAAAATCCACACGCTCGATAAAAAATTGTTTTTGTCCGATCATAAAAATTCATATTTTTTATCAGCTAACTTTAACTCATCATACTGTAAAAATAATGTACTACGCTAACCTGGCCAGTTACATCAAAAGATGGCCTGTTTAGTCAGAATTTCAAAATGGTACAATACATACCTGATACTCCTTTAAACATAATTTTAAAACATTAATTTCTGTAATTAAAGATCAAATTCAATCAATTTGAGCGAGACAAACCATACTGCGCATGAACGAGTTAGAGTAAGACAGCTAGTGTCACCATTTTTGACATGAACTAGCTAGCCATGAACTAGCTAGACACCCTGTATACGAGTATGTATCCATTTTATTTAACAGAAGTCTTAAAAAATCTTCTTGTATCTTCCCAGCAATGAGTTGTTACATGTAAAAGAAACTTATGTCGATTTTTTAATATAAACATTCGATGTGTCTATTTTTTTATGAAAAATATTTTACTATAGTATACCTACTCATTGTTTAAAATTTTCCATTCGCAGTTAATTTCCAACATATTTTTTGTCATTATTTCGCACAACAAAACAAATAAAATTAATTTTCTAAAAGAAAAAAAGAACTAAATTTGTATATATTTTTTTGTTAGACAATAAGACTACAAATGAAGATAAATGGTAATGAATTATTTGCATCTATTGAAAAACAGAAGAAAAAAAAAGAGTTTTTCGTTTCCAGAAGGCGAACAAGAAGCAGAGTGGCTGGTATCAGCAGGCCTAAGCCAGCTGGCCATGCCATTCCTCTCTGGGCGCGAGGTGGCCGAGGCGGAGGTAGCGGCCGCCCTACGCCGGCTACCGAGGGCGCAGGCCGCCGCGGCGCGCAAGAGGGTGCGCGACCTCAACAGGACCCTTAGGAAACAAAAGGCCAGGCGACCTGATATCAGAGATGTCTTCCGGGACCACGAGGTATATTGATATTCATATTTTGTTACTTCATAATTCGAAAATATCTTATCTAATATTATTTTTTTTATATGGCAGACGTACTCGTATTTAGGTACTACGTTTTGTAATAATTTAGATAAATAAGTTATGGATTATATTGGCAAGGCATACATAATGATATTTTTAGTCACTGAAAACGCATAGCAGTTTAGTTTGTTAAAATTACATTTTTATGCACATGTTAAAATATAGTATTTAAATTGACGGCGGCAACACTACTCTACAAGTGTGGCAGATAGAATACAGAAGCGATTTCTAGCATTTATTTTCAGAGCCGCCTTTTATATAGACTAATTAATCATGTGGAGTTGCCAGGCTTTAAAAACAAATCGACCACAATCTTATTATCTACATCATGATTTGTTGTATAGAATAATGAATATTTGAACCTTAATTAAGTGAAAAATAAAACATAAACAGTGCTTGAGTGTCGCATCCGACGACATTTCATCGAGTGAAATCAAACATTTACAGTGCTTGTGTTTCGCGTCCGACGACGCTCACCGAAGTCACCTCATCTGGTAAGTGGAACGGACATCCTCTTCCCTCCCTTCTCCACCTTTATATTGCATATGTATTATATAATATATAAAAATACCATTTACTAACGATGTCCTCCAAAAAGGCTAATTTAATTCAAGCTCGTCTCAACAGCAGCGCTATCGGGCCGCCGAATCACTATCGACCGTCCTTCGACAGGGGGTAATCTCAATAATAGGCAGTGACTCCGAAGCCGAGATGAGTGATGGTGAACCCATCTCTCCGTCTCGCTCTCCTCAAAGGAAAGCAGTGAGATTTCCCCCGCCTCCTGCCGACCAGCCCGAGACTCAAACGAGGAAGTCCGTCGAAGTTGTCGCAAACTCTGACTCCATCACCCATGCGCCTCTCCCCAATATCAGTGGTCGGAGTGTTCATAGACTGGCAGGTGGCCTCAAACCCCCGAAAGAGGGTCCAAAGGTCGCCAGAGACCCCTACGAAGGAGCCAACGGCTCCTTCCAAGCCGACTGCTTCCTAAAAGCAGAAAAGGCCTAGCCCTGCGTGCTCACCTCCCCCAAGCACACCGGCCCCCTCCTAACCGGCTCTATATCCGACCAGGTCGGATCGTACATATTTATCAACGCTCGTGACATATAAAATATAAGTATATTAATAAGTAACGTTTATGTATTTATAACCTTAATTTATGTACAAAATCCTATCCTTTCCTCTCTTAAAAGTTTTTCACACCACCACCCAAATATCCAAACAAATATACCAAGTCCGTTTTACAACACCAGATGAAGGAGTAAGGTGTCCGAAAATCGGACCGACACTCCGAGTAAATTACTATTAACTTGAACCTTAATTTTAATATGAAGATTGAGAGTAAACATATTTCCTATTTAGACTGAATTATTCTCTATTATATACAAGTATGATACGAGTATTTGAGATATTATTCATAATATTTTTCATCAACTTCAAACATCATGATCTATATTGAAGATACCTTGAGCATGTTAAAAAATAAATAAAAACTTGAATGTGTTAAAGTTTTTGTTTCTAATATGATAAATCTACTCGTATATACGAGTATACCAGAGGTTTATATCATACATTTAACCAGTTTTCTGACTTCGATTGCTTTCAATACATTTAATTTAGACAATCATTATTATATATTGTTTTACTCAAAATATGCTTAAAAATCCTTATTAAAAAATCAAAAAAGAATTTTTCTGAACTCGACGGTATTCAGGTATGTATTTGTTGATAATTTCAGTATTTACCAATCACCTAAAACTCCTTTTATATTCATATTTTTTTTAATTCTTATTCTTTGGATCGAACATCTGAAAAAGTAATTATCAGTTAATTATCTCAAGTGGTTAAAGTATCTGTAATCAGAACAGACTGTCACTTCCGATTGTGCCTTATATTGGTATTGTTTACCTACTGAATTCGTTGGGGCTACGTGCGTCCACTTATCGCACCTTACCATGGCAGGTAATTAAAAAGTAATTTCTCGAGAAAAACACTTGACTAAATGACCGGAGCGGTCGCATTACTTTTAGCAATGCTCGCCCGCCACACTTGCCATCTAACGTTCTTGCTGTGAACATTCTATACAAGTGTTTTTGTCATATACAATATAACACATACCGATTGTATTTGATCAATGTTTGCCATTAATGATTGTTTAACGCGCTTTATAAAACATTGTGAATATAAAAATGGTTATTACTCGCGGGAAATTGACTCCAAGAATACGAGTACACAAACTTTCGGTGAGTTTCAGTATTCTTTTAAAGCAAATACATTGATCACATTTTTAAAAACCATAAAGTTGATTTCATATATCCTGAAATAGTTCTACTCGAGATGTATATAACTTCAGTTATGTTTTGATTTAACTAAGGAATGATTCATATTTTGGTATGTATACTTTTATAAACATTACTGCGATAACTTAACAACTAACTTCTTCAAAAAAATACAAACGACTCGATTTTCAATGAAAACTATTACTCTTGCCCATGAATCTCAATATATAAAAAATGATTTTTTTGACTGATCGTACTTTAAAATCAAAATCAATTTTGTTTACGAAAATACTCATTATCTCATGAAGCTTTCGTGCATATATTTTGTATCTATTATTTTTTTCATATTTTGTTTATTACTCCTACCAATATATGATACATACTATATCTGATAATTATCTGATTTTTCGATTTTATGATTACTGTGCTACTAAGTACTAACTGTTAGTTTCATTGAAACCCATAAGTCTCGAATATTTACATCAACTTCCTAGCCTACTTAATAAGAAGCCTATCCTCCAACCCGGGGGTTTTGAGTTCGATTCTCGTTTGTAGCCAGATTTTTAAAAAATGGTTCCAGTTTGGTTTCTGACTTGCCACATAGTAACAATCCCGCCAGGTTATACTGTATATAACTAAAGTTTAATACAATAAAATAATATGTATTTAACTTTTTAATTTCCTTGAGTGCGCAAATCAACAATAATAAATTTAGAGTAAATACAATTCATGCATTTCTTTTAATGTAAGTCAATTATGTAAACACTTGAGGAAACGTTAACTAACTGACGTTAAATCTACCAACTTTGAATATCAATTCTGCTCGAAAATATCCTAATTAGAAAGTTGTACCAACTTTCTAATACATGTTAAATAATGTTACGAAGCTTTCGACAAACAATTCTAATTGTTATTAAATACTTACTCATCACGTTTCGTGACAAATGCACTATATATGCAAGGATAATGCCTATAAATCCCGATGGATATAATGCTATATACCATGCAATGTATATCTTCAATAACTTCAATTTAATCGGTTCTTTGACCGTCTCCATGGCCTAGGTAAGACACTTGACTTTCAACCAAAAATTTCTGGGTCGATTCTCAATGCTACCAAAAAAATGAACAAAGGGTCCCAGTCTGGTAAAAGTCCGCACACACCCAGTACATGTGCAAGTGTTGTTTTTTCTTCACTACGAATACAGTTTTTGGTCTCCCGACCACTCTTTTCATTATATCCAAATAATAAATTCGGATACGTTGCAAGCTACCTTACGAAAGAAGAAAAACTGGTACATTAGATGCAAAATTTCGACGTTGGCATTGACAGGGAATGAAATAAATTAGGTAATAAATTTTAGCACGTGTTCTTTAAAAATTCAATATTATTTGGAAAATTGTATGTGATTTTTTATATTGTATAGCAGCCATAAGCACCAATAAATAGTCCATCCATATTATTTATGAATATTATATTTTTTTACGACATGGGGTTTTGTTTCATGAATTTAATTCGTTTAAAGAAATACGTAACCTTGTGATCGATTTTGTCTTCATCGAATAAATTGGTATTAGAACGGGGTATTATGCTGGTGCTGTGGCGTGGAATGGTTTGCCTCGAAAGTATTAGAAATATCGGTGGCTTGTGCTGCTTTAGGAAGCAGTCGAAACAACAGTTTTTTGGAAAGTCATCAAAATTTATGCTTATTTATGAACACTGCAAACAGTACATTTCACCTAAAGCCGAGTGTGTAACTATCCCATTTCGGAATTTCTCCAAAGATTTCTATGTAATTAGTCTTACCTTAATAAGTTTTCTGCGGTGTTCTTACCAAATATAAGGGAAAGTATCCGATCTAATGGCCGCAGGCACCATCTTTCTATCCTTATACTCAACTTATTTTATTTTTGTAATAGTTTTAATATGTCAATAACAGTGGGTTTCTGTTCCCGAGTTAGAGCGCCCTTGAAGGGAGTATGCTCTCTAAACAGCACTATATAAGTTATAATTTTATTATTATTATTATATGAACTCTATATAGCGTTATCCTTCCCAAAAAATAGCGGGGCAATGTTTGACTTTTGAAAAGGCAAATAGCTCAATACGGGATTCATACTCACGACTTAGGGTCAACACGTTAAAGCATTAACCACATGACCAAATGTCATTATTTTACGATTTCCAAAACAATTCTTGACCTTTAAATAATTTCCCATTATGAAAATACGCAGATAAATTAAATGAATATTTACTTTTAATGATATGTCAAACTAGAAATCTATATCGACGTACAAACGATGAGTTTGTATACAAACATGCGTAACTAATTACCAGGTGTTTTAGATTTCAGCCTGTTTTAAACGTTTTGTTGAAAACTGCCAATTTTTTTGATCGTATTATCTTCAATATTATGAACTATATTATGAAAACATATTATCAATTTTCCGTATCAGAAATGAAAAGGAATTGGATTAGATATAAATAATTTTCTTATAAAAATATATTTCAACTTTCTCATAAACGTTATATTGTTCGGTTAAATTAAGTTATAAACTCCTTTTATTCAATTTCTTGCAATATCAGCGTTTTTTAGTTTATTAATTAAACTTTTTAGATAATCTTCTTACAAACTTCACACAGATGATCAACTCTGGAAAAAAATGTAGTATTCTTCATAGTTGAAATACTTCTGTTATGATATTTTCTTCTCAGTTATTTTCATCACCCTGTCTTTTCAAGTACATTTCAAGGTTATGTATTTAAATTGGCATATATATATATGCAAAAAAACGACCCACAAAACATATTTTTTGGTTTATTAAAATAAATACCGATAAACCATAGATCAAATTCTGTATATGCAAAAATATCAAGCCAAGAAAATGAGTTGATCATAGGAAAAATACTGTTAAAATAATGTTTTCTTAATTATCTCAGAACAGGTAAAAATGTGGGTTGAGTCTTTTTTGTACATGTGCGTCCAATCGCTCCCTAGTCCAATCGTCTAATCGCAACACACTTCTGGTTTGTTTTTCCTGTCATTGATACCTGACGTTTTAACACCCCCCCCCCATGCGTTACATGTGTTTTGATAAAATTATTGTGATTGGAACAAATTAATTTCTAACGTATTAAATCTAGACGTTTTGAAATAATTGATAAAGAAAGCAACCGTTTTGTATTATACGAGTATGTATTTCTTTAAATCTAATCTTAAATAATTAAAATTTCTTTCACACTTTGTTCCCAATTCGTCGGAGCTACTTGACCGCTTACTTGGTGTATCGGACGTATGCCGTCACCCTTGTGTGTGTATGTGGTATGATTAGACAGACAATATTGTGTGTAGATCTGGAGGCAAATCTGCCCTTATATTTGTATCATGTCATTATGATTATGTAAAATATTTTATAATTTGTATGTTATTTCTATGTAAAATAACTGTCACATTGAATCCGAATGAGCTCGCGACCGCGGTGGAAATTGTGCCGTGGCCGAGCCATCGAGACCAAGGCAGAAAGCGGTCAGTCTAAGCGGCCCCGCTAGCCCCGAACATGGGTTAACCTATCGGGCAACGGGCGCTTACTCTGACTGACTTTCCGCTAATATACCTCAAAACATCGCTGTTACTTCTCTACAACTGTGTTTCACTTCGTCTGACCTTCTCCGATCCACCAGAGAGGAATCTCTCTCGATCATCTTCGTTTTCTCCGGAACCATCGTCACCGTTACGCCACTGGAGCTAGGTCGAGCGGCCATCTTGGATATCACGTATAGGCTCCGCCCGGAGCAGTGACCAAGCCCCGCCCCTAGACAGGGGCGCATTGACGAACGGAATAAATCGCCACCAATTAATATTTTGGTGATTGACGATTTTATCCGCGAGCTGAATTCTTCGAGCATCGCGCAGCGACCAACGCCCTATCTACAGTCTTTGTACCTGTCCGGTACAAAGTGGTCCTTCGAGCCGGATCCGCTGCGTAGTCTCGAGAATCGTCGGCATCAGAAGCAACCTGGATCATCATCATCATGCCGTCTCCTCGTTCTGGCAAAACTCCCGCAATGGAAGCGAGAGACCAGAGCGACGATTCATCTGACGATGATTGGATTTGGTCCTCACATGCTGATCCGGAGGACGAGATCAGGAGGCTTCAGAGGGTGCTCCGCAACGCAAAGCGGAAAACGGCCGCTCTTGAGAGAAAGCTGAGACTGCAAGCTGCGACGGATGACGCCATCCGTGGACCATCGGAGGAACGCGTTCCTGATGCTCTGGCAGCTGATCCCCTGCGGCTCCCCAATGATTGGGTGAGCCAGCCACAGGATCCATACGTGCAGATGGCAGCGATGTTTGCGGAGCTCATCCGATCTTCACACGAAAGGGGAACCTTAACAGCACCAGCCTGTGAAGTGGTTGTACGGATGATCGCGCTGATCACCGCGATTCGCGACCGACATTGCGCGAATCAAGGGCGGATTGGCGCGAACGAACACAGGGCGTGTCCGCAAGATGAGCGGCACACCGAGAAGCAGCGGATGTGCCAGGATACAGCGGAGCGCAATGGCAATGCGCGATCCGAGCTGACACATCACGCTGAGAGAGAGGACGCCGTCGCCGATCCAAAGGAGAGCGAAGCGTCCGAAAAAGTAGGCGCAAATCAAGGAAAGATTTGCGCAACCCGAGATTGCGCAAATGGACATTGTGCAACCGGACATTGCGCAAAACGACATTGTGCAATGCGCGCGTCTGCCCGGAAGGGAGACAACGCGTGTCCGCGAGACGGGCGGCGCGCCGGGATGTGCCAGGATGCGGCGTCGCGTGACCAGAATACGCGACCCGAGCTGACACATCACGCCGAGGATCAACGGATGCGCCGGGATGAAGCGGAGCGCGCAGAGAACGCGCGACCTTCATCGGCACATCGCGCCAAGACAGATGGCGTCGTCGCCATACGGAAGAAAGGCGCGACGTCTGGGGAAGAAATGGCGACGCGACCATGCCCGCCGCGCTGTGTCGTGGTGAAACCGCGCAAGCCAGGAGGACGGCGTGAAAAGAGGTCGCGGCAGAAACCGGACCACGCCTCCTCGACAATGAAAGCGCAAGTGTCACACGTTGGTGTCACTTACGCAACTAACGCGATATTGACACGCGCCACCAGATGGACGAAACGGTGCGTGTCAAACTGCCGCCGCCCTAGATACCACAGGACCAACGGCGCGCAGACCACGGAGGAGCTTCGAACCGCGGAGCTTAGGTTAATTGGGATTGCGCAAAAAGAAACTTTTCGCGCTGACCTAAGAGCTCTGCGGCGCGGCGAAAGTCTCCTCCCTGGAACGAGACTGAGGGGAGTGTCGCCTTGGCTCGACATCCGAGCGCGAAGAGGACGAGGCGACTCACCACTAGACCAGGGATACATGGAGGCCGGGCGCATCGCATCCAGAGGATGCACGCCTCACCTTCCCCCAGCACAGGACATCGCGCGAGTCAATTACTGACTTGCGCACAAAGCAGACAGATCTACACACCTGCCAAGAATTTGGCGTACCACATACACGGATAAACAAGGCGACGATCACGGCTGGCACCCTACCACGAGACCGGGAGACCACGCCGGAAGGATATCAACCTCTGCGAGGTGACAACGCACACGTCCTTGCCCATTTAGATGTTGCTCCGAAGATGACTATACGGAGGCAACATCGAGGGGAGTGTATCGGACGTATGCCGTCACCCTTGTGTGTGTATGTGGTATGATTAGACAGACAATATTGTGTGTAGATCTGGAGGCAAATCTGCCCTTATATTTGTATCATGTCATTATGATTATGTAAAATATTTTATAATTTGTATGTTATTTCTATGTAAAATAACTGTCACATTGAATCCGAATGAGCTCGCGACCGCGGTGGAAATTGTGCCGTGGCCGAGCCATCGAGACCAAGGCAGAAAGCGGTCAGTCTAAGCGGCCCCGCTAGCCCCGAACATGGGTTAACCTATCGGGCAACGGGCGCTTACTCTGACTGACTTTCCGCTAATATACCTCAAAACATCGCTGTTACTTCTCTACAACTGTGTTTCACTTCGTCTGACCTTCTCCGATCCACCAGAGAGGAATCTCTCTCGATCATCTTCGTTTTCTCCGGAACCATCGTCACCGTTACGCCACTGGAGCTAGGTCGAGCGGCCATCTTGGATATCACGTATAGGCTCCGCCCGGAGCAGTGACCAAGCCCCGCCCCTAGACAGGGGCGCATTGACGAACGGAATAAATCGCCACCAATTAATATTTTGGTGATTGACGATTTTATCCGCGAGCTGAATTCTTCGAGCATCGCGCAGCGACCAACGCCCTATCTACAGTCTTTGTACCTGTCCGGTACACTTGGCTCCCGGTGTTGTGTAGTCTCACTTCATACCCCATTTGAATTTTAAATATAATATAATACTTCGACACCAAGTAATATATTGTCAGCAGTTTGTCATTTTTTTACCCGTCATGAAATCGTTGTGCATAGTTGAATAGTTTAAGAACTATTGGCATACATTTATTTTGTTTTTTAAGCCTGAATTTAAACATAAAATAAACATTTTATTAACTGATATTTTTGTGTACAAATATATGTGGTCATTCGCTATTTCAAATAAACCAAAAAATCGTTTATAGGTTGAATCTTTTATTATTTATCGAGTTCACGTTTATACGTCCATAATCATAAATGTGGTCATTTCAGGTTTTAAGCAATTACAGGTGGAATTAAAAATGGCCATTTAGTTTCAGTATGATCACACGTGCACATAATTTAATAATTACAATTAATAAACGGTATATCTTTTCACTTCACTAATGTTTCAGTGAAAGGTATTAAACACTTTATAATTGAAGATAAGGCAAGAAAAAAAATCTATCATAATATTTTTTTAACAGTTACATACATTTATATGGCGCCGTTTAAAAATGAGTTGCTGCAAAGGTTTTGGCGATAATTTTATTTTGAACGAATTAGAAAACGCTATTGGGGGGATCTTACTGATCGAGAAACAGCGCTTTACCAAATTGTCTAAAAAATACTAGTATTTAGGGCAAACTATTAATTCGGGTATATGGCTCATTATGAACCAGTTAAGTCAGAGGAATCCCTGTAACGATTTCGTCTGTATAAGCGGCTCCCAAACGTTTTTACTGCCGGACCCCTTAGCATCTGGATAAATTTCTACGGACTCCCTATTAATATAAATTTACTATGTAAATTTTGACTTTGTTAATTGAGGTTAAATAAAAATACGCACTTTTTTAAAGTATTATTATAAAACTTAAATAATTTATAAAGTAAATTTAAATTATTTTATTTCGTCTTAATGCGAAGGGTGATACTGCTTTTTATTTATCAATTCATTGATACCGGGGTCAATGTTTTAAAGAGCAGGCCACCAAAAGAAACATGTATTCACTCGAGCTTATTGCTTGCTCGTAGAAGATATTTTCTAGCACAATTATTGTAATAATCTCTGAGAGCTCGCGCACCTTAGTTTAGCAAACGCTGATCATACATTTGAGCCTAACCGCTAATAATACTATAAACTAACGGAAACCTATGGACTACTCGTTTTTATCAGTTAGTGTAATTGTAGTCCGTTATCATACAACTGCAGCAATTGTAGTCCATTATCATACAACTGCAGCAATTGTAGTCCATTATCATACAACTGCAGCAATTGTAGTCCATTATCATACAACTGCAGCAATTACACAGAACTTGCTTGATCTTCTTAGGATCCGGCAGCTAACCAGGGGCAACATTCATTTATCGGAATTTTCTTAATCAGTTCCATTGGATTTATTGCCCTAGGACATTATTATGTTTTCTTCTCAAACATCAAAGACAGTATTGAATAGTATTTTTTTATTTACGTTTAGTTTTAGACGTTTGTACAAGTCTTTTGATAGACTGTTTATCAAATTATTGCAAATATTTAATCCGCGAATTCGAACAAACATTATTTTATTTGCACAGTATGCAAATGCGGATAGCGACTGTCTTAAAATATTACATTTGGTTCGCAATTTTGAGTCATAATGAATAAATTATTCGACTTCAGTTATTTTCGTAGTAAAGTATTTTTTAATTACAAATCGCGAAATATTTTTTTTACTATGACTTTTCTTCATTTGATCATGTTTCTTTGATACATGACATCAATAATATACGTACAATACTATCTTCTTACTAGGCTGAGAGCCTATTCCAAGAAAACCGATTATGTTCTTATATTTAGTTCTATAAAATACATTCATGTGGAATTTATAACAATAGCGATACAATTTTAAACAAAATATATTATTCTTCTTTGTCAAGTTCTTAAACCTACTTTGTTGTGAAAATAATTTCTCAGAGATAGGGCTTCATCTTGTAGGCGGCTTTCCTGGTATGTCATGTTCTACGGGAATCTCGTATGCTGCTATTATCACTGTCCATCCTGTTTCTACCTTCATGCTCCATCTGACTGTCGTCTGTGTTTCAAGTGTATCTGATGTCGAGAACTTCTGACCCTATCTGAAAGTTTTTTCCAAGATGGTTCATAGTATTCTCATATCGGATGATCGAAACAGGCTCTTTATTTTATAATATTCATGGATCTGGTTTCGACACTAAGTCATGATGGATGTAATTGAATAAAATCTCGTAATATTTAAAATAAGTTGAAATCATATGGTTAGACGAGAATTTCAATTTCGTTTAACCGTTTTACTGCTGGACGTTTTTTTCAATACTATAAAACTTCTATATACAGGGTCTTTCAATAAGGACGCTCAAAATTCGTTAGGTTATAGCGGCCATGTTGTTAAAGCAACATCTGTCAAATTTGTTGTGAATTGTTCAGTAGTGTATGGCAAATCACCATGGAAGGTTATAGCGTTGAATAACGTGTGCAAATTATCAAATTTTATTTTCAAAATCAGTGCTCCGTTCGAAAAACGTTCCGCGCATTACGTGATTTTTATCCTCGCCACAACCATCCTGCCGAGTCGACTATTCGACGTTTGGTGGCTAAATTCGAGTCAACTGGTTCGATAAATAATCAGCCAACACCCGTACGTCACCGAAATGCAAGGTATGCTGAAAACATCGCTGCTGTGCGTGAGAGTGTACGGGAAAACCCGAGGCAGTCAATTTCTCGTCGTTCACAAGAACTTGGCCTTTCTGCGACTTCAACTTGGCGAATTTTTCGTCGGGACTTGGGTCTGCACCCGTATAAAATCCAACTGACCCAGGAACTTAAGGTAAATGACCATAGACAACGCCGTGTGTTCGCTGATTGGACTCTGGAGCAGTTAGAAGTTGACCCAAATTTCGCCAAAAAAATTATCTTTAGCGACGAACCCCATTTTTGAATGAATGGATGTGTGAACAAGCAAAATTGTCGGATTTGGGACGATACCAATCCACACTAAATACACCAGCACCAAATACATCCCGAGAAAGTCACTGTTTGGTGCGGATTTTGGTCTGTCGAAATCATCGGTCCGTACTTCTTCCAAAACGAAACTGGTATTGCGATAACCGTCAACGGCGAGCGCTACAGATCGATGATAAGCAACTTCTTGTGGCCTAAACTGGATGATATGGATACCGACGACATGTGGTTCCAACAGGGTGGCGCTACGTGCCACACAGCGCATGCCACGATGGACATTCTGCACGAGCGATTTGAGGGCATGGTAATCTCGCG
Organism: Odontocerum albicorne; assembly: GCA_949825065.1. Taxonomy (NCBI): domain Eukaryota; kingdom Metazoa; phylum Arthropoda; class Insecta; order Trichoptera; family Odontoceridae; genus Odontocerum; species Odontocerum albicorne. The sequence goes on from OX463839.1 coordinate 27,031,576, forward strand.
CGGCGGTGACGGGAACTGGCCACCGAGATCGTGCGATTTAACACCTTTAGACTTCTTCCTTTGGGGCTATCTTAAATCGCAGGTCTATGCTTATAAACCGCAAACAATTGATGCCCTCAAAGTCAACATAACGAACGCCATCCAGCAAATTCAGCCAGATTTATCCAAAGTCAGCCAAAGTCATCGAAAATTGGACCTCCCGAATACGTGGCACCAAGCAAAGCCGCAGCGAACATTTGAACGACGTTATATTCCATACTTAATGCCATAAAATATTCTTTCAAATAAAAAAAATTGAGTGGATATCTCACACACAACTTGTTTTATTAACATTTAAAAATCGAGCGTCCTTATTGAAAGACCCTGTATATGGTAGACTCTCAGCACTCGGTTAATATTAACCATCTAAAATATTCCATTACGCATATTTGCTACAAGCTTTTGATAAGAATATATCTTTGGTTTTGAATTATGAATACCTTAACCTTAATTATAAGTTTTTTTAAAATATTCTTGTTTGTGAATATCTTATTTACACTAAATGCAACATTATGTCGTATTCGTTTAGATAGATGGCGCCCAAAACGTTCAATGTCGATAATCCTACACTTCATTAGGAACAGATATATACCACAAAGTTGTTTACAAAGTGCATATGAACTATTTGTCCATTATAATGGATGCCAGGTCTGAAGCTATTAAAACACGGTCGGCATTCTGCTACTCTGATCACATTACTGCTGCTCCATAACTTTCGATTAAGTAGATATACATCATACCTCCAGTGAGAAACTGTCGCAAATCGTAACGAATGCTTCTTTTTAAACTTGAAATTAATTACCCGGTGCCCTAATAGGTAAGAAACCTATCTTCCGATTTTACAGCTTTGATTTTCATTGGTACCCATTTTTTTTAAGGGAATCAATCTTGTTTTCAATTCAGGCCTCGAAAACATCTTTCTCGGTGGTTGTATGAGATAGCTACGCGGGAATAAAGTCGCCAGGTCGTACTATATAGGTAGAGTAATACAATGCAATGATTTTATAATAAAAACCCATCACATCTCTTAATTCAGCTTTGCCAAAATACGATTGACTTGAAATTTTAATTCAAAACTATTAACGTCTGAAAAATAAACTTTTTTTTAAATATTGTTTTAATAAAATTTTACGTATTTCATTGCCTCTTTTTTATTACTTGATAGACAAACTCTATGGTAAAGACATTTTCAACAGTTAGATCTTTTTTTTTCAGAATTCCAGTGGTAGCGAGCCCAGATCTCGCAGTGCCACCCCTGACTCACTCGACTCCCTGCCCAGTGGAGGATCTGCAAGTCCACCCACAGAATGGGCTGACCCCAACCCTCTCATGTAAGCACATGTTTTATTATTTTTTATTTCATTTAGATATGAAAACAAAAAAAATATGATTGGTCAGTTATTCCATCTCACAGCAAATAAACATTCAACAGAGCAATACCGGAAGCATTATGAATGAATGTAAGTCGCTTCTTTTAATATATCTACAGTTATATTTTGCCATTTATATTTTAGGTTCGTGTTGTTGAAATGTTGATAAAATAACATAAAAAGAACAATAATCAATATTTTAATTAAATTGTTTTTTTTTTTCAAATTATACGATGAACTACTAGAGTATATTCCCTGAAACATTGTAGTCGAGATATACGAGTATATCTCTTAAAGACTTGTTTGTGCTCCCTGATGATGAGGTGAAAGCCTTGAATCCGGTAGAGTAATATCGTTATAAAAAGTGGAATAAACAGTGTTTGATAAAAACAAATTACAATAGATCTTAAATATATATTTTTATGGGTTATGGAGGAACTTTAAAGAGTTCATATTTATTCTCAACCTCTACAGCCTACCTATTGATGTATGTTAAGTAAGTGTGATATACTAAGAATAGTTGCTTGACAACTGCAATTAAATAGTGTTAATTGCCGTGTGAACCTAGAGGAAATATCAAAATAAATAAGTTGAACAAGCTCAGCACTATCAAAATATACTCAATTTACCTGGAAATTTCTTTTACATTTGCAGTAAGGATGTTTATCATATACAGTGAAACCTGGATTTTACATTTTCCACATTTTTCCGAAAAACGTAAAAAATTTCCATCTTAATGAGATTCAAATCGGCCACCGCAACATTATGAAACTACTGCGTTAAAAAGGTGTATAGCATTACTACTACTCTCTAACACATCATACAATAATTAATGATCTATACTTTGTGTAGACCATGCAGGTTTTATAATTTCGCGGGTTTTTGCATAGCATCAAATGCAGTACACTTCGCATGCGGTCATATTGTATAACTAGTAAAAAAGTATAAATCATTGTTACTACTCTCAAACGAGTATACATACTCTCATACAGCTAATACGAGTATCAATACTTTTTGTAGACCGAGCAGATTATTTGATTTTCGCGGGTTTTTGCATAGCCTTGAATGCAGACTTCAGATAGGTTAATATTGTGTTGGTCAAACTGTGAAAGCTTTACATTTCGCTTTTCTATAAACGTTCATTGCGTTTTATTGATTTTGTGGTTATTCGTTAATTCTTGAACTTTTTTGTTATATTATCGTTGAAACTGTTCTTATTGATGAACTTTTTAGCTAGCCGTTAATTATAATAATTATTGACGCTGTTGAACATTAAATAACGTTTTTGTTATTGTTTACATAAAAGTTTCTCGTTGCCGCCTAAATGTCTGATAAGAAAAGCTTTTTCCAGAATTTATAATTGTCACTCGAGTAAGGTTTCCAATAATTTTAAGAAAATACCTTAATACATGTTTAGTTAAACAAATTGTTTATTAATGTTTTTTGTAAATTTTGTTTCCCTTCTTACTTCCCTACTATAAAACAATAAATTGCATCTATACTTACACAATACAGTAGCAATTAATGATTATCATAATATGAATTTTCTTTAATTGAAACAAAAACCAACATTAGATACTATTTTAACATATAATTTCCCACAATTTACATATTCCCTTACTTTACAACATTTTAGTCTTGTCCCCAAAAAAGTGTACAATTTGGGTTACACTGTATTTTGATTTAGGAATTTTTAAGAGCTGTTAAAACAAATCTAAGATTTGAAATTTGTACCAATGAAACTTGTAATCCAAAATTCTAAACTTTTAGTATATATTTTTTTACTTGACCCACTTTGCATCTCCATCGATGATATTATTGGTGTATAATTTTGAAATAGAAGAGCAATCTTATGAAACAAAACAAAATGTTTGATAATAAGTAAATGTGCAATTTCCATGATTCAGATAGTGATATGAATTGGCATATGTGTTTTTACTCTATTCATACTTACTTGATAAGCAAACTATTGTTACACTTAAATTGATATGCGTTCATCAAAAATTTCTAGACATTGTTTTATGAAAAAATCACATAAAGAATAGGTAAATTGTGTAACAAAATTTAGGACCTAATTTTTTATTAAACCAAGGCTCTATTTAATTAAAATAAAATCATAATTCAAATTACTCATAAATCTAAATAAAATATTAACAAAATACTTGAAACAAAATAAAAAAATATTATATAAATTCTAGCTCTGCCAAATAGACACTATTGAATTTCAGTTTTAACTTGAATGTAGAAAATCATGGTATAATAGGGATTCAACTTGACTTGATGGTCAAATATCAGAAGCAAACATAATTCACAAGAATAACATTTTATAATATTCTACAAAGTGTACAGTTTCAAGATGCAGGACATCAAGGACAATGTATTCATAAATAATTAAAATAAACAAGACGCTAAATATAGTGTCCAAGCTGATAATGGCTCTCAATATTATTATACTTTTATTAGAAATAAATAATTTATTAGTAATTTTGACAACCAACAGAGAGAGAGAGAGAGAGAGAGAGTATTTAAAAACTTGAACTTTTATAGGTAATGATTACCATGAACCAGAATTTGACTGTTACTTTTAAATTTATTTCCTCAAAAAACTATATTCTAATATGTTTTCAGTGATAACTACCCTGTACCCAAACAAAACCTGTATAGGACGCCTTCGGCTCCTCTAGCAACATTTCCTCACCCATCCCCCCCGCTGCAGGCCAGTCCACCCCGGCGGGACGTGGTGGGCCACTCTCCACCTATTACCTTCCTTCACGTGGTGCCACAACATGAACTTTTCAAACCTTCAGAATTGCACTGGGCTGATGTTGCTTCAAACACGGGTAAGAATTAAAAAACACTTTTTTTATATGACAAACACTGAAATTTATATTGCAAGTTACTCAACTGCTTAAATTACTCAAGTTTTTATCCAATATTTTTAAAACTCAAAATGCAAAAACCGTATTGACATATAATTTTATCGTGAAAATGTAACAAAGTAAATGGTTGAAAAATAATATAAATATGTTGCCTATAAAAACCTTATAAATTTGGTATTGCCATTTTACTCTCGAGCTTTCTGCCCTTAAATCTCTGGCATCATTTATTATTTTATTTATGAAAATAAAGATGAAATGAAATAAGCTATGAAAAAGAACATATTATTTTACATTGAAATAGACTATGAGATGATTTGGGCATATCAATTTATTTTACATTGAAAACTGAGGACCATGAAATGGTTTGGGCATGTAGAATGAATGAAAGAAGAAAGACTAACAAAACACATATACAGTGCAAATGTGAGTGGAAGGCGTGTTCGAGGCAGACGAAGGAAAATGTGATTTGATCAAGCGACTGACATTTTGAAGACACGTAAAAGTCAGAAAAATCGTAAGAGTTATATGAGTCGTATGGATGAAGAATCGAAGGATATTTGTCAGATAGAAAAGTCTAACATTCAGTTGTCTCTATCTCCCCTCTCAGAGACATGGTGTGATGGTATATATGTATGTATACATTGAAAATCTAAATAAATAATTAAATCATCAACCATAATAGATTTTGTAAAATACTAAATTATCAGAAACCGTATCTCGTATGGATTCTGAAAGTGACTGCTAACAGATTTTTTTTCAAGACTTCACAATTCTTGAAGATATTATTTGTATATGTTTTAAATATAAGATTTAAAAATATTATTTATATACTGACCAGAAATAGCAACTGTTTTTTAATTATTCAATATTTTTTCATAATTTCCAGAGGGAATTGAATTACTGGGATATCAAAGATTTGGCACTATTCAAGGCCCTAGATTGGGTAGGGAAAGGATAGCAACTGCCATTCTTATACGGGATAGCCAACCGGTCAAGTAAGTTACACTCATTGAATGTAAAAAAATATTCTGAATATTGAATGATGTTTCTGGAAATATATTTACCATATTTGTCATTTTCAGAAGGAAGCAATCTCATTCATCTGTCACTCGAGCGCACAGTGTAGCGTCTGACAGACTAGCTAATGATAAAAGTAATCTCTCGAGGGCGTCATCGCATGAAGTTTTAAGTTTTGAACAGAAATTCAAAAAAGATGCTGATAACTTTGTTATTGATGAGGTAAAAATATAATCCAATAGAATATTTTGAACAAACATTAGATCATTAATTTTAAATTAAATTAACTTACCGTGCGTGAGGGTTGCATATATTATGTTGTAAGAAAATTTAATAAATTATCTTTACATTGATGACTCTAATTCTTTTTCCATAAAGGTCTAACGTATCTCAGCAGTTATTAAATAAATAAACACTTTATTTATTTAATACAATAAGTACCCACTAATACATTTATTTAGAAATTAACTATATTTTAACATATATATTTCCAGATGTGGCCTGAAGATGGGCTTGCAATAAATATTGAAGATTTGTCAGAAACTCAGTTACGAAAACTAACACCTCTTCTGTGGCTAGATCTCACGGCTCTGTATGATAGGCATAATTTGCCCTTTCAAAAACGAAAACCATATAAAAAGAAAAGGAAAGAAGGTAATATATTTCCTTGAAAACATTTTTAGTTATATAGTATTATAATTTTATTGTTAAATGTTTTCTTTTGATTGCTGTGCTATAATTTTCATAACGTTACTTATTTTTTGTTTCAGAAAATAATGTATTTGGAGTTTCATTGCTAACCCTAGTACGCAAAGATCATTTAGTTGCTGGGGAAGCAGGAACTGTTGTTCCCAGGATATTTAGATTGTTACTAGATGCTCTCACTAACAGAGTATATGAAGAAGGAATATTAAGAGTTGCTGGAAACAAACACAAAGTAAATAAATTTACTATTCTTATTGAATTTATTGAAATCGTTCATGGAATTAAACTACAAATAAAAAATAATTTACTCACAAAACCAATCAAGCACTTTTTAAAAATATATGTGATACTAGTTGCAACCCGTGAAATATTCAATGAAGTAAAACAAATGCTACATTTTTGAAATACCGAATGGAGCAAGATCAGCTTAAAGTTTTTAGGGTTCATTAATGTTTAAAGTTTAAAATAAAAAAAGGTACATTTTGATTCATGAATTATTTAATTCTCAAAAATCTATTTATACACGATGTTTTGTGTATACATATAAACATTACTGTTGTTCAATTTAAATCCTTGATAAAGTTTTCCTTGAAGACATGTTTCAGATATATTGACTTTAATGTTTTCACGTTTCCGACATCGTGAAAAAGCCACATATAATTGTCTGTATTCAAAAAAAGAGCATAAGATAAAAAAACACAAGTAATTATAAGGTTTAATATAATAGGAAATAAATTAATTATTTAATGAATTACAATTCAAAATAAATTGCCATCGTCCCCTTTTACACCGGTTCAAAAATCACGGACCCACCGAGATTAAAATTTCGAAGTTTTCCTCTCTCGCTCTCTTGTATTCAAAATTCAATTCTCGTATTCTTTCTTTGACGACAACCGTTGTACGGGCTTTGGCCTATTTATATTATGATACATACTAGGTTAGTCAAAAAGTTTTGAAAGCGGAAATGAAAATACATTTTTTTTGGGGGAAAATCACTTTTATTGCTCAGTATAGTCTCCCATAAGATCAATACACTTGGTCCAACGATCTTCCAACTTTGTTGTCCCATCACGGAAGTGACTTTCTGGAAGCCCTGCAAAATACTCCTCTACGACGGCTATAACCTCTTCGTTTGATGAAAAATGCTTTCCACGAAGGAATTTTTTGAGGTGTGAGAACAGCCAGAAGTCAGAGGGAGCTAAATCTGGCGAATAGGGTGGATGCTGCAACAATTCATACCCCAATTCACTGATTTTTGCTATGGTTTTTTGAGCTGTGAGCAGGTGCATTGTCTTGATGAAAAATGATTTTTTTCTTCTGCAAACCGGATCTTTTTTCACAAATTTTTTCATCCAACTGGTCCAAAAGGTCACAATAATAATCAGAGTTGATTGTCTTACCAGTTTGGAGATAATCTATCAATAAAATTCCTTTTGCATCCCAAAAAACTGACGCTAACACCTTCTTGGCCGATTTCTGGACACGAACTCGCTTCGGAGCCAAAGTGCCTGGTTCACACCACTCCTTAGTCTCTTGTTTTGATTCAGGATCATGGTGGTAGACCCAAGTCTCATCCATAGTGATGAATCGACGCAGAAAATCCTTTTTATCCTTTCAAAATTGCTCCAAATGTTGCTCAGAAAGTCGCATTCGAACGTGTTTTTGTTGCATTCTTAGCAAATGCGGCACCCATTGTGCACACAGTTTTTTGAAACCCTAAACTTCAGCCAAAATATGCCATGTTGTTCCATGTGAGATGCCTATGGTGTCAGCTATCACATCCACAGTCGATCGATGATCTTCCAAAACCATATCCTGTATTTTCGCTATGATTTCTGGTGTTGATGCACTTTTTGGACGTCCTGAGCGTGGATCGTCTTCAACGCTTGTACGGCCACGCTTAAACTCCAAAACCCATCGGTGAACGGTTGGAAATGAAGGAGAAGACTCCTTTAATACTTTCACCATCTGCATGGATCTCAGTAGCCGATAAACCTTCCAAAACAAAGAATTTAATCACTGCACGATATTCGGATTTTTCCATTGTTAAAAAATACACTGACACGTCAACTTCAAATGGCTTGTAAACTAAGAATGAATTGACAGATCGAAATGAAATTTTGAGTACGTTCTTATGAAAGATGAAATATTAAAATGGCGTAGAAATTTTGGTCTTTCTGCTCCATAGATGTCGCTTTCAAAACTTTTTGACTAACCTAGTACTTGGAGGATATACCTAATCTTGAATTTCTCACTTCCTATATACGAGGGTCATCTAGAAAGTAAGGTTACAAGGGCTCCTGAGGCCGGGGGAAATTTTCTGTTTCGAAGTTGGCGCACCTGGCGTGTAGGGGAGATCCTAACGGTTAGTTTGTTTGATCCCGCGTGTTTGTCGGCCATTTTGTTCAGTCACAGTAAATTCTTCCGATGGAGAGGTCGTCGCGCGCTCCTGCCACCTCCCGTCCGTGCGAGATCCGCGCGGTCATCCGTTTTTTGACTTTGCAGAACAATACCGCTGCGAATATCCATCGGAAGCTCGTGGAAGTTTATGGTAGTGATGTGATGAGTGAACAACATGTCACGAAGTGGGTTAGGTTGTTCAGAGAAGGCCGTACTGATACTCACGACGAGGCAAGGCAGTGATTTCTGACGAACTTGTGCAAAAAATTGAAGAACAAGTGCGAAATGACCGCCGTGTGACGCATCACAACCTTCACGAAGAATTTCCTGACATTTCTCGAAGTCTCCTTGGTGATATTGTGTCGGAAAAACTTAGTTACAAGAATTTGTGTGCGAGATGGGTGCCCAGAATGCTCACACCGGAACACCGTCAAAATCGCGTGACCGCTGCATGTGAATTTTTGGATCGTTTTGCACAGGAGGGAGGAGCTTTTCTGGACTCTATCGTGACGGGGGATGAGACGTGGTTGTGTCACTACACCCTAACAATTTTCCAACGATCAGGAGGTCGAGGAAGCTGTGAAGAAGTGGCTGAAAGAGCTGGCGGCGGAGGTCTATGGCACTGGCATACAAAAGCTGGTGCCCCGACTACAGAAATATCTCAACGGCGATTACGTTGAAAAATAGTTTAATATATTTGTGAAGTATCCTGTGAATTTCAATTAAATACAAGCATTTTTCGATCCTACATAAATGTTGTAACCTTATTTTCTGTACGACCCTCGTATCTCTAAAAACACTTGAATAGAAACAACATTATAATAAACTTACATACATACCATCACGCCAATTCCCTGTCGGAATAGGCAGAGAGAACACAGCGCCAGGCTTTCCTTTCTCGACACACATTATTAGCCTCTTCTACGTCCATCCACCTCCTCATACAACTTCTATGATTTCTCTGACTTTCTGCATTTCATACCCAACCCAACCATACATTCCTTGGTCTTCCTCTCACACGCCTTTCACTCACATTTGCGCTACATATGTTTTTTTAGTTTTTCTTCATTCATTCGTTGCACATGACCAAACCATCTCGGCATACTCTTCTTCTTACTCAACACTTCAGCCTTAAGTTCACATTCATCCCTTATCACTTCAATTCATGTATGTATTTTTCTCAATACATTCATTTCTATAACATTTATTTAACTCCTCTCGGTCTTTTTCCATGTCCATGTGTCACTTCCATACATCAAATTTGGCACCAAAATACTAGCATGGACTATCATCTTAGCAGATTTTGATGCTCTCAGGTTCGATCGCTATACGCCATTCGCATAATGTGAGAAAATAATACCCAAATAGCAGATTTGTGCGTGTGTATGCGTATGTGCATATGTATTAGGTAAAGCGAAAAGAAATGTCAATTTTCATTTTGCGTCACGTTGAAACCAGTTTGCCACCAGTTATCGTTGGGTTAACACGTCGTGGTTGGTATCGTTTTGAAGCTCTATTAATATCCTTTCTGTTTTGATATTCTTTTTTGGTTTTGGTCCATAGTACAAAAATGCAAAAGCCAGAGATTGAAGAGACACATTTGCGGAATTTTATGCTGTTTTTATTCGATAAAGGATTAAAGTCAAAAGAAGCTACGCAGACCATCTGCGATATTTCAAAAGTTTGAAAGTGGTGAAAGGGAATTAAAGGACAACCCAAATCAGGAAGACCTCTTAAAATCGATGATGACACTTTAAACTCATTAGTGGGGTCCGATCCGCGTAAAACCATCAAGGAATTGTCACAAGATATCGGTTGTCCATGGTCAACAGTGAAGGAATATTTGTAAAGGCTCAGAAAACAAAATAGACAAGGAATTTGGGAGCCGCACAAACTTTCTTGAACGGCCATGGAATAACAAATAACAATCTATTCATCTTTACTCTCCAGATATGAAACTGATCCGTTTCTTAGAAGAATTGTTACTGGGGATGAGAAGTGGGTCCTCTACACCAATCCGAGGAGAAAAAAATAATGGCTTTCGACGAATCAGGTACCTGTGTCTACCCCTCAGCCGACATTGACTCTGAAAAAGGTTCTCCTTTGTGTTTGGTGGGATGTTTTGGGAGTAATTCATTATGAATTACTAAAGCCTGGTCAGACTGTTACAGCAGATGTGTATTGTGCCCAAATAGAAAGATTAAAGGCAGAACTGCTTAAAACATGATCAGTTTTAGTAAACAATCAGAGACGAATTCTACAACATGATAATGCAAGACCACACGCAGCAAGGATTACGCAGGACAAAATAAGAGAGCTAGATTTAGAAGTTCTGCAACATCCACCATATTCACCTGATATGGCACCTTCGGATTACCATCTTTTTAAGTCGATGGAACATTCGCTTCGAGATAAAAAATTTACGAATGTCGAACAAGTCCGAAATCACTTGGAGTCATATTTTACCGAAAAACCGCCAGAATTTTACGAAAAATGTATTAAAAAACTGCCTTTTCTGTGGAGGAAGATCATCGGTAACAACAGAAATTATTTAACGGAATAATATTGTATAGTTTTTATTTAAATAAATTTTTTGTCGCATTAAAAAATATTGTCATTTCTTTCCCCTTTACCTTATATATATCAGTAAATATGAAACCGTCTGGTCAACATCAGTAAATATGAAACCGCCGGTCTGTAAATATGAAACCGGATTTTTTTTACAGAAAATACACATTTATTGTATGAAAATGGTAAAAAATATTTTATTCAAAGTATCGCCCATCGCTAGCTACACATTTTCACCATCTCTGGCAATTTGTGGATGCCACGGCAAAAAAAGTGTTCCTCTTTATTTCCTACGGGGGTACTTGAAGGGAAAGGTGTACACCAACAAACCAGCCACAATCCCGATGCTTAAGGACAACATTCGAAAAGAAATTGCTGAAATAACGCCAGAAGTCTGCGAGAATGTTATGAAAAATATGCTTGAAAGAACTGGCATTTGCGCCACGTTATATTCCATACATAATGGTAAAGACCATATAATCAATCAATTAAATATAAATTATAAAATTGTTTCATTTAAAAGTTATTAAAATAAAACATCGGCCTGGAACATAAAACGCACCCTGTATATATATATATATATATATATATATATATATATATATATATATATATATATATATATATATATATATATATATATATATATATATATATATATACATATACATATACATATACATATACATATACATATACATATACATATACATATACATATACATATACATATACATATACATATACATATACATATACATATACATATACATATACATATACATATACATATACATATACATATACATATACATATACATATACATATACATATACATATACATATACATATACATATACATATACATATACATATACATATACATATACATATACATATACATATACATATACATATACATATACATATATACAAATACATATACATATACATATACATATACATATACATATACATATACATATACATATATATATATATATATATATATATATATATATATATATATATATATATATACAGGGTGTATTGTTATAATTTCTTAATATATATATATATATATATTAAGAAATTATAACCCCAAGGGTGTATTTTAATCATTTAATGTGGTTAAATTTAAAAATATCAATAATTTAAATTGATTTCAGGTTGAAAGTTTGTGCAGCGAAATAGAACGGAATTTCTATGCAGACCCTCAATTAGTTGAAGAGGCAATTGCTGCCGCTGGTTCCCATGATGTGGCTGCCACACTCAAGAGGTTTCTTCGAGAGCTTCCGCAACCTATTCTCACCACTGAGTTGGTGCAGCTCTTCTATCAAACACATGGTAATTATTTCTTTACTTGAAACATCAATTAATATATCAATTTAATAAAAACCATTCACAATGTATGAAAGACAAGAGCAAGTACGTTTTCAAGAAATGGTAAGATAAAGATATTGAGAATTGTGTTTTGGCAGGGAACAAGGTCTTTGCAGGTAAAACAATTACAAAGTCATCTAAAACTCACTAGTGTGTTAGTACCTTGATGTATGGAAGTAAAGCCCGGATATTGAGGAAGAGTGATATGAGAAGAATTAATGCAGTAGAAACATGTGCATTGTGAAAAATATGTGCAAAAACTCTGCTCTCAATATTGATGCTTACCATAGCAATTTGCAAAACATCTTTTATTGCTTTCTCACAATTTAGTGATTGAAGTCACCCCAAGTAACTTTATTAAAATTCTGTTAATGCTCTTATAAAAAACATGTAAACTAATGTAAACATTTTTTTCGTTAAAGAAAAGCTAATGACTAGAAATATTTTAATCTAAAGCACTATTTACAAAACATTATTGCTGTTAGCATTTTACGAAAATTTATTTGAGATATTCATGTCATAAAATTATGGGTTTAATTATAAAAGAAGTATTTTCGTGTTTAATGATACATATATCCTGCATATTTAATTTCTATTTCAGCATTGGAGGGTCCTGCACAAGGCAGAGCTTTAAACCTTTTGGTTCTCTTAATGTCTTTTGAACACAGAGCAACATTGTTGGAACTATTACAACTGATGAATCAAATATGCAGGTGTCAAGCATCAAACAAGATGTCAGAACACAATGTTGCTATGATTATCGCACCAACGTTCTTTCCACCCAGGTAATCTCAATTACAGTGCTAAATTTAAAGTTACTTTTATCAATAATGCTTACATATTTAAACTCATATAATATTACATTGAGCATTCAATAAATCTTTTAAGTCACAGATACATCTTTAGCTGAGATTATGCACCAGCCAAGGGCCAAGAACCTCACTGAGTGTATCATACATGGTAGTGATTTGATTTATATCATAAATTGAGCTAACTACTAACATAGCAATATAAAAAATGCACTAAGAACTGAAGATTCTTCATTTTTGACAGCTGGCGTAACTACATGACTTGTGCAATTATATTAATGATTTTCGTCATGTATGCTCGATATTTCTCACTTGTCACTAGTGTATACATGAAATAGTGAAATATTTTTATATAATCGAACTTAATAATGCAACAAATATAAATTATTAATATTCATATACGAGGGTGGTCCGATAAGTACTTAGCCTACAAAAGAATAACAAAATTTTTGGAAAAGTGGCGATTTATTTCTCAACATAATCTCCTTTGAGTTCGATACACTTGACCCAGCGATGCTCCAACTTCTTTAACCCGTCTGAAAAATACGTTTTCTGGAGGTCTGCAAAGTAGGGCCGTTTTTTCTGCAATTCGGCGTCGAATCGGTCCAATAATTCGGCATAGTAGAGCCCTGTGACCGTTTTGCCCTTCTCCAGGAAGTCGATGTAGATCACACCTTTTGAATCCCAGAAAACGGTGGCCATCACCTTTCCGGCCGATAGGACAGTCTTCGCCTTCTTCGGAGCACGTTCGCCGGGTGAAGTCCACTGTTTCGACTGTTCCTTGGTCTCGGGTGTGTACCAGTGTATCCATGTTTCGTCGACGGTCACGAAACGACGCAGAAACTCTTTCGGATTGCGCTTAAACATCGTCAAACACTGCTCTGAAGTGGTCTCACGGTTGCACTTGTTGTCCGGAGTGAGCAAACGCGGCACCCATCGCGCCGACAGCTTTCTCATGTCCAATACTTCATGCAGGATATGACCCACGCGGTCTTTTGAGATGCCTACTGTCTCAGCTATCTCGCGCACCTTCAATCGGCAGTCTGCCAATACGAAATTGTGAATTTTTGTCACGTTATCCTCCGTGGTAGCCGTTTTCGGGGCACCTGGCCGTGGCTCATCAAAAACCGACGTGCGACCACGTTGAAACTCGTTAAACCAATTTTTGACGGTCGCCATCGAAGGAGAAGAGTCACCGTACACAGCATCCAAGCACTCTTTGATTTCCCTTTCAAAAACAAAAATCGAATCACCGACCGATATTGCTCTATTTCCATTTTTCTCAAATCCGCGGACAGCTCGCTTCCACACGCGGTCAAAATAAAACTACGCATCCGATTCGGCTGAAATTTTGACAGTAGCTGTCAACGAGAATGTACTACGTGATAAAAAATTGCTCTTGCGATAGTGGTGCTATCGGGCGGTGAGGCTAAGTACTTATCGGACCACCCTCGTATAAGTACTCGTAGCTAAAGCAATTCAACGAATTAACATTTAGTTTTTCACAAATTATTTTAATACATCATCACCAACTTATATATTTATATTTTATTTTCAGTCTTGTAATGAGAACAAGTGATGGCTTGGAAGCTCAGCTACAGATGGCTGCAAACAGTTGTAGAGTTACGGAGGCCTTGATGAAATACTGTGATAATTTATGGTTGGTTCCCCCTACTATAGCTTCGCAACTGGACAGGAAACCAAATGTTAGAAGAATCAATGGGCATATAGGACACTCATGATTGTATCAATCGTTTACATTATGTATCTAAATTAGTCTACCACTAGGTCATCCAATTCTATTCTTGTAGTAGAATCTATTCCTTTTAATGTTCTAACTTTTCATTTTTCCCAGAGTCAAAATCAAAAGTTAAAAATAGTTAGAATTGAATTTCAAACAAATAGGTTCCTCACGTTCAGTCATTTGACTGGGCTTATTGCAACAGTTATCAACAATTTGCTGTTATTATAAATATTATTTCTCCCATATTATAACCATTGTAAACTTGGGATAGAGAACCAACTTAGTGCTTTGACACATATCCATCCAGCAACATAATTTCCATTGGCTCTATTTTGAGAGCACATGTAGGGAAATAAAGATGTATCGAAATTCACATGCCATTCGGATAGTTTGCTTTATTATTATAAATATTACTTTAATTATATGCGATTAGTCATTCAATATGTATTACCGATTAAATGAAATGATATTGCAGCTTAAATTCAATGTGGAATTTTTCACTGATAGAATTTAATGAATTTATGAAAATTTAATAGTGGCACACTGTTTAGTCATTTGTGCATTTAATGAAAATAAATTGATAATTTAAAGTAAGATTTGTTAAGAATTACAGTTAGAATATCAACTTACTTTCCATGTTTAAATATGTATAGAAAAATAAAGTAGAACAAATGCTAAAACTTATTTTGACATATGAATAGTTAAGAAATAAAGGATAAAAGAAAGAAATACTTAAAAATATTTACAGAAGTATATGGACAAAAATTTGTTCATAAATTTTTATTGAATTGCAAAAAATCTCCAACAGCATTTAAGAAAAAATCATATTGCACAATAAAATGAGTTGAATATGTTAAGAAACAAACAAAATGGAGATTTTTCTCTCTGCATCCTCCAATAACGGTACACACACAGTATATTAGGTCCTTACATATGAAATTGGCGTTTTGTTTGGGAGGAACATAAAGTTGATTTTTTTTTAATATAATATATTTATTTAATCAAAGTATGTACCATTGCTATCTATGCACTTTTGCCATCTCATAGGTAGTTCATCGATCCCTTTACTAAAAAAACCATTCGGATGGGAATCAATAAAATCTTTGAAGTCGGTTTGGACTGCCCCATCGGAGTTGAATTTTTTCCCTTGCAAGAAGTTATCCAAATTTCGAAAAAAATAGTAATCTGTCGGGGCAAGGTCCGGAGAGTACGGTGGATGTCTTAGACATTCCAATTGAAGCTCTTCTAATTTGGTAGCCGTCTGTTGTGCAGTGTGTGGTCTAGCGTTATCATGAAGCAGCAGTGGCCTAGAGCGATTAACCAGCCTCGGTTGTTTAGCAGCTAGCTTTTCCATCATGGTTTGCAGTCGCTGACAATAGACATCTGCCGTAATCGTCTGGCCAGATTTAAGAAAGCTGTAGTGAACGACACCAGCACTAGTCCACCAAACGCTCACAAGTAACTTTTTTGGAGTCAATTTTCGCTTGGGGCATGGTTTGGCTGGTTCGGCAGGGTTCAGCCATTGCGATGAGCGCTTCCGATTATCATACAGGATCCACTTTTCATCACAGGTAATGATTCGATTCAAAATCCCTTCATTATTGTGCCGGTTGAGTAATGCGACGCAGCAGTCAACGCGCGTTTGTTGATTTGCTTCACTCAATTCGTGAGGTACCCACCTTTCAAGCTTTTTCACCTTCCCAATTTGCTTCAAGTGGATTAAAACAGTTTTATCACTAACACCGCAGCCTGCAGCTAACTCGGACGTGGTTTGCGATGGATCCGCTTCCACAATAGCCTTCAATTCTTCATTATCAACTTTGGTCTCCGGCCGTCCACGAGGCTTGTTCTGCAGGTCGAAATTTCCAGAACGAAAACGTTGGAACCAAAAACGCACTGTGTTTTCTTTTGCGGCACCGTCGCCATACACATCATTAATCCTTCGAGCCGTTTCTGCAGCACTGGTGCCACGGTGGAACTCGTACTCGTAAATAACGCGATATTTCAAGTTTTCCATTTTGTAAACTGAGTGACGCAAAGAAAAAAAACAATTGAGGAAAAAACAAATGAATTATAATTTTCGAAACACAAATACTTGAGTAAATAGCTGTATAAATTTTAATTTGGAATTCCTAACCAAAGAGAAGATATTTGAGATCAAAGTTGCCAGTACGGCAAAACGCCAATTTCATATGTAAGGACCTAATATTAAAAAATATGCATGCAGTTATAATAGTCATTAGCTAGAATGCTGTTCTTTTATAGTTCACATCTTTATTACGTATAGATATTATACATCCCCTACAAGTACTATAGAAGAACCTTCTACAGTAAATCATTTCAGAAAACAGTAGACTATTTCAAATTTTACTTTAATTTTTTGTCTGTTCCCTCAGATTCCATATTGACGTATGTAGAATAAATCTTTAATTTGTACACATCATTTTTACATGTAAAACGCTTTATGAAATAAGTTACCAAAAATGTGATTCAATGTTTTGTAGATTCACAAAATGTGTATATAATTAACATTAACTTATAAATAAAGAATCAACCCAATATTTCATTATTGAATGCATAAATTATGCCCATAGCCAAGCCAAAGTGATTTCAAAGAGATGTAGAAAAATGATACTTGTATAATTTTACTCTCTAGTACGAGTACTAGATAAATAGTTTAAGCATATCATTTATTCAATAAACATTTCAAATATTTAAAAAACACTTTTCTGCAAAAAAATTCAACTTTAGATTATTTTCATAGTAAAAAATGTGCTTGAAATTTACCTACTTAAAAAAATTAAATATCCAATAATTTTGAATTTATTGAAGCGGGAGGATACGATTTTTTTCAATAAGAAAAATTATGATTATATTTTACAAAAATAGGGTGACCAAAAATCTTATCTACTATTTTATGAGATTTCCCAGTATCACAATCTCTCCACCTATAAAATAAAAAATAAACAAAAAGTTTTTCGCTTTTTTTTTTAAATATAAAACAAGTATAAATGGACTGAAAATAAGTTTTTTTGCAAAAATCATATTTCTTCAATTGAATGGTTGAATTAAAATAGACACTAAGTACCAAAAAAAAAAAAAAAAAACTAAGTATGCAATTTCGTTATATATGTCATATATAATGAAACTGCATACTTAGGTTTTTTTTGGTACTTAGTGCCTATTTTAATTCAACCATTCAATTATAGTTTAGGGAAACCTTTTATTTTATTTCTCATTTTTTTACAATTAATTTATTCTAGTATCTAGTTAAGTGTACTTAACTAGCGCATAATTTTGTAAAAATACTCTGTAATATATTTCATAAATATGGTCATCCTAATAAGCAATTAACTAAGGAATTAAATATTAATTTACTTTTAAGAAACATTTATTATTAACGAAGATAAAAGTCAAATAAAGTGAGTTATCATATTAAACAATAATCAGTAGAATTAGTTTCATTTTTGAAAATGATATTAACTTATTTTCATTTATATTTAAATTATTATAATACAGGATTTAATTTTTTTAATCACTGTGGTACATTAACTGAAAATTTACATTTGGACACTTCATTTACACTCACAAGAATTTTATAATAAAAATGTAAGGGTAAAAAAATATTAATCTCAATCCACTTGTTTATAACTCGATTCCAAAAAATATATACCAATTTAAGTTACATTATTTAAAACATAACATAAACATACTACTGATAAATAGATACAACCAAAACTAATAAGAACTAAGTATAAAAAATCATTACCTTTAGGTTTTCCTCGAACTTTTATTTTTTTTCAGTTTTTTCATAGATATTTCAATAAATGATATATTATATAAAACAAGCAATTTCATGTAATAGTATAAAAATAAACAAAATATATGACCAATTTAG
This sequence comes from Odontocerum albicorne, assembly GCA_949825065.1. NCBI lineage: Eukaryota > Metazoa > Arthropoda > Insecta > Trichoptera > Odontoceridae > Odontocerum > Odontocerum albicorne. The sequence goes on from OX463839.1 coordinate 27,050,389, forward strand.
TAGGCAGTGTTCAAATGAAAAAAATCAAATCATGAATTCATTTTGTGATTATATCATTAAATATATTCTTTCCATTTATTAAAAAAGTAAATCAATACATTGTATTCAAGTAGGTGTTAATCTAATATTGAACAAACTTTTCTTATTATTTGCTTGTACAAAAAGAAGACTGATCTTATAGTGAGGTGTGTGTGCTCTTTTTATTTTTAAGTATTGTATATTAATGAAATATATTGTATAACTTAGTAACATAAATAAATAAACTTTAATGAAATGGTTTTTTTATTTATTCAGCATTGTTCTAAATCAGTAAATTTATCAGCAATTCAACGCTGCGCTGCTTACTTCCGTTGAATTCAAATGTATTATATTGTACAAGACTTGTAATGCTCATAGCAGTATTTCTTAACCTTTTTGATATTTTGTTTAAGGTATTAGTTTTGATTTCGCGACCCAAGTAGATTTATAAAATAACACATACAGAGAACAATTAAACTAATTTCTAATTCTTAATACCAAGAAGCTGTTATTTTTAGCTCAGAAATCTTTTAAACTTATTTTTGTATATTTGTTGTGTCATATGTTATTATGCAAAAATATTTTTATTATTGAAAATATTTTACGACCCATTTAAAATGCCAACCGATCCAATTTCGGGTATTCTATAGAACCTGATAGACATATTTCCATTTCGCCTGTTTTTAACTATAATGCTCTATATCCAACAAAGGCTTATTGACATTTTGTTTGTTTTGAATTATACTGCATAATACCTTATTTTTGGAAATATCCAATTTTGATGATTCCAACCCCCAATGTTTTGACTTTTCAAACATAAAAAATTGATTCTTCTCATTATGCAAATTCTACTTTTAACTAATTTTGATCGATTACTTTCCATGTTTCTCTCTTAAACTTTTTTTTCTGTTCAAATTGAATTTTAAATGCAAAAAACAATGAAATCATTTTTATATAAAAAAAAAAAACACTGCGTAGCGGTTGATTGTTATTAAAATTCTTATAAAACAGATTCACAACAAATGTATTTTTTTTTATATAAATGGGATTACCAACTTATTACTTTTTTGAGGTTAAAATTGGATATAAAAAGTTTTTACAATTGAGTAATTACATGAATATGGGTTATTTCACATATGAAAGTACAGTGAAACCCCGTTTTTGAAGGGACTGATAAAAAAACGTAATTAGAGGGAAAACATAGATTCGGGGTTAGAAAAAAAAAATTGAAAATTGTTTTTTATTTAGATAATCACGCAAATCGGTTTCGTACATATTTTTGTGCTGGTTTACAGCTCTTTCGATCTTATAAATCGATAAGAAAGTTTCATCTTGTACGTTTTCAATGCTAGTAAAGTAGCTTTTAAGGCCCTCAATATGCATCATAGCATATTCTTTTGTTCGAATTGGATGAATTAAGTTTACCTCTTCTTCACCAGATAATTCTTCGTCGGATAAGTTTTCGTGGATGTGACTGTCCACTATATCATCGATATCCTATAAAACACAAGCACAGATTGACCTGCCTATACAGTCTGCCTACCTCTGATTCGCAAAATTTCCCACCAATTGCATCGTATTCCACGACTCGTGTAACCTTGACCATGAGCGCTGCAGGTGCACACGTGTCTATAAATAGAAACAACATATTTCTGCGTCCTAATATTCATTTCAAATATTTAAAATCGTCGCGCATTTAATTAAATATGTTTATAAATTGATTTGCATTTTAAATATTTCAAACGTAAATTGCGGGAAATAAAGACGTAAAAGCGGGTACTAAATGTACTAAAATAAAACAGGATTGTAAAAATTGAATGCAAATAGCGGGAAAATGTGAATTCCGGGCACGTAAAAACGGGGTTTCACTGTATATTATCAGACCTTTATTTTAAGACTATTTCTACCAATTTTTAATCACTTCAGGCCTTTTTAACATATTTTTGGTTGGTTGGAAGAGATTTCCTCATGGCAATAAGCCCGTCAAGTTGTACTGTATACAGCGAAAATGTAATACAATACAATAGACAAAATCCCAGTTGACAATGTGTTCTCAAATTATTATTTGAGCACACTTAGTTCAGTGTTTACTTTTAATGTAAGCGAGCGGGTGCATCATGTCATTTGTAATGTAAATTACACATACATAGCGGTTGACTTATTATTTATTGTCGCCTTTTTTTAATTGTTTATATGTACTTATACTCATACTTTATAAATTTTGTACTTTCGTGTCACATAGCTTTGTGTGCTCTAGATTTATGTGCATTTCTTTTTGACCGTTTAATTTTTTATCGTGAGTTGTTGAGTTCTGTCAATTACCTATCAGTTTATGTTTTCATATCTGTTGAACGCTCCGTTGTTTTAATCATTTTTAAATCCTTAGTAACCATGTCTAAATCTATAAAGACTTGTTCTTACTATAGAACAAAAACTTGTATATAAGTACAAAAATGAAAAAAGGTTGTCGGTGAAGTCATTGATGAATGAGTTTAATGTTGATAGAGTGTGATATTTAAAAAATCAAAAAAAGTTCTTCAAGTTTGCTAGATTTTCTGATAGTGCAATTGGCATATCTAGGTGGAAAACTATGATGTCTTGGACAAAACAATGCTTTTATGGTTTAAGAGAGCTGAGGGAATTCCGGTTTCTGGGACTATATGCACCGTGAAACCGAAGTATTTTTTTGAACAATTAAAATGAACTAGTACCCTCATACATATTAATTGACAAGGGTCTATATCAGTGGTTCTTAACCTTTTTAAAGTCACGGAGCACTTTTGATTATAAGAAAAATTTGCGGAGCACCAAAATCATCAAGGTCATAAAACCAACAATAAAAAATGCATGAATATTACTTTTATTTATAAATAAAAATTACAGATTACAAAAAAATGGGAATGTAGGAGATTGCGCCGTGCCTCGGCTGCGTTGCCAACAGCAATTCGCCAAACTTTGATCAAATGTTTCATATTTGACGAAGCACTTGTAACATCTTTGCGGAGCACCGGTTAAAAACCACTGGTCTAGATAATAAAGATCTAAGAATTATTAGTAATCTTTACTGGCATCAGAAAGCTGCAGTTCAGACAAATGACAAGTTGACACCCGATATAGTAATATGTTGTGGAGTTTGACAAGGATACATACTCTGCCCTATTATTTTTAATGTTTATTCTGAAGCCATTTTTAAGAAGGCATTGAATTAAGTGAATGGTGGAATAGTCATAAACGGTCAAATAATTAATAACATTCGATATGCTGATGACACTGTTCTTGGGGATAATTTAGTCTGCAAGTGTTACTGGAGAGGGTTAACACGCCTTGAAAATGAACATATCAAAGACAATGTTCATGATTGTCAATAAAAAGAAAGTACAGACAGACAAGGGTACCTCTTGATATAAATAATTAAATTGTTGAGCAAGTTCAACAATATAAATATCTGGGATACTGATTGAATGATCAATGGGACCAGTCTCAAGAGGTCAAGTAAGAATAGAGATGGTACGTAGCTATTTCTTTAAAATACAGGATCTCCTCTTCAATAAGGATTTTAATCTCAAATTACGCATATGAATTTTACATTGCTACATATTCTTCGTACTACTCTATGGTGTTGAAACATAGACACTTTTACTCAGGCCACCACAAAGAACTAGAAGCATTTTAAATGTGATGCTATCCAAGTCTCATACGTTGACAAAGGCCATAATGATGACATCTTGAAACAGATGAATAAAAAAGATAGGGAAGTATTATCTACCATCAAAAGGAGAAAGTTAGCATGCTTTGAACACATAATGCAAGGAGAAATATGAGATCAAGTGAAAGTCTACTTGATTATTTGGAACAGGAAGATAGTACCCATGGTGATGAGCTAACATTGCGAAATCTGTATAACACAAGTTGCGGAAAAGTGTACAGAGGGACAAAACAAATTTCTTGGCTGTCTAATTTTAAATAAAAGGGTCAGTATGTAGATCATTTTTAGTTTTTATTTTTTTTTAATATTTTTTTCAGTTCCTTCTTGGTAGATTTTTCGGGACTTTTTATCCGGAATAATTTTATAAGTCGACTGCATTTATATTTTTTTAAGAACCAACATGAAGCAAATTATGTTAATAATTGCCTATGTGCAAGATCCTATTGGTAAAATAGTCTAACTTAGATAAAAGATTTAAGCGGGTAGTTTGTATAATATACAACCTGAATACATAGTTGAGGCTGCAATAAGGAATGTAAGGTAATAAAGAACCCAAATGGATAAATTTAATCTGATTTATTCATTAATTTTTCCTATGATTATTGATCAACTAATACATAAAATACAGTAATTCCGTTCACACTTAACTTACAATATTTAGAGGTACATGACCAAGCGGTAATGCACTAAACTTCCATGCGGAAGGTCGCCGGTTCGAACTCTGCACTGTGCTTTCCCTCTAGTATTCGGGAGTATACCTATGACTTCAATCAGATCTATTCTTTTAAAAAAAAATGTAGTTTAATATACATTGTATCTTATATTTGCTTATAAAAAACTTTCAAGCTGTCAGAATAGGTGTAGATATATCAAAGGTCCAAGGGAAGAACACTTCACATTTTATAAATTTTACAGCAGAACCAATTTTTGCATGTCAATCCAAAGTAATAGTGATACATTTTCAATCCAAAGTAATGTTGACAGAAAGTGTGAAAGGAAAAGTGAGTGTGACATATGGGTGAATAATGTAAGATTTGGGGAAAATGAGGAATTCTGCTATTTGGGTAGTATTTTCTCAGATGAAGGAAGAATTAAGAAGGATATCGAATGGTGTATAGTAATAGAAAACAAAATCAATGGGACACTAAAATATATATATCTGAACCGGACAGTTTCAAAATCTGCTAATATGATGGTCCACAATAGTATTTTGGTGCCAACTTTGATGTATAGGAATAAAAAGCAGATGTGGAAAAAGGCTGAGGAGCCAAATAAATGCTGCAGAATGTGTGCATTAAGAAGAATACATGACGTGACAATGTATAACAGAATATGGAATGAAATTATTAGGGATATATGTAAACTTAAGGCTGATGTGTCAAGTAAGGTGAAGAAGAGCAAGCTGAGATGGTTTGAGCTGGGCATGTGGAAGGAATGAATCTCTGGCACCCTTTGTTTCTCTATGAATGAAAATAAAGATATCAAATTAGCTATGAAAAAAAATATTATTTTACATTGAAAGAGACTGAGATGGTTTGGGCATGTCAATGTATTTTATATTGAAAGAAGAGCACTATGAGATGGTTTGGGCATCTAAAACGAATAAATGAAGAAACACTACCAAAACAAATATATAGTGCAAATATGAGTGGAAAGTATGGTAGAGGAAGACCAAAGAAAATATGATTGGATCAAGTGGCTGATATTTCAAAAGGAGTCAGAGAAATCGTAGGAGTTGTATGAAGCGTATGCATGTAATAGTGGCTAAGGATGTGTATCGAGATAGGAAAGTATGGTGCTGTGTCTTCTCTGCCTACCTCAACAGGGATATGGCATGATGGTATGTATGTACCAATTTTTGTATTGACTTTTCAAATTGTCTTCCTGTATAACACTTTTTCAATAGATTATTTATTAAAACTAGGTGTTTATAATCCCAGTACGATAACTTGGTCATTTTTAATAAATTCAGATGCATTCTAAACCATCAAAAATTTGATTGCATATTCCCTTGGACTCTTCATATATTGTAATAGAGATAGAAAAACACTATTATTGATATCAATCAATCCTTCTTTTCTTAACAAGTGACCCTAATAAATCAGAGATATAAGGTAAGTTGTTAGTCTGATCGTTGGAGCCAGTATTACCTGATGACATGGATAAAGATAAAGACTGTGAATTGCCTGACTTCCCTTGCCCCTTCATATTACGATGTTGGGGAAAACTCGGCATCAATTTTGGATCACATGCTGGAATAAAAAGAATATTATTATTGAAAATCTATTTCTGAGAAGAAAAAATTTTCATCAAGAGAACTAAGTAATGTTTTCTTTACAATTGGCGAGTACTCATAGAAATGGCTAACCTACAACACTCTTGGCCTTTTTTAACAATGAGACTAATGAGAAGTTTATTAGTGTGTACATTAAGGTTCACAACTAATTAAGTTTTTTATTTATTTTTTCAAAACAGGCTTCGCCCAATTACTTTGAAAAATACAAGACATTAAAAAAAGAAGAAAAATTATATAGAAAAAAAAAAAAAAATTATATAACATAAAAAATAATGCAAATGCATACATACGAGTATATACACACAAACATATGATACACATATATTCACAGTCACTTAAGTATGTTGATGAGTGCTTTCTAACGCGCTCAATCTAAGAAAATTTACTTTTGCTTTTGGTAATGTAATATGAAATATGTCAATATCCGAAACAATCCCGTTTAGAAGAGTTAAGGCCCTTCCAACAGGCATAGCGGCTGGAAGGTCCGTTCTTGCGTATGTTATTGAGAACAGTTCTTGCCGGCGCAGTCTAGTGTAATTGTTAGGAACATTTAAAGCTAATCTTTGTAGTAATGCTGGACAGCTCACAACTCCTCGAACGAGTTTGACAACGTATACCAGGAGACACAGATCTCTTTTTACGCTCAAGGAGTTATACCCGAGCATGCCCAGCAGAAACTGAGTAGGATAAAGCCATGGATAGACACCGAACTCTCTCATATAGAAATATCGTAGATATTTTTTTTGTACTTTCTCCACCATGAGCGAGTTCTGCGCCCCCACCGGGCTCCAAATGCAAGCATTGCTTTCTAGTTTGCTACGGATCAATGAATTAAACAACGTTTTGAACACCAATTGGTTTTCAAACGACTTAGAGATTCTCATTACAAATCCTAGAGTTTTATAAGCTGAGTTGCACATAATTTCTATGTGAGGACCAAACGCGAGATTGATGTGGAACAAGACACCCAGATCTTTAATATTATCTGTGCGGGGTTTGGGGTATAGGTATAGATTCTAGTGTATATCTATGGAATTTCAAGATGTGTGAGCGATGATACGACATAATTTTGCACTTTGATGCATTGAAATATAATTTATTATTGTGGCTCCACTCACAAACATTGTTGAGATCTGACTGTAGGTCTAAGCAGTCGGTATAAGAAAGAATTTTTTTTAATATTTTGAGGTCATCAGCAAATAGAAGAAACGTGGAATTTTTTATAACTCTACCTATATCATTAATAAAAATAAGAAATAAGGTAGGCCCAAAATTAGACCCCTGCGGAACACCTAAGTAGGCAGTGAAGTAATCAGAGTTGTAGATTCCATGTGAAACAAATTGTTTTCTATCTGTAAGATAATCTGACAGCAGCCTTAGTAAGTTACCTGGGATCCCAAGTTCACTAATTTTTTCTAATATTTTTTTGTGATTGACGCGATCAAAAGCTTTTGCAAAGTCATGATACGAACAATCAATTTGATTGCCACTATCTACAGCCCTTGAAACATAGTCGGTGAAGACCATCAGATTGGATTCAGTAGATCTGCCTCTTCTGAAACCATGCTGCTCATCAATTATATATGGGTCCACTAACGACCTTAGTGTGCGATCCATAAACATTTCTAGTAGCTTAGCTATTGAAGAAAGTATGGCGATAGGTCTGTAGTTGGTTACATCATTCTTAGAACCATTTTTAAATATGGGAATAACTCGAGTATTTTTCCATTCACTTGGAAAAGTATGGACTCGGAAGACAAGATTAAATATGTAAGCAAGAGGTGCAGAAAGCAATTCACTACAGCCCTTAAGAAAGAATGTAGGTACTCCGTCCGGCCCTGCTTAGGTTAAATCCCGAGGAAGTATGGTGTTCATCAAAAACAAATGCCTCGGAGTCTCTACAATAAACTGTTGAAAAACAATTTGCAAATGCAGAAGATATTTCGGGACCAGTTATTTGATTCCCATCCCAATTCATAACATTAAGCACTGGAGAATCGTTACGCATGGATTTAATATGATTCCAAAATAGTTTTGGTTCACGTACCATTCGACATTCTAAGTTCCTTATGAAGTCTTTATAAGCCGTGCGAATGTTATGTTTGAGCTGAGCGCGAGCACTTTTGAACGCATCGTAGTCACTCAGACGACAAGAGTACTTCCATTTTCTGTGAAGAGAATCTTTAAGTCTAATATTCCTAACAATTTCACTTGTGAACCACCTCGGGTATTGCCACTTACGTAGCTCTTTAAGTTTTACGGGAAAGCACTCATCAAATACGCAATAAACATGTTGATACAAATATGCTACCGCCTCGTTCACGTCCAAAATTGAATATAAGGGATCCCAGTTAATATCCCTTGTCTTCAGATATAAGGAATGGAAATCTCCTTTGTCAAATCGCCATTTTTTAAACACTGGATTCTCAATTTTTTTTGGAGATGCATTTATTTTGTCCTTGATCAAGAACACTGTGAGATCGAATTCTAGTGCCGGATGATGAAGATCTTCAGGTACGAGATGAAAAGGGGCGTGTTGCACCTTGGTGCTAATATTTGAATATATTAAATCTAGAAGCCTGCCGTTAAAATTATTGATATTATTAAATTGTAACAAACTGTAGGCAGTTGAAACACACAAAAGTTCGTTTTGAATCCTACGTGCCCCTATTGCGCTATTTAAGTTAAAATCGCCAAGAATTACTACTTTTCTATCTCGTATGTAATTTACATGAGCTAAAATGTTGGTACAGAAGAGTGAGTATTTCTCCTCGGTTGTGTTTAGTGGGAAATAAACAACGCATACAAATATTACTAAAAAACTATTTACAGTGATTTTGACCCAGAGATCTTCATTACCCGTTTCCAGGAATGACACTCGTTCAACAAGAACCGAATCAGAGTTTCTCAATCCAAGTAACACACCGCCACCACGGTTGGCGGAGACTCCATCAGCGGTCGAGCGATCGCGTCGGAATACTAAATAATTACTATCAAAAAGCTCACGGCTATAGACAGAGGCGTCCAACCACGTCTCGGTAAGTGCAATCAGAGAGTGATTGGAAGCAGCAACATTGTTGAAAAAATCTATTGTCTTCGTCTTCAAGCCGTGCACATTCTGATAGTACACATTAAGTTTTGTGAGAGACGAAGTATTCCGCTTCTCTTTCCCATTCTGTCAGTAATGGCTCAGTAGTTTAGGAGCCTCCAAATTGGTAATCCATTTTTTCAAAAAGTTTTTTCAGGGCCAATTACTTGGAGACAAAATTGACTCGGTCTTGCTTACCTCTATTCCGATCTTGAATGACGAGTAGTCACTGCGGGATTTCAATTTCGACACTTTGAATGAGCTGGTAGCATCCAATTTTTTTAAGTATATTTCTAAATCCTCTTCAGTCGTTTCACGATGAAGAGGATAGCAATGGTAAAAATCAAACTTATTTGGTGTCCATTTCACTGTGCAAAGTGCCACGAATTACAGTCCTTTTTTTTTTCGAACTTCTGTCCAAACACCGTGAAACACTGTGGACTCCCCTGGTTTATTTAGCTTCTTCAACGTATTATTTTCATGTTTATCATCGTCTGACGATAAGCAGCCTGAGTTTCGTGTTCGAGTGTCAGGTAGCGGAGAGTTATTTTTTGGTTGTGTTATATGTATAAGTAAAATATATCCATCATTAAATTTACTTGTTTTGAGTTCATATTTAACACTTGGCACCCTGTGATGCATAGCGAGTGACCAGGACTTACATTTTATTTTATTTCTCCAAACATACTGGGTCTTCATACTTTATGTATTCCTCATCAAAATCTCTGATTTGAACGATGTCATTACGAAATAAAAACATTTATAAATATCAACAGAAATGATTATTTTGTATTCAATTGAAAACCGGCGTGTGAATGTATTGTATTGGATAACGTCGCTGTGTATTGAGTAGCGTCGATGTATGCCAGACACCTGCGCATTGACTCGCGAATACATCCGTTCCAGGAATTTGTCACCAGTTTTATAATCCTGACTATTATTATTTTTTATATGTTACATTTTTCTTTATTATTTCATTTTCATAAAAATAATAATTGAGATGGCGGGAAATATCGATAGCAATGATAGCGATTTGGAATTTAAGGCGACAGGCAATATATCAGAATCAGAAGATTTAGTCGAGGTACAGGATGAAATAGATTCTGATTTTGAGGCCAGTGAAGAAGACGAAGAAATATTATTTACATCAAAACATGGATTCGAACGGAGTTCATTACCACCTCCATCTTCGAGGTATTGGGCATCAAATATTCTCACCGAAGATTCTGGACTGAGAAATTCAAGTATAAATGTATGTTTCATAAAAGATATGTTTTGTCTGTTTGTAAATGAAGAGGTGGTAAAAGTGATAAGTGAAGAAACAAATTGTCATTTAAATCTAATTAATTCAGAAAAGAACCAACCAGTATCAGAAGATGAGTTATATGCATTCATTGGAATATTGCTCGTGTCTGGCAGAAATCGAACACAAAAGCTATCTTTGAGTGAATTGGGGATAAGTGAAAGTCAAAGAAAGAACCAATTAAGTGGATTTTATAAATTTTTGTGAATGCGTGCAAGAGCAATTATTCTCCATCTTCAAATATAATTGTAGATGAACGTTTGGCAAGCTTTAGAGGGGAATTGTCCATTTCACGTGTACATGAAGTCTAAACCTGGTAAATATGACATCAAAATTTGGGTTGCTGCTGACTCTGCAACGGCATACATAAAAAAATTAACAGGTTTATTCTAGTATGATAAATAATTGCAGAGAGATAAATCATTATTTTTTCATTTCTTGCACTTATTTTATATTATTCGACGTTTTAATACATAATAAAATGATTTTTACAGCTAATTACAAAAAATAACCTAGCAGATTTTGCATAATTTTAATTTAAAACGTACATTTTTCACTGGACGCTTAGCGTCCAGCATCATGGCTTGCGGAATTATTTAGCACAGTAAGGCAAGTGTTAAAGAAACATAATTTTGCTTAGTATTAGCTCAGATGAAAAAAAATTTAAATAGAATATAAACATGAAGTACAACTATTAAAAGCATGATATATCAAATATAGGATGAAGTTATGTTTTTTAGATATTTCAAACAATCCAAGAGTGTATTTTGTGGGTTAAATATTTTCTGAATATATACATTAAATTTATTCAATTCAGTACTCAGTCGAAAATTCGTTAAGTGTAGACAACCAATCAGCGAATATTTGTTACTTCGCAGAGCAGGAGAATGAATATTCGGCCGAACACTTGTCACATGTAAATAAGCCATAAAAGTATTTTAAACCCATGTCTCAAATGAAGGAAGTTTCCTCAAGTGCATGACTGAACTACACACCCCTATAAATCACTGTCAATTAAAGAGATGCTAGAAGAGTGCTAAACTCAGTAGAGATCTGAGGATGAAGCTAGAGGATGACACACCTTCAGTAGACCTGCGCATTTGTGTAAAAAGAACCGTTAAGCAAAAGGACATTGCGCTGTGACTAGAACAGTGCAGGATGATGGTTATCTGATGACCTAACCAAAGTTGCAGACTACTGCCAGGAGGACTTTATAGCTGCCAACAACTAGTCAACTAGTATTGTTGTGCACTGAAGTTGTAAAATTTGAAGCAACCAGATACAAAAAGTAAATGTATTTTATCAATAGCGAACATTCTATTTAAATTTATATATTTATGAACTATTGAACCACTTAAATGAGTTGAGAGTCATTGTTTGCCTGAGAATTAGAAATCCAACAGCTCCTGTTGGTCAAAATGTGATTTGCCACAAAACCAAACATTTCCAGACAATTTATTGGCTTATCTTGTCGACCAGCACATTCTGATTGTGAGTAAGGCCCAATCCCCCCATAATGTATAAAGAATATTTCCCTTACGTAAAGGTGGTTCCTTGAAGTAAGAACTCTGTAAGCATTCTTCAGCTGTAGCCCTCTTGTTTGGATCATACATGAACAAAAAGTTCAGTAATCTCAGTCCAGCAGCCGAGAGCCAGGGAAATTTTTGTTTTAAATTATTGTACGGCTGTTGTTTCAATGTAAAATTTTGTAAAGCTGGCAAAGAACTAAACTCAGGCCAAATAGCATCGGATGGTGTACCTGAAAACATTTCATTAGCAAATAAATAATTGAATTGTACCTATAATTATGATAGAAAAAAATTGTTAAACATAAATTGTTAAAAGAAGTTTTACATTTTCCACTTTAAATAAAATGAAATAAGTTCTTCACCCCTCAGATTTTCAAAATTCAAGAAATATACAATCTATCATAAGAATCTGTTTAGGTATATATAACCATGTAAAATTATGACCACTCTCCCATTTGGAACTACCTATATAAATCAAATTTCCCATAAGGATATATTTAACCTGCACACCGTGTTAAAAATCAAATTCCACGAATCCTGTGCGCGGCACAATTTCCGCATTTTTTAATTTCTAAGTTTAAACGCGTATTTTGTTTAGAACCACTGATATTTGATTACACCACCAAGTAAACATGACATTCAAGTAATTTTCTGATAATAAATAATAGTCATTACTCTTAAGGAGACTCATTAAATAAAGGAGATAAACTAAACATTACGTAAAATACACAAAGGAATGCTACAGATCAGATCACAGGCGTTTGTGCTTCCCGCGAGGAACACGTTAAAAAGAAAAAAAATGTTGTCTTAAATGTTTCAAGAACAGTCAACTATAAAAGTAAAATATCTTACTTGTAAATACATACATACATACCATCACGCCATTTCCCTGTTCAGGTAGGCAGAGAAGACAGAGCATAACACTTTCCTATCTTGGCACATCATTAGTCTCTTCTAAATCCATACACCTTCTCATACAACTTCTCTGACTAAATATCCTTCTTTCAGAATATTCACATGATCCAGCCGTACTTTCCTTGGTCTTCCTTTCACACGCCTTCACATTTGCACTGTATATCTGTTTTATTAGTCTTTCTTCATTCATTCGTTCTACATGCCCAAACCATATCAAAGTACTCTTCTTCATCTTACTTGACACATCAAGCATTAAGTTCACATTCATCCCTTATCACTTGTATTCTGTCATACATTGTCACTCTATGTATTCTTCTAAATGCACGCACCTCTACAGCAATTATTTGGCTCCTCTGTCTCTTTCCATGTCCACGTTTCACTCCCATACATCAAAGTTGGCACCAAAATACTATTGTGGACTATCATCTTAGCAGATTTTGTTTCTGGCTGGTTAGAGAATATATGTTTCAGTGCCCCTGTTTCCTAACGCTACACGCCGTTCGATATTCCTCTTAGCTCTTCCATCATTTTAGAATATAATACGCAAATAGAAGAATTCATGAACTTGCTGCAATCTTAAATTTTTCACCCATAAGTTGGATTTACTTTTCTAATAATTTTCCTTTCACACTTTTCTATCACCATTAATTTGGATTTTGCAGCATTCATCTTAATTTATTTTTTTTGCATCTCTCATACAATTTATTTATCAAACTCTGCAATTCACCTTCACTCGAGGCCAACACTACCATGTCATCTGCATACAACAATCCGCATATGTTCCCATTTGACATTTGTAAGCCACCAATTGACCTAAATATAAATGCAAATGGGAAAATAAATTATATATTTTTAATTCAATTAGAATTTTTCTGTGATCCATCACACAAACTTTTAATTTAAAAAATACATCACAACTTACCTAAAAGATCCACAATCAGCTCTAACTGAGCTATTTCTGTACGTCCAGGTAATAGAGGTTTATGTGCTAACAATTCCCCAAGAATACATCCCGCTGCCCACATGTCCAAAGCTGGAGTTTGTAAAGGAGCTTGTAGGAGCAATTCTGGAGCACGATACCACAAGGTTACCACGCGTGGAGTTAATCCACGTCCTGGTAGGCCCAACCAACGAGCCAATCCAAAGTCCGCTGCAAAACAAATATTCAATATTTAAATGGAATATTTAGAGAAATATTAGGATATATCATGAATTCCTGGCTTAAAATATCCCGGTTGTACGACTTTATCCCTTAATATTGCTATCCAATTGTGGATTAAAATTTCTATGACGTATTTTTATAAATGACTTTTCTATAAATGAAATTTCTATAAATGACTTTAAATAGACAATAAAGAGAAATATAAAAATAATATGAAATCTGCATGTACAGTCAACTCCGGTTATAGTGAACTCGGTTTTAGTGACCCTTTGGCTAAAGTGAACCAAAATCTACTAGTTTTAGTTCACTATAACATAGGTTTATACTATACACACTTGATATATGGGTTTAGAACAGAAAATGTTGGTTCACTATAGCCGAAAGTTCACTAAAACCGAGTTCACTATAACCGGAGTTGACTGTATTTATGTTTTATAAAAATAGAAAGGGATGTCATGCAAGCTTTTCAAAGCTTCCGTCAAGAAAAAACCAACTACTTACATTGCTCATTACAAAGAGTGCTGCACGGTCAAATAGAGATGCCTAAAGCATTGGTTTCCTAAGAAAGTGGTGTCGTTATATAGCGCACATAACAAAACATTGTCTATGCAAACCATATGGCGTGGTTTCCTAGAGAGCGTTGGTTGTGTCGTTATATAGCGCACGTAAGAAAACATTGTCTAAGCAAACCAATGGCGTTGGTTTCCTAGAGCGCGTTGGTTGTAGTGTAATGTCAAATAGCAACGCTGCCATTTACATGATGGCCGTGATAGCGGAGCAAACAGTCGTGGAACGATTTTTCACATGTAGCGGACACCGTTTTACAATAAAAAATGAGTGCAAACATAATTTGGACCAGCGAAAATGACGAAATATTGATTGATTTTGTAAGAAATAATGAAGCTTTATATAATGTGAATAGCAAAGACTATAGAAAAGCCCAGTTGAAACCAAATATGAGGAATCAGATTTGGTTTCTACTGACAGTTTTGGGTTCTCATTTCTGCTGTCTGGCGGCGTGCCAGGCGGATGCGACGCAAACGTAATTTAATTTGGACCAGCGAAAATTACGAAATATTGATTGATTTTGTAAGAAATAGTGAAGCTTTATATAATGTGAAGAGCAAATACTATAGGAAAGCCCAGTTGAAACAAAATATGTGGAATAAAGTTTCCAGCTGACAGTTGTGGGTTGTCATTTCTGACGCCTGGCGGCGCGCCAGCATCACGTCAAGTAACGTGCGCTATATAAGGAACCCGTTTTCTTAGGAAACCGTAGCTTAAACAAGAATTTTGTTTAATCCAATGGTGATAAATATAGATTTATTTTTTTATTATGATTCCATCGATAAATTGTATATATAAAAAGGTTTATTGTTAATGTTGCTCTACATCAAATCTTTTTTATTATAAACAGAACTCATATCCTTAAAAATATTTTTTGTTTGACATCCAATGTTTAAGCATAAAATCCATCAAAAATATATGGTTGTAAAATATAATCATCCTGTTTTCTCCGCTTGGCATATCATCATTTTTTTTAATCATTCACTTCAGACACAAAAATTATGTGCCATTTGAGAGGTGACATTACAGCGGTCGTTTTATTAAAATTTTGTAGTGTTCAGTGAGCCCTAGCGTTTTTTGTGAAAATTTAAACATGTCAGAAAATAAAGAACATCGTCATATTATGTTTTTTATGAAGAAAAAAAAAGTGCTGTATAGAGCCAATACTGTAAATAATTCATAGTGCATAAAGTGGATCTGGAGATTTATAAAGAGAAATGTTAGTGTCAAAAATACATCTCGCACTAGGTGGCCTGTAACCATTATCATTTTCCATCTCCCGTGATGTCGGACCATAAGTCCACTGTCAATATTCTTTTCACACTCAGATGTTTCGCCACAGGAGAAAGAGTCTCTTTGGGAAATTCCTTCTTCATCACTACATGACGTCGGATTCATAAAAAAAATAAAGAGGATTTAGATCTTCAATAAATCGCGCTGGATGGTAACTTTATTTTGTCTCCCATAACAGTGTGGGTGGTGATGTGATCGAAATGAATTGAATTGAGGTGGCCTGTAACCACAGATGTGAATAAAATCAAGGTCATAATTGATAAGGAACTAAATTTAAGACACGTGAAATTGATTAGGCACAAAAAATTACTACCACTACTGTTTCGCTATATTTACGTACATTTGGGATGGTCAACAAACACAATACCTGGATGCCACATCAATTGAGTGGAAAAAATTATTGCACTGATTTTCTGCTTGTGACTCGCAACTTTAACACAATAAAAATGAGTTTTTCTCATACGAGTCATCTTTAGAGATGAAAAATGGATTACTTACGTTAGTCCAAAAACATCATGGTCACAGCAAGGTGAGCCACACACAGATGATCAGAAAAGCTGGAATGCACTGTGTACGATGAATTATTGCCACCAAACCAAACTATTGATTCCGATAAGTATTGCTCACAATTGGACAAATTGAAACAAGCAATCGATAAGAGACCAGGGTTGGCCAATAGAAAAGATGTTGTGTTCCAGCATGTCAATGCCAGACTACACGTTTCTATGGTCACTCAGCAAAAATTGTTACAAGTTGACTGGAACGTTTTAGCACACCCACCATATAGTCCGGACCTTACATCTTCTGACTATCATTTGGTTTGATGTTTGCAGAACTATCTTAATGGTATAAATTTACCCAATTTCAATTCCTGCCAAAACCACTTGGATCAGTTTTTGTTAATGAGTTCCAGAAATTTTACAAAAGAGAAATCGTTTAGCTATCAGAAAGATAGAAGTAGGTTATGGATCCAAATGATACATACATAATTGATTAAACATATTTCTAAATTCACTAGTAAATAACAGGACCAATATATGTTACAACCCAATATATTCATAGAAACTTTGTTTTTAAGTCTAATGTTTAAAAGACTTACCAATTTTTACACATCCCTTATCTGTGAGTAGTAAATTAGAAACTTTCAAATCCCTGTGAACAATGTAATTGGCATGCAAATATTTCAATCCTTTAAGCACTTGCAGCATTAGACATTTAACTTGTGACTCGGTAAAAGGTGAAGCCATGTTGTCAAGCAGAGAAGCCAGATCTTGTTCACAGTATTCCATAGACAAAAATATGCTGCAAAAATGTAAAACAATATTTTGTTTTAAGTGTTCTCACTCAAAAAAAATCAACAAACCTCAATTTTGCAATACTGTACAAGAAAAATTATTTTCTATGACCCTGTATTTGAGGCGCTTGGTTTCTATAAAATCACTCATGTATTTTTGTTTATTCTTTAACATAAGCAAAATAAATACATAACTTTTTGAACTCACTAATATTAAGTTTAGGTTAAACACATTTATTATGAATTTCCTAAACACAATGTAAGACTAAGAAACAAACATTGTCAAAATCCTGATCTCTGAAACATAGTTTTGGGACTAACAAACTTTAGTATTAACGGCATGAATTATATCAATTAGAGGGTTCAATCAACCAGAATGATTGCTATTCATAATTTTTTTTAAACCTTATCAACCTGACCAATTTATTTATTATATTTTTTTTAATGGTTTTTGCACCATCATATGCTGAAAGTAGAGCATGTATTAAAAGTGAATGGTGTATTAACCTTTCCTTCCCTGTGTTGGGTATCTTCTACACGTTGCTTCTAATAACCAGAATGTTCTCTATAAATATAATAAATACAAGGTTAAGATTTTAGGTATTCCTCCATAATATATTTACGCATTGATTTAAAAAATAATATTAATAATAATCAGAATTTATCGACTACATCGTAAGTATTTCGTGAATATCGGAAACAAATTCGCATTTAAACGCTGTGAGTGCCTCGATCTTGGGTCTTGACGATAGGTGAAGAGTATGTGGGAAGCGCGACACTATATTCGCATCTCACTTTTGCATTCGTCACTGAATAGCGAGGAGCTCAATTGTCTCAACCTCGCAAGTGTAAGCCACACCCGAGTTAGCCACCAACCCTGCCGCGCCGCAGTAGCTGTTGAGCTGGCAACGAGACTAGATCTACGCCCGTTCCGTGAGCGTTGCCAGATGGTTTTTTAATGTTTTCAGCAAATAAATCTCAATTATTATAATTTTTAACTTCAATTATAATTAATTAAGGGGATTATCTATGAATGTTCTTATTTTTCCGATTTAAAATCGCTAATTTTTTATCGCGTACTCACTACCCAACACCGGAGCGCGCGTTTCAATTTTAACACCGTAAGGGAAGGGTTAACTGAGTGGTTTAATATTACAAAAGGAATAAAGCTAGTATGTTGCATGTCACCCTGGTTGTTTAATATTTACGTAGATTCGTGTGAAGAACACCAGAGGACATACAAATGTCGAACAGTAATGGATACGGATTGATGTATTTAGAGATTCTTCTAGGTTATCATATATTCTACCTTAGGGTTAAACATGGATTTTTTTAAATTGGATTGAAAGCAATAATTTAGAATAAAGCATAAATTAACATTAAAATGACTATCACAAGATATTTGAGAGAGGGGGGTCTAAAAGCAGTATTTTCAGCATATCTGAATGATGAAAAACATTTTAAAAAATCAATATAAATTGTATACCTTTCAAGACTGCGGCCAACGAGTACTTCTTTCAATTGTACAATATTTTCATGTCGACAGGCCAACAACACTTGTATTTCACGAAGACCACTCAATGGCAAGCCATCCTTCTCAACTTCCATTCTCACTTTTTTAAGAGCAACTATATTTCCATTCATTTTATCTTTTGCTCGATCTACAAAAATAATTAAAGATTAATTATTTCAGATAATAATAGGAGCATGCTGTGCTTATTTTGTAATTAGACGATTATATTCTAGATAAGTGATTTTATTTTTAGTCGCTACAAGGCGATATTCTGCAAACATGACTCAAAACCTTCAGCGCCTCACCCATAGGCGGTCATAGGGTGATTCTTAGTGAAGATGAATTCAGTCTCATTTGTTACATAGTCATCCAATTGACATCTATTATGTTCTTGAAGCACCTGTTCTCAAAACAAAAGAACATCAACTCCATCCTCGCCGCATTTATGCAGTCTAGAAAGTTCTTCAATAGGTTATGTGCTGTGTATATATAGCTGTGGCAGTTATATTAGCTTGTCTTGTATTTATTCATAACTTATCTTGTATTTATAACTTATATTGTATTTATAACAATGTTCATTTAAATTTATTTTTTTTACTTACAAACAATCCCATATGTCCCCTCTCCAATTCTGTTAAGCTTTTCGAATTCTCCAACAAACCTACATCTTCCCAACTAAAAAAAATTAAAAAACAGTCAAAATAAATAGGTTAAAAAATACAACCAAGATAATGAATTACTAGTTAATAATATTTCTAGAGTTAAGCGTTAACGTTGTGGAAATTCGTGTTTATTCAAATATTAAAAATTGAAACTCGTTTAATTCACTAGAATATATATATTTTAAACCCTTATGATAGTTTCGAATCATATGCGACTCATCTCCAGAGATATTCTGAACTAACTAAATTTGAAAACGAGGACAATATGACAAATAAACTTTAGGAGCTGGCTCAAATGACCTCCCGGTTTTCCCGATATTATAATTACACTCCACAGCTATCAAATGTTTTACTTATATTTTTTGTATTAAATATCATGTTTTTTTAGGGTGAAAATTGTACAGAAAGCTGGTTTAATGTGAGCTGGCAGTAATTTAGTAAAAAAATCACGAAAGATAAAATTTCTTATTTCCAATCAATAATTTTTCACAAACCATTCTTCGAGAAAAGATCTGACATGTTCTGATATGTCCGATATAAGTAAAGATAAGATAATGTGGCCAAGATTTTGTGGCCTAGTTGGTAAGACGCCTGTTTTGCGACCCAAAAGTTGCAGATTCGATTCCCATTAGAACCCCATTTTTTTAAAAAAGGATTCCAGTCTGGTTTTCACTTAAGGCCACTTTTAAATCTTTCTAGTTGGTTAGGAGAGATTGCCACATGACAATAAGCCCACCAGGTCGTACTGTATACAATGAAAATGAAGTAAAATAATGTACTTTAGAATTGTGCTGAACCAGAATTTAAATAAATATTAGTCTATTATTTCCAAGAAAAAGTCTCGAATTGATTTACTCACAATATCCTTTTCAGGAATCTCCATAACTTTCCCCGTCCGAAATGATATTATAATTCCTTTTCTGGGTGGAGGTCCTTGCGGGTCAGCTTCATCCTTAGTTGGATTTGTTTTTTCAGAGTCTGAAACATCTTAATGTATACAAAATTATTCATTATTTTTGGAAGATAAACATGTGAAAATAAAATTTTACATTTATCATGATAATAGATGACTGCGTAACATTTTGTGTATGAAATTATCAAAATCACCTAAATAAATTTAGATAAACTGAAATTTAACAGTAAGATAAAATAAATAATAAATCTATTATCCATCAGACAATTGGCACTAGCAATACTGCCTGCGATGTTTACTCAGTTATTTTGAATATAACGATCTGATAAAGTAAAGCGATAAGTTCGATAATGCTATGGTTACAAGACACGAAAATTTAAAAGGAGGGCAATCTATTCTGAAATCAATTGAAAAGGATAAAATTGGTAAATTCAGCAAAATCTTAGATATATTTTTTATTACAAATAAAAACATTAATATCAATTTTAAAATATTATAGTGCTGATACTACCTATTTAGTCATACTTTTCAGAGCTGTCTGTCTATATTTATTGTCTAAAATAATTCTCCGTTCCTTAACAGATAACTATAAAAGATGACATTCTTAAAATAGTTTTGAATTACGGCTTTCCCTGATTCCACATGAAGTTTATTTCAATTGGTCCACTGAGCGAATCAGCGAAAAAACCCTGTCAGCTTTTGAATTATGAGCTAAAATTGTTATACAGAAATAAAATTAATATATATATATGAAGTAGTTCATTCCTACATACTATCAATCGATATTGGTGTGAGATTTAAAAAATAACCTCCATTGTGCATACAACTAATGATCTTAGAAAGTCTATTATTTCGGATTTGAGGAATGAAACCGCTGATAGTAGATGTCATATGCCGCTGGCAGAGATGCCAGATCTAGAGGTTTTCCTCCTCCATCGGGTGATATCTGAGGTATGTGAAGCAATGAAAACAAAAATAAATAGAAAACTTCAAAGTAGACTGAGGACATTATATTTCAATTGAAAAAAAATGATAACCTTAGATAAGGCTTATTTAAAAACCTAGGAGTTTGAACAGCCGCCCTCCGTCTAGCAACAAAAATATCAACATTATTCAAACATTCATTTGTCACAATGCGAAGGCATTTGCTAAATTCAAAGTATTTGAGTCCAGAAGGGATGAAGACAAAGATATATTATATCTTAATTTCGAAAGGTAAGTCAGTACAATTTCAAAAGTATCGATGAATTAAAGAAAATATAAAATAATAACAATGAAAACTGCCGCTTGAAATCAATAAAAAAATAACAGGCAGAGTGAAAAAAGAACAATACAAATTATAATAAAAATTTAACTTACTTCTTGCTGTAGAATCCATGGCAAAATATTTATTTTAATACAAAAAACATTAAATGAAATAGGTTAACCCGGCGCGGAACGGCTTGGAATATTCAAAGACAACACACATTTAGTATTATCAACAAAATGATCAGAGACAATCTAAAAAAAATATTTCAATGGCATCACTTCAAATAATTCCATATCGACGAGTAGCGGGGTGCCTATTAATGGGACGGAATAACGTTTTTTTTTTTTTTTTTTTATTAAACAAAGTAAATTATTGTACAAACATTTGTCAAGGCTATACCTATATACACATTTATAACTTAACTTATCTTAATTATATGTTATAATTTATGAACTTACTTAATCTTATTTTCCTACATATCATTTTATTTTATTTATTCAATCTTAATATATGAGATCTTAGAAATAATTAACACCTACATACTACTTATAACTAGATAACAATTCTTACACTAATTATTTAGCAAAAACAAGTCCACTCGTTCAGGCTACTTGTATTCCATCACATTCACTCAGACCTTGGTCGTCCCAGCTAATACTGTAGGTGGACTAGTCAGGCAACAGATAATGCTTCGGGAGCTTGTGCTTATAACGGAAGGGTAAGTCGGATTTACTCTCATAAGCCCCCAGGGCAGCAACTAAGGGATTGCTGTGATTTTGTTGGCTTTTATAGAACTTCACGGTCCAAGCGAGGATGTGGTGTTGTAGGGTTTGTTCTCGCTGTTCGGCGTGAAGTCGGGTAAGGTTTGTTCTGGGATGGGTGTTAAAAGATATCTTGAATGCCTTGTTCTGCACTCTCTAGAGTTTCAGGTGATCCGTGTTGCTCACACTACCCCAAACGGGTGCAGCATAGGTCAATACAGGACGAATAAGGGTTTTATAGAGGAGGAGCTTATTTTTGGGTGAAAGGAAGCTGCATCGATGAAATATCGAACTGATAGCCCCTATGCCCTTGTGACCCTTCTGTCTGATGGTATTCAAATGGGTTTTCCACGTCAGTCGCCGGTCAAGGTGCAGGCCGAGGTATTTAACCACGTTCTGTCACTCAACCAGGTAACCACCGATGAATAAGGGCATCGACGGCACTCTTTCCTTGATTATTCGGGAGAACATGATGCCCTCAGTTTTGGCGTCATTGATTTTGAGCCTCCAGCCCTGGTAGTATTTCTCAAGGATCTCAAGAGCAATCTGAAGACGGCGACCAGCTCGATCCACCTTGAGTGACGATGCGTAGCATGCCGCATCGTCAGCAAAGAGTGCGAGCTTACAGTTTGGGGGAGTAGGAATGTCGTGTGTGTAAATGTTAAATAGACATGGTCCAAGTATACTGCCACGGCACCCTTATGTGCATGTCCGCAGTCACATATGACGAATCATGTTTTTAAGATGTTTCTTGACAAAAATTATACATAATATGGCTGTACCAACTTTATAATTAGGTTCAAGTCTTTCGATGCGTGGTTAAAAAATAACCAAAGTGCATAAATTTTGAAAAAATAAGTAAGAAAAAATAAAAAAAATGTATCACTGATATTTGTTTACCTATAAAATAAAATTTAACATGTCATTGTGACTTTTCAATAATATATGTGACTTAACTAATAATTTTGATTGTCAAAACTATATTTATAATATAAAATTAAAATTTGAAGTATCTTTGTGAATAAATGAAGCCATTGTGTGTTTATTACCATACAACACATATTGTTGTTGGTTCAATACATGTTTTCTCTTCATATCTAGTTGTGGTGTTGTTTTTTTTTTCAGATTTACGCTGATTGAACAATTGATGTGTACCTCTGTATCCAAATCAATCACCTACAAAAAAAAATAAGCACGAATTTCGTTGTAAAGCCAGATATCGAAAAAAATATTGGAACAAAATTTGCAATTATTCTTATTGATGTGCGGTGTCTGGAAATTTTTAGGTCGTCAATGCGGCCCGTGGGGTAATTTGGATTGGCCAGACCTGCTCTAGCGCACTACATGGCCAGCCAGAAAAACCAATCGATCGATTATTGAAAAACTTGAAGTTGAGACGCCTTTCTCTGTGATATGTGTAAAAAGGATCTTACGATACTTTGGACACAGCGTGGAGAAGAGCGATAGTCTTGAATGAATTATTCTAGTTGTAAGTGTGAATGGCAGAAGGAGTGAAAGCCGTCAACGAGTGTCAAGTTGAAAAAGTAGCGGGATATTCAATACTGGAGGTGCTGTATAGAACATGAAATCGCTAGTACTGAAATGTGACAGTTAATTATCATGGCCATCTCATACCTCAGAAATGAGAGGAAGAACACGACAACGAAGGCTGAATATCGTGTTCATGCCACAAGCTGTGCATCATCTCTGGCTTTGGGTCGATCGTGGCATGCCTGCAATGTGGCAGACTTCATACATATTTTTGGATGATGTGTCATGTCGAATTTTTAGTTTGTTATAATCTTAAGTTGTACTATCAGATAATAGATATGAAGTTGTTGCAAACATGTCCCATGTATGACTTATGTTAAAACATCTAATTAATGTCCCATTATTTTATCTTTAAAATAATTCAATTTGTACCATCATCCTTTCAATATGTTATCAATTGTCAAATTGGAGCGGTATCTGAAAAAATATCAAATATATATTAGGCAAGAGCAAGATAGGCTCTTTCAATCTCCAGCGCTCCCAATAGCCTGGCCAAGTGAGATAATAGCCAACAAGAGGCGAAGTTCTCTTTTCTGATCGCTCTGTATTTCATATGAGAAGAGGTAAACTTATAAATCCACTTCCTAATATTTTTTTGATATTATGAGTGATATATTAGCACCGAACAGAAACGCCCATTCGACAGCAAGGAAAAGCAAACCTACTGGGTGAAGAACACCCCAAATAAGACAATTGAGGCTCACCGAATTTTACTCCCCGTACAAGTACAAAAGTAGATTTGTCTTAGTTAAATCATAAGTATTCGAGATTCAAATAATGTCTTTTTTTGTTAATTGGATTAAATTTTGTTGTAAATTTTAATTTTAAAACCTCCCCAAACAGTAATGGGTTATGCGATAATAATGAACAGTAGTATGCTCTTGTCAAAAAAATTCAAGTTGATGAAGAAACGATTGCATTGTTTTCAAAATTGGATTATAAAATTTCTATTCTTAATGGATATTTTCCATTCTCTCTTTCGACCATTTTTCAAAAATTTTGTGGGTGCCTTCTGAACAGCATTCTAGCTAATGAATGCTAAATCCCACAGCGTGGTTGGGACTGAGCATAGTAGTGTACACATAAATCTTTTTCCTTTCTCGCTGCCATCTTTTTAAGGGAGAGAGAGAATGAACTTTTACGAGTAGCAAAGACAAGATAATATTTTAACCCATTTTTGACATTTGACATACGAATGGTTGTTAGGTTATGTTATCTAAAAAAATATTTCTTTATTATTTGTAACAAAGGTTCCAATAAAAATTTATTGTTACCATAAATATTAATAAAAAAACCAGGAGTCTAACTAAAATGCGCACGATGGGGTTTTTAAAAAATGTTTGGCGCCGAAAATTGTATGAAATAAATAAAACTTATATAATTTATGTTATAATAAATCCGATACTATGTACATGTTTTATTATTAGTGACTTGATAAAAGAAAACTTACAATCATAATCACGAAGTACACCCAAAAATATTTAATTTTTAAATAGGAAAAATCAACTAAAATAATACTTAATTAATTATATGTGATTTTAAAAGGTCAATAGATTTTTTATTGATAATATTTCTTCATTGCACTCATAGTATCATAAACCAGTGAACATTATATTGAGTCACTTATTAGATATCTTTGAAAAAAGTTTTATGAAGAATCATTTAAGTAGAATTGTAACAAAAATTAATGATATTGCTGCACACGAAGAGAGTTTTCCTATTATGTATCCAACCACCAAATTAATGAAGTCAACTATCAAATAATTAATTTATTTTTTCTAGTGTTGGTTTTGGAAAATTTGAATTAGT
Source organism: Odontocerum albicorne (assembly GCA_949825065.1). NCBI lineage: Eukaryota > Metazoa > Arthropoda > Insecta > Trichoptera > Odontoceridae > Odontocerum > Odontocerum albicorne. The sequence continues at coordinate 27,076,018 of OX463839.1, forward strand.
CGAACCTGGAGAAGTTTCTCCAGAAAGATTTATTCCAGATCATATAAATAAACCATGTTATTACTATACTGGAGAAGCATCAAAATCACCAAATACGCCAGAAATAAAATCACCTGAACAAATAGATGCTATGATTGAAAGTTGTCGACTAGCTAGCAGTATACTAAAAAAAGTGGAAGGATTTATAAAAGTAAGTAATATACCTATATATATACACCCCCACTCATAAGTCTTCGTCAACCCCTAATAATTGAGTTATTCGCATAATTGTGCAATATTAAGCTGAAAAATTAACGTAATAAAATAATTATAACCGTTTTGCATTGTATTTAACAGAAATCAAATTTGTATCTATGGAGATTAGAATTTGGGAGGCCTTTTGTTCAAAAAACGACTTTTTACAAAACAGTCACTGTTCGGTATTGTTTGTCATTCAGAAGTCCAAGCAAGCTAATCCCTTTATTGTGTTAGGTTTACAGGTAGTAGGGATAACAATTCCCCGTTACGTGAATTATTTGTCTAATTTACTTTTAGCTTTCAGTCTTCAAATGTCCTTGATAAAGTGCACTGTGTTCATTTCAAAATTTTCAAAAATCTCGTGTCATAATTTTTCAAAACTCGAAAATATTATACCGAAATCCATTCAATGATGGTGGCTTTTTTCCAATATGGGTAAAAATGTTAGTGAAATTGCCAGAGAAATGAAGATTCCTATGAGAACAGTTGGCTGATTTTTTAAAAAGTACGCTTTTGGAGGATGAAAACCGATCAGGAAGGCCAAAAGTCCTGTTCAATTGCCGCCAAAACAACTCCAAACCATAACATAGCCTCCTACGTGTTTCACTGAAGGCACAATACATTGTTCTGATGCCCTTTCTCCCTCAAATCTTCGAGCGAAAATTTTCCACTTGGAGCCAAAAACTTCATATTTTGATTCGTCGCTCCATAGAACATTTTTCCAATCTTGAGTGGCCTATGACTGATGTTGTTTAGCCCATTCGAGTCTCTTCTTCTTATTTGCAGCACTTAATATTGTTTTTTTCATGGCGATTCGACCTTGGAGACCAGTTTCCTTCAGGTGTCGCTTCACGGTAAAAACGCCTATTGGATGATCTTTGAATTATGAATATTCAGAAAAGTGTTATATCACTAAAATACCTTACAGAATTAGAAACACTAAAATGTTTGAACCTAGTTTACTCAAAACTAACCAGAATGGACTTGGTTCACTTGGCTTGTGAACGACTCATATATAACATGTAACATTTCTAATCACACATTGTATACTGAGTAGGCAATCATCTTCATCACCTTATATATACGTTCCATCAGTAACACAGGGAGGCCATAAAATGCCTCCATCCAGGTAGGCCCACAGTCCGGTACTCCATCAGGAGTAGGCCAAGAGTGTGAATCTCTCTGTTTATAGCAGTATAACATATAGAGTAGAATGGAATTCTGATTCGTTAAGCCCCTTGCGAATGATAAAACAAACAGCCAGCTCTCAACCAGCAACCAGCTACCAGATGGTATCCACAATACTTGACCCAACAATCTCTAGGGCCTTACCTAGTAAAATGAGTAGACAATAAAAAAGTATTCTTATTGCTTCTTAAATATTCAAGTTTACCCATTCTTGTTTTTTTAAAATTGATGATTATTTACTTTGAAAAAACTATATTTCAAATGCTACTTCATGGTTTTATTGATCAGTTGTTTCATTGGTGAGTTATAGCGCACAAAATGAGCTTATACTTAAATAGGTAGTTATTTTGTGCTTTTTTACCTTTGATAATTTTTTTATGCTAAGTGTGTGTATCTTCAAAGTATAAAACTTTTTTTAAATATAATTGTTTTAGGCTGGATTCCTACTTGACACACTGTCAAAAATATTTTATTCAAGTCATCGTCCAGTGGGCATGCTAAGTAAATCCAAAGGCAGCTTACGGTATTACCGTGGTCAAGAGGGAATCCAGCGGCATAATGCATTAAGGCAAAATTCAATTTTAATCTTCTAATTATGATTAATTTTATTATCACTATAAAGGTTTTTTTTTTTTTTTCACTCTTTTGCATCATGGCCTCAATGCTAAGAAATGTGACCCACAATGGAATTACTGTATGTCATGCACATTCTTCTCCAGTCCTCCCAACATTCTGCTGTTGACAGAGCTTGTGACAAAGACAGGCCTGTTGCACTCTTCACCTGGCCGCTCCAGTGTATTGGTGATCTATCTCTGTTCCTGCGACCCTCTACATAGTCGGTGACCATGAATTCCTCCGCTTGAAATGTGACCCAAAAACTGAAGAATGCGTCGAGTGCATAATGTCAATAGCCTCGTTGAAATGTTAAGTTCTTCTAGTATAGAGGCATTTGTTCGTCCCTCTGTCCATGAAACACCCAGCAATCATCTCCAATGCAAAATATCAAAAGAGTCTATCCTTGATGTTTTTCTGGCCTTTATTTTCCACGATTTTAAAGCATACATAAATATTGAGAAAATTAGGGTTTTCACACAATGTATTTTCACTCAAATTACATGTCTTGGCAACAAGTACACTATTATCTGCATAATGTAGGTTAGATATTTGGTGAATCCTGATCTACATTGTATCTTCCCAGACCTCTCCTCATTATATATTTTCCATATATGTTGAATAGTGTTGGAAAAAAGATGCATCCTTGGCGGATACCTTTTTGCACTTGGAAGTAATCCAACTTGATGTCATTCACTTTTACCTCGCTTTTCTTTTTAAAACATACTTAGCCCTTTTAATCCCATGGGGCCGATCATCGGCCTCAAAGTTTTCATACAAGTTTTTATGTTGAATATATATTTTTTGAAACTTTGAGAATCATTCACTTTTAAAGCAATGCATTTAAAACTAAATATTAACTGAGATAAAAAAGAAAATGTAAACTACTGTTTTTTTTGACAAAATATGCTGGGATTAAAAGGGTTAATATTGTTTTTTAAATCCTTTTTTTTACAAGTACTCACAATTTATTAGCTTTTGAAAAAACACAAATTTCGCATAAAAAAATATCAAAATTAGAAACTGCATAACAATCACCATTTTATATTTTAAATAGATTAAATATACATACCACAACTCATTCATCAATTGTTAAATTTGCTGCAGTAAACCAGCAGCAGCAATTATTGGATATTTACATGCATAAAAATCCAATTTATTATCTAGTCTGACACAAGTAAGATTGGTTAGTACAGATTTATATGGGAAAGATTTTTTAAGATTGAATTTAACTTTAAGTGACGTATTCTCATTAATTCACCTTTACCCCTCCTCAACCTTGTTGCATTTCTTGTTTGATAAAAAAAACACTTCCAGTGTATAATTTACTATGGTAAAATTAGTTTTTATCGAAGGTTTTAGAGAAAAAATATCATTTTTATTATTGTCTTAATTTACATAAATCATTGTAATAAATCTTAACTATTTTGTATGAGAAATTTTGCCTCTAATGGCAACTATAAACAATGAACATATCATTTTAGTTATTTTGATAAAACAATTTAATGGCATGAAGGTCCTGATATTAACCAGCCTAATATTTACATACCTATTTGGATAATCATTATCTCTTCTATCCGATAGTTGAGAGTTAAGTCAGATCCCGGCCTTATCCAGTCAGGTGTATATTGTGCAGTTTGTCAACTACACACATAATTACTTGCCATCAAAAAGAAGATTAATTAAAATGTATTGAATTACAGGTTGGCATTACTACTGATAATATTGATGAATTTGTTCATAATGAATGTGTAAAAAGTAATGCATATCCATCTCCATTAAATTATCTGGAATTTCCAAAATCGGTTTGCACATCTGTAAACAATGTTATTTGTCATGGAATTCCAGACAATCGACCTTTAGCTGATGGTGATATAATTAATGTAGATGTTACGGTAAGTCTTAAATTTATAATGTGTGTAAGTATAATTTTTCATCATTATTTATTATTTATGTAAACCTCTTTCTTGAACTTATTTACATTTAATACAGGTTAATCTAATTACATCAAACTACAAAAATATAAGAAAAAAATTAATCTTAAGTTTAAAAATTACAAAAGGTACAATGCTTTCCTGTGAAGTAGCTCAGTTTTGTCTACAAAGTATGTTAATGAGCACAACCCTTAATTTATCCACCAAGATATGGAAGATGTTAATAATGGAGAATTTGTTCAACAAGGCCATTCCGTGTGCGAGTGGTGACACTTTAAATAGCTCAGTTTGTGAATGCGGCACTGAAAACAATCTTAATTCACAATGGTATAAATAATTACCAGGTACTTTAGTTTGTCAATCAACAAGGGGTTACAAACAGGTGCTTAGATCTTTTCTAATGCTTAACCCTTCAGGCACGTATGACATGCACCGCACGCGCATCAAAACTCCCCACAGGGACGTATGACGTGCACCAAAAATCCCACACAAGGATGGACGAAAACAGTGCCCTGTTTCACGTTCATGTTCACCAATTTCGTTCGTTTCATGTTCGCCAATGACGTGATCGATATTATCGTGACAGAAACCAACAGATACGCAGATGATACCGAAAAAACAAACTGTTATCAGTTATCAGATTCACATTTAGACACAATACTACGCGTCAGCACTTCAAAAATGCAAGCTAATATAAAAATACTTGCAAGTCAAATGCAGCCAGAAAAATCTCATTGATTTTATTAACTACAATAAATGTCGTAAAAATATATAATTAGCGTTTTATTTTCAAAACTTAAATATTTGTACATAAATATTGTAGGTATACTGTAATGACATATGGCCCAAGAGTGGCCCCACGTAAAATATTTGGCCCTGTTACAACAAAAGGTTGCCGACCCATGATCAAAACTGATTAAAAAAAAGCATTCTAGTGGTTCTAAAAGCGTTAATTGAATTAAATTACGAGTATGCTATAAAACCTTATACGAGTATAAAATATTAATATCAATTTAACCTCTATCTCCATAAAAAAAAATTAAACGTCCCTGGGACTGAAAATATGTTTTAGGCATACGAGCCTGAAGGGTTAAGCAGTAGTAGTCAAACATACCCATTAAAAAAGTCATGGGTAAAATCCATATTCCCTGGAATAAAGATGTTATAGAAATCTCTTTTGGACTTACTTAACTATCTAGGAGTTCCGGATTTCTCTTGAATTCCACTCTGAAAATCAGTGAATTATAAAGAAATCTTATTTACAGTGCCACCACTAAATGCCCTAGAGACTATCATAAATTCCAGAACATTACTGACAGATTAACATATAATCTCAATATGAGAGCTTAATGTAAATTCAGGTTTTCATAATTTATTTATTGGCACTTGTTGATATTTTATTATGAAATAGCACTTTACAAGTAATCTATTATAATTACTATCCGCATAAACTACCATATTTCTCATTCATATGTGAAATATATCTTGTAAAATTATCAGATGAAATCGGAATCGGAAAAAATTATCGGAAAAATGACATTTTTTTTATTTGATCTTTTTATTTTTTTTAATTTCATATGTTTATTTGCAGACCATAAATCCTTTCTATCGCTATTTTTCCCAAGTTTCACACAGCACCAAACAATTGTCATGAAGTCATCATCATTAACTTGGATTCCTCTTGATTGTGAATAAATTATTAAAACATAATGAATACTTATAGGTTTTCTACAATAGTTTTCATGGTGATTGTTCAAAAACATTTTTAGTTGGCAATGTAGACGAACAAGGCAAAGAATTATGTGCTCTTACTTTGGAATGCTTACTTAAGGTAATAATGTACTATTTTTTAAATAATATAAAATCCTGTTATTTTTAATTTATGGTCGACAGGTATTTATTTTTTTAATAAATACTTACAAAAGATAATGGGAGAGATGTAATGAGTGAAACAAATGTATGTGGACTTCTGTGTGCTGATGATATATTTTATTTTCTTATGATATACACTCGATTTCGATCATTAAAATAATACATATTTAAATTTTGAATTTAAAGTAAAGATGTCACAAAGTATATAAACATTATTCATATAACACATCGATCAATAAGGCCCGGGACTAACTACTAAAACAACATTTGTTTGCCAAAATTCTTCTTTATTCATCAACATAGTCTCCTTTAAGAGCGATACATTCATTCCAACGCTTTCCTAAGTTTTCTATGCCAGCTTTGTAGAACGATTTATTTTTGGTTTCAAAATAGGTGTTAGTTTCGGAAATCACTTCTTCATTGGAGCCAAATCTCTTTCCCTGGAACATCTTTTTGAGGTCTGCGAACAGCCAATAGTCGCTGGGGGCCAAATCTGGAGAATACGGTGGATGCGGAACCAATTCAAAGTTCAACTCATGCAATTTGGCCATCGTTGCCATCGACTTGTGACACGGTGCATTGTCCTGATGAAAGAGAACTTTTTTCTTCTTCATATGGGGCCGTTTTTTTGCAATTTCTGCCTTCAAACGCTCCAATAATGCTATGTCATATTCGCTATTGATAGTTTTTCCCTTTTCAAGGTGATGGATGAATAGTATACCATGCACATCCCAAAATACGGAGGCCATAACCTTCCCGGCCGACTGTTGAGTTTTTAGTCGCTTCGGATGACTTTCACTGGCTGCTCTCCACTCAGCTGACTGCCGATTTGATTTCGGAGTATAGTGGTCGATCCAAGTTTCATCCACTGTCACATACTGACGCAAAAACTCCTGTTTATTTCGCGTAAACAGTGCCAAACAGCGCTTTGAATCATCGATGCGTTGTTGTTTCTGTTCCATTGTGAGCAAACGCGGCACCCATTTCAAAAAAAGGTTTTTCATGACCATTCATGCAAAATAGTGTAAACACTACCAAATGATATCTTCAGGATGTCAGCTATCTCACGCAACTTTACTTTGCGATTTTGAGGGTTTTTTTGTTTTCTGGTGTAACAGCTTCATTTGGACGACCAGAGCGTTCAGCATCATTTGTGTCTGTACGACCGCGTTTGAAATCAGCATACCACCGACAAATGGTTGTTTTCGACGGAGCAGAGAAGGGAACACTTTTCAAGCCATCGCTGAGTTTGAACGGTATTTTTTCCCATTAAAAAGCAATGTTTTATCAACACACGAAATTCAGTTTTTTCCATTGTTTTGAAAATAGCAAAAGTAGCGTCACTAAAGCCACTGTAACTCAATGACAGAATGTCGAAATGTCATGAAAGTTTGACACGTAACTTCTAAAGATTGGTACTAACTGAGAATGGTATGGATTTGTTATTAGAGGCGCCATCTGTTGGTTAGTCCCGGGACTTATTGATCGATGTGTTAAAACTATAATCAGAAGAAGTACACACATACCATAGACATGCACATATCCAGTCAAATCAGTATTGCATACACACAAAACACCGTTTAGAAAAAATATATATAAAAATTAACTTGCATAATTCATCCATTCAATACACATAGATAAACACAATAATCTTCAAAATAATATTGCTCAAAACCTTAATTAAGTATAAAATAGCAATAAATAATTCGAAAAAGTTAAAGTTGACGTTTTAAAATCAGGAAATATGTAAACTAAAATAAACTCAATTTAAATAATCCTTGCACCAATTTTCAAATCTTGCTTAAAATATAATGGAAAAACAGAAACAATAAATTGATATAAATACACATATGATATTCCAACATTAATGGCATTTCAATTTCCCCGACACAAAAATATTCCTACAGAGTGTACCATAAGTTGTACAAGAATGGTTCAGCAACTACACATGAACTCGAGAAAAATACCACCACAACAAACATTTCCTATTATATAAACTTAGGGTGAAAAATATCCACAATCATTGCATACTCATTTTCTAGGATGTGATGACTTAATCACAGAGTTATAAAAATAATTTATCCTTGAAAAAAAACTGTGGAGTGCCAATGTATGAAAGAAGATGAAATTAAAACATCAGAAATTATTAATACATGGATTAAATGGATGTTTTAAGCAAGATGAAGAAAGAAGCTTTAAGATGGTTTGGAAATGTGTAGAAAAAATAATGACTAAGTGAGTATACAAGTCAGAATGCAATATGTGCATAAAAGAGGTAAACTGAGGAAAACGTGGCTGGATCAAGTAAACCAGATTTTGAAAGAAGGTAAAATGAGAAGCATGAATAATGGAAGATTGTGCATGATGAGATTTATGAATGTAGAAAAGGCGAAAGTGATATGCTTGGATAAAAGTTTAGAGTGGTCTCTCTGCCTACCCCGCAAGGAACATGGCGTGATGGTGTGTATGTATGTACATACACAGAAACCATTGCAACTTTCCTCTATTGGGGTAGACAGAGTGGCACACTTTCACATTATACTTCCTTCGCCTGCTGTACATCAATACATCTTATCCAGCTCTTTTGTTTTTATGTTACTATTTACTTTTTTTTTATTCAACAATTTTATAACCACGGTCTAATCATACTTTTGATGGTCTTTCTCTCTTATCCCACATTCGCATTATAGATTTGCTATTTAAGCTTTTCTTCACTCATTCGTTTAATATGTTCAAACATTGGGTGTAAGGCCAAAAGTTGATCTTAACTGCACGCGGTACACCTGTTAGTGAACTAGTGAGGACCTGAAGACCTTACCGGCAGTATATCTGCAGATAGAAACAAACATTTTTCCACATATAAGAAAAAAAATAACTCCCAGAGCAGCTCAAGCTCTGTAGGTGGCCTTGTCGTCTCGGTCCTTCCGTGCCACAGGATAATCTCTGCAGAGTTGCAGTTCACGTTGGATCGGGAGTGTGACTGATCCAACTTAATTATACGCAGCCAGCACAACAAAGATGGATAGTTTGAATGGGACTAAATTGTCATCCAGAGGTAAAATACCCTCCCATTCAAATTTCCGGGAAAGACGCCTATCCGAGTAAATAATTGCAAGAAACAAATTGTGGAAAATACAGCAAGATAATTCACCTTTGGCACTTGGAACATATAAACACTCTCAGACTCGCATTCACCCGGAAAGATGAACGACCATTATTAATAGGAAACTTCAGCGTGTGAATACGGACATTGTTGCTCTCAGTGAAACTTGCCTTCTTGATGAAGGAGGAGAAAAATTACACGCTTTTAGTGGGGATACCCTTAAATAGCAACAAAGTGCATGGTGTAGGATTATAAAAACGAACTAGCTGGAAAACCATAACATGAACTAGCTGGAAAACTTGACCAAATCCCTGTGGGTATTTCAGAAAGATTAATGATTCACCGCTACCAAATTTCAGACAATATTTTTGTCAAAGTCATTTCCGCCAAACTCCCAACCTGGACCCAGCTGCTGAAGTTAAGGAATCCTATAACCTACTTGAAGATGTACTTGAGCGAATTCCTAACTATGAGCATATTATTCTGGTTGGCGACTTCAATGCTAGAGTGGGTAGACTCTGATATCTGGCAGGGGATTATATGTAGATAGAAATTGCATGGGAACAACAAACACCTACTCTTTTTGTTCCTGAGTTCTGCTGGAAACCGTCTCCAAATCAATTATATTATTCTCCTTGTGCTTTATTGCATATTGGAACCAGGTTTTCAACCTTTCATACAAAATTTTAATTGAATAAAAATGATTTTGTTTTACCAAATTTTCTTCCAATTTCAGGGTATATCTATATGTGGTCCAAATGTGCCATTTCAATATATTGGTTATGTTATAGAAGAGCATGCATCAAAATATGGCTATTCAGTTATTCCTTCATTTCTTGGCCATGGCATTGGAGAATATTTTCACGGACCACCTGATATTTATCACACAAGTAAGTACTTTACATGAAATATATTGCATTTGATTAAGATGACATAATCCACTATATGTATACCCTTGCCACAATTACATCAAATGTATCCCATTGGGGCAATATTTTATTTTATTATAATGTTGACTTTATTATTTATTTATTCATTAACTACAGTGTACCTTACAATAAAGTAATTCCTAAATCTTTAAAAGCCTTCCATGTGACCCAAGTATATATTTTTTTTCACTTAATTTAAAATTTCACTCTATCTGTTGTATCTTACGTTCTGCCAGTACCACTGTAGTAAATCCAATTTTCTTACATGTACAATCCCACCTAATTTGTTCCTAAAGACATTGTGAGTAGGAGAGGGACAACCGCAACTGTATTTCTCTGATAGATGTCATTAGAACAACATTTTCATTGCTAACATTATTCCAAATGTGCTGAATGTATATTATTATGAAAGGTAATAGTTTATCACATTTTTTGACCATTGTTTATTCAAATTGCTTAAGTAGTTTTTATTTTGTGTCAATTTGAAGATAGAACAAAGTTATTTTTTCAATGCTTGTTGACATTTTATTATCACAAAGGAAAAAATGCAACACAAACTAAAAAAAAGATATGTACAATGTATGGTGATGATGTAGTAAGTGATGATGTAGTAAGGGATCATGTGTCAAATGCGGTATAAAAAATAAAAAAATGGCGATACAACACTCGAAGATAGTGTTGCCCTGGAAGGTCAATTACCACTGATGACTACCAAATCAAAACTTTTCCAGTGTTCTACGACATGAAAGATTGCAGAGGTACTGAAAATATCATAAACCACTTTCTAGGAGCATTTGGTGAAATTTTGCATTTCAATTTGACCTAAACATACAAAATTACTTTCCTTTATTTAATAATATAAAACTCTAATCCAGTTAGAGATAAGTCACTCTCTACGATTGAAGTGCAGGTAGATTTACCAAAAAAATAATTGTCTTTTTTAGCATCCGCTACACCATATAAGCAATATATAAGATAATAAAAATTACTTAATGACTTTTCCATATTATTTATTATCATATTGCTTGATTGAAAAAACTGGCAATATCTTCTTTTGTCATTCATTCAGATTTATCCAAAGATGCATTCTATCTTTAAATGTGATTTTTTTTAAATTCAGACATTAACAATAATAATTAAAAGCATGTTTCGTAAAATTTTGCTGATAAATTATTAAGTCAAACGTGACAGTTTTTACTTCCACAATTTATATTTTTTGTCGGCATTTGCTGACTATTTAAAATTAATATGCAGAAACTGTTAAAAAATAAGGAAGTGACATAAATAAACAAGGACAATTTTTTTTCTAAAGAGAATCTTTTTAATTCAACTCAATAAAATAACATTAGAATAGCAATGACCTTCGTGACCTAATTGGTAATACGGTTGACTTCCACCGGAGGGTTTCGAGTTCGATTCCCTATGATACCTAAAAAAAATTATTTGAAAAAATATCGCAGTCTAAAAAGGATTTGTCAAATAACAATAGTCGCAAGTGCCAAATATGTGTGCGAGTGTTATTGTCTTCACCACATGTGGCAGTATTGCCAACACATGTAATGCTAAACTGCGACTTGCATGTCAACTTCTGTCAAAAGGCTTAATTACTGGGGCACGACCATACGAAAGGAAAAAATATATACCAGGTTTGTAAATATGAAACCGGAATTTGCTCATAGATGGCTCTAGTTGTCAATGTAGTGACCGCGTCATTGGCGTCTTTTTCTTGTGTTTACATTTGTCAGACTTTTAACTCACAGCATTACAAGTTTAATACAACTACATATGTTTTCATAGCGTTGAACATGTCTGTTTTTGTGCCTGAAAACTACGATTTGCGGACAGCATTGATTTTCTGTTACCATTTGAAGAAAACTGCTGCAGAATCACATCGAATGCTTTTCGAAGCTTACGGTGAGCATGCTCTTAGTAAATCAGTGCTTTGAGTGGTTTAAAAAATTCAAAAGTGGTGATTTTGACGACGTTTGAAATCCATGGGAAAGATCCAGGTGGGAAAATGGGTTCCACATGAACTGAATGAAAGACAGCAGGAAAACCAAAAAACCACTTGCGAAATGCTGCTCGCCAGGTACAAAAGAAAATCATTTCTCCATCGAATTGTGACTGGCGATGAAAATGGATATATTTCGAGAATTCTAAGCGTAAAAGATCATAGGTAATTCCAAGCAAACCTGCGACATCGACTGCAAGGCCAAATCGCTATGGACGGAAGATAATGGTCTGTGTTTGGTGGGATCAGAAGGGGGTTATCTATTATTAGCTGCTAAAACCTGGTGAAGCCGTTAATACTGAACGCTACCGACAACAAATGATGGCTTTGAACCAAGCATTGCATCAAAAACGACCAGAATATCAAAAGAGGCAACACAAAGTGATTTTGCTTCATGATAATGCACCATCGCACTCAGCAAAACCGGTCAAGGAAACGATTGAGGCGTTTAGTTAGCAAATACTTTCACATGCGGCTTACTCACTAGACTTAGCTCCATCCGATTACTACTTATTTGCATCGATGGGACACGCACTTGCTGAGCAGCGCTTCACTTCTTAGGAAAATGTACGAAAATGGCTCGATGATTGGTTTGCCTCAAAAGAGCAACAGTTTTTTTGGCGTGGCATCCACAAATTGCCAGAGAGATGGGAAAATGTGTAGCTAGCGATGGGCAATACTTTGAATAAAATATTTTTTACCATTTTCATACAATAAATGTGTATTTTCTATAAAAAAATTCCGGTTTCATATTTACAGACCTGATATATATATATACAGAGAGATCATTTGGGTTTTGTGCAAGAATTGGCAGAGGTCAGTAAAGAAGTTTGTTTAAAAATGAATATATCGAATACCAAATATTTGATGAACAGCTTTGTTACCCCAAAACCAATAAACGTAGATGGAAAGCCGCTAGAACTTGTCCAGGAATATGTGTATCTGGGCCAACTTATTTCCTTTGTAGGTGGCATAACGGAGGAAATAGCACGAAGGACAAAATTAGCATGGAGCTCATTTAGGCGTTGGAACAACATCTTCAAAAGTAATCTCCCAATATCCTTGAAACGAAGGGTCTACAACCAGTGTATTCTCCTAGTATTTACGTATAGCTGCGAGACATGAACGTTCACAGTAAAGAACACACAAAAGCTCCAGACCGCACAAAGGGGCATGGAGAGATGCATGTTGGGATATAACACATCGATCAATAAATCCCTGGACTAACTACTAAAACAACATTTGTTTGCCAAAATTCTTCTTTATTCATCAACATAGTCTCCTTCAAGAGCGATACATTCATTCCAATGCTTTTCTAACTTTTCTATGCCAGCCGTGTAGAACGATTTATCTTTGGTTCCAAAATAGGCGTTAGTTTCAGCAATCACTTCGTCATTGGAGCCAAATCTCTTTCCCTGGAGCATCTTTTTGAGGTCTGCGAACAGCCAATAGTTGCTGGGGGCCAAATCTGGAGAATACGGTGGGTGCGGAAGCAATTCGAAGTTCAACTCATGCAATTTGGTCATCGTTACCATCGACTTGTGACACGGTGCATTGTCCTGATGAAAAAGAACTTTTTTCTTCTTCATATGGGGCCGTTTTTTTGCAATTCCTACCTTCAAACGCTCCAATAACGCTATGTAATATTCGCTATTGATGGTTTTTCCCTTTTCAAGGTGATCAATGAATAATACCATGCGCATCCCAAAATACGGAGGCCATAATCTTCCCGGCCGACTGTTGAGTTTTTGGTCGCTTCGGACGACTTTCACCAGCTGCTCTCCACTCAGCTGACTGCCGATTTGATTCCGGAGTATAGTGGTGGATCCAAGTTTCATCCATTGTCACATACCGACGCAAACTCCTGTTTATTTCGCGTAAACAGTGCCAAACAGCGCTCTGAATCATCGATGCGTTGTTGTTTCTGTTCCATTGTGAGCAAACGCAGCACCCATTTCGAAAAAAGCTTTTTCATGACCAAATGTTGATGCAAAATAGTGTAAACACTACCAAATGATATCTTCAGGATATCAGCTATCTCACACAACTTTACTTTACGATTTTCAGTCACGACAGGGTTTTTTTTATGTTTTCTGGTGTAACAGCCTCATTTGGACGACCAGAGCGTTCAGCATCATTTGTGTCTGTATGACCGCGTTTGAAATCAGCATACCACCGATAAATGGTTGTTTTCGATGGAGCAGAGCCCGGATAACACTTTTCAAGCCATCGCTGAATTTGAACGGTATTTTTTCCCATTAAAAAGCAATGTTTTATCAACACACGAAATTAGGATTTTTTACATTGTTTTGAAAATAGCAAAAGTAACATCACTAAAACCACTGTAACTCAATGAGACAATGTCATGAAAGTTTGACACGTAACTTCTAAAGGTTGGTACTAACTGAGAATGGTATGGATTTGTTATTAGAGGCGCTATCTGTTGGTTAGTCCCGGGACTTATTGATCGATGTGTTACTCAAAGAGACCATAAATGAAACACCTGGATTCGCAATATAACAAAGGTAGAAGACGTTATAAATGTGTGCAAAAAAATGAAGTGGCAATGGGCAGGACACGTGGCCAGAATGTCCGACTCCCGATGGACATCCGAAATAGTCCAATGGTACCCAAGAGGCATAAAGAGGCCCAGAAGAAGACTGAAGGTACGCTGAATAGATGAAATCAGGAAGCATGGCAGCATCACATGGCATCAACGAGCAAAAAACCTAACTATTTGGAGTCAACTTGGGGAAACCTTCATCCAGCAGTGGATCGACCCTGGTTGACAATGATGATGATAAACAGAGAGAAAAGATAGAGATATATACATACATGTAAATATTTTAAGTTATAATATAGTATGAAGACAGGGCAGGGAAAACGCTCTGTTATTATGCGGGGATAAATAAATTTATAATATTTTTGTGCTCTGGCCTACCTTTGCGAATTGACGCCTACCTTTGCGAATTTGGGTACGTGGAGTGGTATAATGCAAGAGTGTTGAGTTCCTCATGGGCCGCTGTCATGGCCACTTCGAGGATTTTTATTACCATCGCTATGTATTCCTACGATGGATTCTCTGATTAGTGGGTGGGTTGTGAGGGTTGGGGGAGGGGGACAGACATTCATCGTGATATTTGCATAGATCGCAGGAGACTGGACATTAGCTTTGCCAGAGGGAGAATAATCCTGGGGATGGTTATCACTTCTTGGTCTAGACATCTTATTTATTTATTTTACATTTGATACAGGTTTAACCAAATTACATCTGTTACAACTACCAGTCGTGGACCAAGTATCATCCGTAATACCTTGTTTTCAAACTACATCGTAGCACTCAATATTTTACTTTGTTTTACGCATCCATGACTCTATTTTGTATTCTATTTATACCTTTACAAATATTTAAAATGAATGTATAAGTTGAAATATTCCCATAGGTAATTATTTTCATCCCTCTTCACTGATTTATTTTCCTTTTAGGAAATTGTTATCCAGGTGTGATGCTTCCTGGAATGACATTTACAATTGAACCAGTGCTAAGTTCAGGGGGAACTATGGCTGACCTCCTTGAAGATGGATGGACAGTTGTAACTTCGGACAATGCAAGATCAGCTCAAGAAGAACACACAATACTTGTGACAGATGATGGATGTAAAATTTTAACTTAATAAAAAGATACATACTCAATTATCTGATATTTTTTTTCAATATTCCCCTTAAAACATTGCTTTTCTAAAATATTCCGAGATATCAGTAAAAGATAAATCAACATTAATCCAAATTATCAAGAAAAATCCCTTTTTCTCATAAATCTAATTCCCATAGCAAGTTCTCGACTTGGCTTATGTAAACACAAATTTTAGTCAGTTAGTAATCTGGTGAGTGGATACGGATACCCTGTGGCACACTCTTGCTTATTTCAGTCAATATAAAAACATCTTAAATTAATCATCAATTCAATAGTGAACATTAGGATTCACATTGAATTGGACTTATGTAAAAAATATCCAACCTAATTTTATCTTGTTTTAAGATAATATTTGAAGAAAACAATATCATCCTGCATGAGCTTATAAGGAATAAAAAAAAATTGAGACAGAATTTAACTATTGACCATTTTAATGCTACTATTTTTTCAACATTATAACTTAAAATTGCTAATTTAAATGCACATTTTTTTCATTTTAGGGCATTTTTAGAAAAATTATGACAACTTACCAAAATGTTATCTGATTTCCGTGATTCATTTACTCAGCAGATTTCACATTTACAAAAAACAAATTGTCAAAATATTTTTTTTATGTCTAAAAGTACTTCTTCGATAAATAGGGGTGATAATATCGCATTATTACTTTTAGTCACTTACTAACAATTCACATGTACTAAACTCATTACTCAACTGTTATTGAGATCCGACATGACTGTTTACAAAGTTATTTAAACACTGTTTGATTCAAAACTGTTTGTTTTATAAAAAAAAATTACACAGTTGCATTCTCAAATTTTTTGTATTACCCGCGAGGAACGCGATGGTCGTTCTCAGCACTAAAATGGTTAAATCAAAAATACATTAGCACACAGAGGATTGAGTTGTTTCAATATTTTTGAATTCACACATCAAATGAATTTTAATCAGTGCAATTCCCAAAACAGTTCTTAGCAGTAGCTGTATCAAGTTAGGGATATTAGGTCAAAAAGTAAATCAATGAGAAAAATCAAGGCACTTTTAAATTTTATTTATTTGCCATAATAAAATTCTTAAATAAAACAAATGTAACTTGATACATTAAAAGCACAAGCACATTCTTATATCACTCATTGTATATCAGTCAAATATTAAAAAACTCCTGACAAGGCGGTAGAAGCAGATAGATCGGAATTTAAGAAAAATGTAGGTTTGTAAATACGAGTTATTTTCATTAATTCTGTATTCACTTTGAGAGTAATTCAGTGATATATAAAATTATTTTTTTATCTTGTCATCCTTATAATCAACATTTATTTTTTTCGATGGTATTGAACAAATTTTACATTAATAATTCACTAAGAGAAAACAGAGAATAAGGTGAAGAAAATATTTAAATAATTACCTTTAAATTTGAATTCTAATTGATCTAATTAACTGAATAAAATATTGTTAATAATGGAAATTAAAAACAGTGAAAACATGTGTAAATAAAATTGAAATAGTTATAACCTAATACAATAAATGTATGCAGGAGTCCAGTAATAGTGGTCTGAAATTATTACATCAGTACAACAATCAAATTACAACCAGTGCTTGAAAAGTACTCAATAACTTTGGAATCACAAAATTATGCAAAACAGAATTCTGAGTAAGAAAAGAAAGGCAAGGACACAAAGCTTGGTTTATCAGTCTATGACATTAATCTTAACTCCTGATTTTCAATAACTTTGGTCCTGAAAAACTTGTATTTTATTGCTTATTTATATGCTCATTATTATTTTTAAGTCATCCTTGAGTTTGCGATTTGCTGAACATTATGAAAAGCAAAATTATCATTACTGAGAAATACAGTTTAACTCGGATTTCACAGAATCCCACCATTATATGTTTTAAATATTTGGAACCAACTCGTTTTCATACAAAATATTCTCTAAATTGACATCACATAAAACTTTGATTCCCGCATTTTAAGTCAACTCGTATGATGCTCACATTGAACTTCATACGCATGTCTAAAATAGATTGCACAGAGCCATAAATTGCATCACCATTTTTCTCCCCCTTTGTTATAACGTTTAATATTATTCTCATTTTAATAGATAAATTATTTTGTAGTTTTAAATACATCATAAGATTTATTTTCCGATATCTACGATGTTTCAATGCATTTTTCATATAAATTATGGGGTTTACCAAGCATTTTCAGATATTTTTGACACTAAGGAAAAATTTACATTTGCGTAAAATTAGAGGTGTTTTTATGTTACGTAGGAGTCTTGACTAAATTTCCAACAAAAAAGAAATCATTATAGCTAGTTTTCAAATTTCTTTGGAAAATTTTCAGTTTGTTTTAGTCAATCGTGGATGTTTTCAAATATTGACAATGCATTTGTATTACATCTGGGAAAACAGATTGAGCCTTCAATGGAACATAATGACAGATTCGATGCAGAACAGGGCAGGTACAGGTGATGGCTACATTTTTTATTAATTGTTTTTCTCATATCTTATAGCATTTTCATTTTTTCCCAAGTAAACAAAAAAATCTGAGAAACACTAGTATTAAATCCCTCGTTAAATGTTGTATGTGTGGATGATTAAAATAATCAATAAACATTATGTCATACTGTTTTGATACAAATATATTCCAATGAAAGGTTATTTTTAAAATAACTAGTTGCCTTAGTATATAATTAAGACACAAAGAATAAAATGTTTTTTATTATTAAGTTCAACATTTTTAAAGTCACATTGATACAAAAAAAACATATTTATATATGAAACAAAAATGAAATTCCAATTAAATTGTGTATTAAACTTGTTAGCTCATGAATTTAAGACTTTATTCTTTTAAAATTCTCTAGATCACAGTTGATTTTTCCTCTGAAAAAAATCAAAATATTAGACATATTTAAATCAGACCTCATATTTTTTTAAATATATATGTTACTAAAAAATATTTTAAATATAACATGTGGCCATTTCAGGCAGAATGTTTTTTAGATTCAACAAGTAATGGTACAACTCAACCTAAACTGAAACTCACAAAAAAAATTCAATTGAGTACAGGATAAAATTCTTGAGAGTCAAATACATTTGCAAAGATTAAGAATAGTGCCTGGTATATATGTTACATCAATTTTAAAATTCTTAAACAATTTTTACAATCCAGAATAAAAAATACACTTAGAAACATAAAATATTTTCTGTAACTATTTTTCTTCCATAACACATTACTGTAAAATAAGTTAATTAATTTTAACATATGGCACTCTTAATACCTCTGCCAAAAAAATGCAAATATATTTAAATAAATACTCTATATAAAAATCATTATTTTAAAATAATGCAACTAATTTGGGAGGTATAAGCTCTTTTCTTAAATTAAGTATTTAGTAATATGTTACATGTTATCACATAATTCGATATATATCTTATTTTTTTTAATCAATTTATTGATATATAAACAAATTGTTTAAACCTATTTTTTTATTTAAAAATTAACTATTCGCAATTTTTTTTTTAAATTTATTTATTCTTAAAATATTCAATGTGGTGTATAAAAACTGTACCTGTAATTATCACTGATATTGCAAAATAGACCATTTAGCAATAAAATATTTAACTAAACTTTCGCACAAAAATCTAATATCAAATATTCTGTCAAATTTATATTATGTGACACAAAAACATTTTATAAATAATTAACATAATTATACTGTTAAAGAAATATTTATACTGTTAAAATCAGAATTCAGACAAAAGAAATTATTTTCTCAAATTAACTATTAACTTTCCATAACTATAAATGCATCAGTTACATTTTAAAACATCATGTTTTAAAAAATCCGTCCACTACATTAGATGCGTCACAAAGTACATATTAATTAAAAATTGTAATATAATTGAAAATTTCAAGTTCCAAAAAGAATTTGAAAGTTTTACCATATTTACCAAGAACCTTTTGTAGCGCTTTTATATTTTACTTAAAGATGGTATCGATAATGTTTTATGGAAGAAAATTTGTTAATAATATTACATGTTTGAACAAGTGTACATGTCACTTTACTTTATATCTATAAAGTTCCACCAACACCAATAGCATAAAATGTTAATTAAATTTTATCTTTTTCAATTTCGATACATTCATACATTTTTATGTAAAAAATTAGACTTACACTTTAAACACAAATTAAGGATGAAAATTTCCAAATTCATGGATTTTAAGATGTCAAATGTTGATTATATGAATTTTATAGGCTTTTTATATAATATTTTAGTGCCAACTTCTAATATGAATAAATATTAAAAATACAAACAGTCAAAGTCATCTTGTGCAAGAGTTTTATGGACTAGAATATTACTTAGTATACTAGAATTATGTATAATATTTTAACTTCACATAAAATGTTGTAGTTAACCAACACATCAGACAAAGAAGTAATAAAAATCTTTCCAACAACATATCACGTAATAAACATTCATTAAATTTATGAAAAGTATTAAATAACAACAAGATAGATTTAAGATTGGAAGGGCATATATGTTAAACAATTAATTCATTGGTATATTTTTTTAAGGAAGGTACAAGAATCAAAAACATGAATATAATATTAAATATATTAATCTTCAATAGAAGATTTAAGTGTAAAATATTATAAAAATGGATAAAATCCAGAAAACTGTAAAAATTATTATTTTAATAAGATAAGTGAATATAATTACATTGGAAATCAGTGTATAAATTATGTGCTCCCGACTGTGCAGACAGATTCACACTTGTCAAATGATATCCCAAATATGCAATAGCGAGAATTGTCAAGGTAAGGATGAAATTGAAAGCATAACCTATCTACAGTTCCCCTGTACTACTTGTTTAGCTTGAAAAATTGTTGAACAAACTGGGTGAGACTGAACACCTGGCCGGGCCCCACTCCTGGATCCATGTTTGTGTATTCGTCTAAGTTGTGTGTACATCCTGCAAGAAGTTTATCATAAGCTCGCATAAGCACAAGCAACTTTTATAGCTGTAGACTTTATAGTCACTACATAAAAAAATATTATGATTCAATAAAAGTTAAACTAAAACTTTGGATTCATTGTCTCATACACAAATCAGTTTTAATTTCTTACAATGAACCAAAAGACCAGATTTTAAATAGAAGGTAAAGTGAAAAGTATGAATAATAGAAGATTGTGCATGATGAGATATATGAATGTGGAGGAGGCGAAGGTTGTGTGCTTGGATAGAAAAGTTTAGAGATCTGTTCTCTCTGCCTACCCCGCAAGGGACAGGGTATGATGATATGTACGTATGTATAATAGAAGAAAAATATGAGAAAACAACAATCTTGAATTGACATACGCCCACCTCCGGCACCTAACATTCATTATGATGATTATAGTATGCTGTTGCATCGGAAGATGAACTGTTTCATTTGTGATCGTACCACGTGACACCCATGATCCTTCTGAGACATATGTTCTCAAAACTGAGAAGTCTTTATTCTTGGGGCCTGGTAACGTACAAAAATTTTGTCATACAGCAAAATGGGCAGGATACAGGCAACAAACAGACAACACTTTGTCTTCAAACTAAACGCTGAGGAGTCTCACATGGGCTTCATATTGTTTGTTAAAGGCACCGCTAGAAGCACTTTTCCTAATAAGCAGCTCATTCCCGAGACCCCCGTTTCCAGTAATCGTGACACCCAAATACTTAAATTTATCAACTCTGTTGACTGGGACACAATTTAAATACAGGAGGTGTTCTTATCAGGGCCTGAGGCCCCACACATCAGCTAATTCTTCCCAGCATTTATACATAGGCCAAGACAGAGATTCTTCTAATAGGGTATGTGCTGCATGCTGTAAATCACCCACATAGGCTCCTAAGATAATATCATCAGCATATTCAAGGTTGCCCAGCTCCTCCACAATCCCATCAATTGCCAACCTTTGCTGCATTGGGAGGCCCTTCATGCTCTCAATGGACTTTCTGAGTAAAAAGTCCATAAAGATGATAAATATAAAAGAAGCCAAGACACAGTACTACCGGAATACAGTAGTGATCCTGAAGTAATCAGATGTATCACTAGCCATCCTTACACATGATTCGGAGTCTTGATACAGGGTCTCGATCATGGCTACAATTTTGAAAGGCACATTTTAAGCGAGGATCATTTCCCTTAAGAATCTGTGGGGGCTGTCAAAGGCTTTTTCAAAATCAATGAAGCAGGAAGCAAGCGGCGAATTCAGTTCCGGTGCTTAAAAAAGTTATACTTCAATAAAAGAAAGTGCCATCAATGTCACTTAAACACATGAGTTTACATGTATTTAACCTGAATCCTTTTCAATAGGTGTATGTTATATTAAAACAATATTTTATTGCAACACAAGAGACCTTTTAGTATAGCAAAGGCATGCCTATAGATAGATATATTGAGAATTAAAGGATTAATAAAATAATACTTACCAGGTGTGCTGATAGCTGAATAAGGAGGTGGGGGTTTAATCCATGATCCATCAGGTCGTTTCATATGACGTCGATCAGAAGCAAAGTTTTGGAAAAATTCTATAGCAGGAACAACTCGAAAATACCTAAATCATACCATTTCTTAAATTGACCACCCAACAACAGATTTTACATCATTAACCACAAAAATATAAAGAATTCAATTTGAAATACATGTTAGTGGAGAAATAGGAACCAAAAAGATATTTTTTTAACATAAAAAATACTTTTTTTTTTTAATTGATAGAATAAGACTGAGCTTCTTGTTAGAAGACACTTTCCATTAAAAAAATATTTGTTGATCATTAAAAATAGTATATTGCATTTGAAGTGTTACTTAAATAATAGGTTATCTGAAAAGCAAATTTGTAATTTTGAGTCATTCAAATGCAAAATTGCACCAAATGCCTGTGGACGTTGATTTTAGATATTTTCGGTATCTCAGCAATTTGCGGTAGTAAAATAAGTATCAAGCACCGAAAAAACAGCATATTTTGTTCCATCTTCAAAATAACACCCAAAAAACATTCAAGTCATTTGTGTGAACTATGGGCAAAAATCACATGTTTTTAGAATGAAGTTCGTAATGAAAATTTTGTCCTAATGACATATATCCAAGAAATACGAAACTACTTTCCGTACAACCCAATATTTATACTAAACAATATGAAAATATCAGTTTCGCTATGAAAAAATGATAATGGATGAAATAATATCAGCACAATTTAGAGAGATCAAATATTCTGAAATAATAAAATTGTTTGGTTGTACTGAATTCATACCTATAGTAATCAGAGTTAACAACTTGGTCTGTCCGGAATGTCTCAGTAACATATTTGTGAAAAAAGGTAGGAAAAGGCAGCTCCGAATCTAAATCGTACACAAGGCACGTTTTGTTATCCCAGCAGTACATAAATATAACGTGATAATCCTAGAAAAGGAAAATAAAAATCTCAAAACTGATCTTCAGTTCTTATTTTAAAGTAATAAAACAAATTAAGCAAATATAAAATGAATGCTGTATTCTAAAAACAATATAAAATTAAAAGTTTTTCACTACTGCAGTTTCAATATTTGCAAGCATTGTATTAATTTATGCTATAAGACATACTTCCATCAGTTATATTTTTTTTTGTTGATTTAGTTCCATAAATATAATTTTTTTTCATACTTTAAAAAACCATGGAACTAGAAAATTCTCTCATTCTAACCATCATCCATTTATTACACTTTTCTTACATGATAGCTGTTTTCTTTATTGTTGGTTTATGTAGATAAGTACACATTTTCTTACATACCTTAAAAGTCGAAAAAAAACATGAAATATCTTACACAATTTTATTACATAAAGACTATTTCAGTTATCTTGAAAATTGGGATTCGTCATTTTTGTTAAGAAAACATTTCTATTGTCATGGTTTATTTTTATTGAATTTTAAAATTATTTCAAGTATTGTGAACTTCTTCTCATTCTTTAACTGTATACTATTATTAGTGATTAAGTGATAACTCGGGTTGTAAAGAAAAACCTTTTTGTAGCATAAATAAATATTCAGTTATCATTGGAAAACAGACAGTATGCCGAGCAATAATCTACTTTTGAACGTAGAATGCCAATAGACGTGAAGAAATGACTGCGTACACATAACAAAATATTTCGGAGTTAATGCAATTATCACATTATCTACGAATTCAAGCGAAATATTATTTTTAAAATAAATATTTTGAAATCGATATTTTCAACTTTGGTCAGCATTGTATTAGAACAATTGTAAATTGATTAAATGGAGTTCATACCCAAAACACCAGACGATCCTCCTCACGACCGGCCCTTTGTCGCCATAAGGGAACTGTTTTGCATGGATTAGAAATGAAGACTACGAAACATCGCTCTAACTCTTCTGGAACTCGTTCATTCACATCTTGACACAGTTTCCACACATTTTCCTCGCTAAATAAAACAAATATGGGTTATGAAAGAAAAAAAACTACTGTATTCAAAGCGATTATTTAAGTTTAATTCTTACCAATAACAAGAAACATAAGAACAGTCTGTCTGTTTAGGAAATAAAGGCTTCATAACTCGATCAGATTTCTGAATATTTTCGTTGGAAGGTCTCGTTTGCGTATTTAAAGACATGTTGACATACTCTTTGTTTCTACTCCGGAAAATCGATTTAATTTACTTTCAGCAGGATGAACAATTGAAAGTATGGCGATTTAAAATTAGTAAAAAGTATTTCACCAAATTTACTATTCAATACAAATATATTAAGAGAATGATTATAACTTTTTATAAACACATTCTGTTAGGAAGTTGTTATAGTTGCCAACTGAACGGACTTCTTAAAATTCCAATTGGTAAAACAGATGACTTTTTTATCGATATAAAGTCAAGTTAGACGACTCAATTTTGGACGATGCTTGTTGTTTCAATGTAAATGAATGGTGGAAAGGCATTCTAGTTTTAAATTGAAAGCATTATATTTTTATATATATTGTTATTTTAATTTTTATTTAAATAAAAATTATTTAGATTTTTTTTAAATATCAAAATACAAATAGATCGTATAAATCTTTCAATTTATTTACACAGTTGGCAACATGAGTGAGCATGAAGTATATCATCACCCCGCTGGGTCTTCTTGGACATTGTGTTGGCGTTTTTCGGATCTTCACGAAAAACTATTACTTTGCAACCGCTCGTGCTTCTTGACACCTTTCGCGTCCTATAAATTTTAATGCAATGACTCGTAAGTACATACATATATTTCAAACTTTGTAAATTGTACGTAAATAATGAGAAAACACATATTGAAATTGCTGCATGACCAACTCCTTTTAAATACGTATTACCTGTTAAACATTTTAGTACACCTATATAATCATTACCATACTGGTGTAAACGCTTGAAGTTTTATTTTGAAATTTAGATTTGTTTAATTTTCCACCGAAGATTCCAATTTGAAATGTATGTTTATATGTGCGAAGTAAACGTTCCTATTTGTTCAAAGACCGCTACTTTCGTTAGTGTGTCGATTTATAAATACCTCAATTTAAGTAACACATGAAATATTTTATTTCTAGTCTTCTGATTATTGTTCAACTTTTGTATACTTGGTTATTGACACATCGAGGTACTGTTTATACGCGCGATTAATCTGTAGGTACTCTTTCTATGAAGATATTTCCAGGATTGTTAATCGTTTAAACCTTTTCTAGTTGAATTTCATATATGTTTATATTTTTTCTATTAAAATGTATTTAGTTGACGTAATAATCTTGAAAGAACAAGGTTGAACAGTTTTCCCGACTAAGTTTTTGCCGCCAATACCTACTGCATTTTATTACTAAAAATGCATAATAACTTCATTGAAAATTTATTTATTTAATTATACAGTTAACTGTAAAAAATTTATTGTCTACATCAAAATATAAGAAGAGTCTGATTATTTGTTTTATAATTTTGAAATTTCCTATTTCTAAAAATTGTCTTGCAGCTCCATAAGTTATTAGATGTTCTTTATTAAAAGGCACGAAAGCATAATTTCATTCTACAATAGCATAGTTTATTACTATTTTCTATGTACAGACTTAAGTTATGAAATCTTATTCTATGGCTTGATTTATTTAGATTGTTATAAACAATTTGGTTGATCTAAGTTATTGAAATATCTTCATCATCTCCTTCCTCCTTCAGAATTGTACAACACATCAACGTTGTTCCTTAGATCTCTTGATACAGTTAAATTACATCACACATTACCACTTGTGATCAGCCAAGAATGTAAACAATATGCTCTGAAATTGGATGTCATGCACTACTCGCTGGTATTATGATAGGCAGATTCACGTGGAAGGAAGTGAATTGCCAGGCTCTAGACCAGTGATTCTTAACGGGGGCGCCAGCGCCCCCTTGTGGGCGTTTTAGAGGTCTGGGGGGGCGTTTATAAATTTTTAGAATTTAGGGGGCGCTGCAGGAGTTCCAGTGGGCGTTATGTCGAAATACAAAAATAAGGTATGCTCAATTGGTGCGTGCACTGCACACATCATCACTGTAAATCATCGCGTACACAATCGCGAATAAAATATTACGATCGGGTTACCATGTTGCGTTTGACAGTTAGCGCTATGTCACATGAAAGAGAGATACAAAATGCGCGCTCATGCGCATGCGTATCTTATTTTTTCTATGTATGGCGTTGTGTCATGCAAAGCGATTTTGCTGCATATTACAAATTAGTCATTTCTGTCAGTCCGTTGGGGCGATCGCGTTAATTTCTGTTGGTGTATGTGAGTTCTTCTGTATTAAAATTATTTCTTCATAGATTATCCCTTTTTTCAA
Organism: Odontocerum albicorne; assembly: GCA_949825065.1. Classification (NCBI taxonomy): domain Eukaryota; kingdom Metazoa; phylum Arthropoda; class Insecta; order Trichoptera; family Odontoceridae; genus Odontocerum; species Odontocerum albicorne. Next base: position 27,102,457 of record OX463839.1, read on the forward strand.
GATGTCAGTCAAACAGAAAAAGTGTCGACAATATTAAGTTGACTATTTAAAATTTGGTTTTGTTTCATCTCCTACAAATCAACAATTGCCAATGTGTTTACTCTGTCAACATGTGTTTTCTAACGAGTCCATGAAGCCATCGCGGTTAAAGGGACATTTTGTAAAGAAACATCCCGACAATAATAATAAAGACATATCGTATTTTCAACAACTTAAGAAAACATTTGATAGTCGCAATACTCTTAGTAATGTTTTTAAGAAGATTTCAAGTCGGAATGATAAAGGACTAATGGTGTCTTATGAAATAGCACAAATTATTGCAAAATGTGGTGCACCACATATATATGGAGAAAAATTAATACTACCAGCTATACGTGTATTTATTAATAATATGATCGGGAAAAACCAGCAAGAGATTCTTTCTTCAGTCCCATTGAGCAATGATACAATTTCAAAAAGAATTGATGAGATGGCAAGTGATATCGAAATTCAACTATATGATGAACTACAGTCCAACGAATTTTAATTACAATTAGATGAGAGTACTCTGCATAATAATGAATCTCTACTACTTGCTTATGTACGATTTGTGAACATACTTTTGGATTTGGAAACGTACTGTTGCCACATTGACGCCCTTATCGAAGATATGATAATACGATTCAAAGACTTGCAGGAACTTGTAATACCAGCTTGGTTAATTAATTCATTTTTATCAGACATAGAAAGTGTCAGTCAAAATTAAAATGGGCAGTTTATTGAGCTACAAAATGACTGTGAGGCTAAAATAATATTTAATCAATGTGATTATGATGCTTTTTGGGTTCGTTTTCGCCATCAATACCCTCTTCTGTGGAAATAAGTAAAATTACCCATCATAGCATTTCCTTCGTCATATTTAGTGGAAAAGGGTGTTAGTGCAGTAAAAAAATCACGAAATCGATTACAAATAAGCCAAAGAGAAGATTTGAGATTGTATTTAAGTAAATTTGAACCTAATATTACGAAATTGGCGCAATCACACGAGGCTCAAGGATCTCATTAAATTTATTTTTTATTAAATATTCATATTTCGTATTGAATCATGTAATTTTTTTTATTGAAATAATATTATAATGTTGTGTGTAATGTTAATATGACAAAAAAGGCAATAAATACAAAATGTTTATAAAAATAATCACGTATTTTATTTTTATTTCTCCTATTTTTTTATTTATAGTAGGAAATCGATTGCATAAAATACATACGTGGAGAAAAGTGTAAATTTTAAATTTCGCATTTGGGGGGGGGGGGGGGGGGCGCTGGATAATTTTACCGAGGTAAAGGGGGCGATTCTTTAAATACGGTTAAGAAACACTGCTCTAGACTGACCTGAATGGAGATGTTTTATGATACCTCTGTGTTCCTGGTGGGACATATAAGATGATGATCTTATGATTATAAAATGGAGTGACCACATCAATCCAAGTCCCTAGTCTTATTTTAATCACTGTTATTAAAGGCCAAGTTAATGAACAATATCCAATCAAACTATATAATATTTTTGTATCGCTATATTAGCATTTTGGTTCAAATATATGACATATATCAAATTTCTACCATTTATATACATGCTAAATATTGAACTCTTGTCCCATATACTAATGAATGTTAATGGCTATATAGCTCAATTTGGCTGTTTTAAATTTACTCGAAAATGTTTTTTTTCTCGAATTCAAATTTACAAAATGTCACGTTTCACTGATTATTGTTATGACAAATCATTATTTCATTGCACATGGTCAGCAAAAATGCTTATCTAGTATTAAATTATAAAATCATATAGAGCCAAAAATTAAAGCTGAACATTTGTGTAAACAGGTAAATTAAATTTAGCTGAATAAGTCATAATAAATCTAACTTACAATATTACATTACATACATCACACAGTTTCCCTACTAGGGTAGGCAGAGAGGACATAGCCCAAGACTTTCCCATCTCGATACACGTATTTCACCTTTTCTACATCCATACACTCTCATACAGCTCCTATGATTTCTGCTTACTTTTCCTTCAAAATATCATTCACTTGATCCAATTAAACTTTACTTAGTCTTCCACTACCACGCCTTCCACTCATATTTGCACTGTATATTTTATTAGTATATCTTCATTCATTCGTTCCACATGTCCAAACCGTCTCAGATTGCTCTTCATCTTACTCAACACATCAGCCTTAAATTCACATTAACCCTTGATCACTTGATGCTGGATTCTGTCATATATTGTCACCCCTAAAACTAGATTTATTATTATTGGTAATATAGATAATATCGCAATAATAAATCTAGCTTTTGTAATAAGAAGAAACTTTTTAGGAGAACTAAAATGAATTAATTTACTATGCTTCCTGCTGTGCTAATTTAATTCTTATTGTTTTTAAGAGACAAAAAATGTAACATTAGTAATACGATCCAGTTAAGACATGATCTTATTGAACTTTTTGATTGGATATGTTTGCAGTTAGACTTTGACCGCTCAGGTCTCGACTTTTAAAAACAGGTTTCATTCTAATGAAATCACTCCCCTTTGTTTCCTGAGAGAAATCCCACAAACCTAGATACCTTATTTTGTTACTACAGGGTGCGTTTTATGTTCCAGGCCGATTTTGTTTGGCCGCCATTTTGATTTCGCTGTCATTTGTCAGTTCATATTTGACAGTCGTGCAGAGTGGTCGATAACAATTTATTATGGAGCATCTAACTCCGCAACAATGTGTTGAAGTTATTAAAACATTTTATTTAAATAATTGTGAATATGTGAAGAAAATTGCATGTTTTTTGGTTTAAATCATGTGCCAAGCAAGTCAACCATTCAGCGTGTAATGAATAATTTTGAAAATGTACATATTGGGAGATAAAGCAAAGTCTGGGCGACAATGTAGCTAAAGCACGCCAGAAAAGATTGAGGCAGAGTGTTGGAGAACGTCTGCACCTCTCATTGACGCCGTGCCCAAGAATTGGGAATGTCTCCATCATGTTTGTTAAAAATTATCAAAAAAGATTTGAATTTTTATCCATATAAAATTCAATTGACATAAGAGCTACAGGAAAATGACCATAAACGGCGACGAGATTGGAGTGTTCGGGTTTTACAGGTCAGTATAGACGAGCACCATTTTTAGCAAAAAAATCATGAGCGACAAGGCACATTTCAACTTGGCTGGCTTTGTTATTAAACTGAATAGCCGCTATTGGGGCACTGAAAATCCTCAATTGATACACCAACGACCATGACACCCTCGTAGAGTGACTGTATGGTGCGCTATTTGGGCCAGCCGCATCATTGGGCCATATTTCTTTGAGGATGCTAGAGGCAATGCTGTAACAGTTACTGGTTATCGCTATCGTGACATGTTGGTAAACTTTTTTGTGCCCGAATTGGATCAATTGGGCCTACAGCACATGTAGTTCCAACAGGATGGTGCCACATCACACACAGCTCATGCTATGATGCAAATTTTGCGAGAAATTTTTGCCGGTTGAATAATGTCAAAAAGTGATGATATCGACTGGCCCCCACGATCCCCTGATTTGACCGCCCCCAATTATTTCCTATGGAGGTACATGAAAGGAAAGGTGTACACCAACACACCATTCACAATCGCGATGCTTAAGGACAACATTTGAAAATAAATTGCTGAAATAACACCAGAAGTCTGCGAGAATGTTATGAAAAATATGCTTGAAAGAACTTGCATTTGCGCCACGGCCAGAGGCGGCCACTTGACCGACATTATATTCCATACATAATGGTAAAGACCATATATTCAATCAATTAAATATAAATTATAAAATTGTGTTTCATTTAAAAATTATAAGAACATTGGCCTGCAACATCAAACGCACCCTGTAGTTTACCTGGGTTATGTTTTTTTTTTTTTTAAAACAACCCAGAAGATATAAATTCACTGAGTATTGAAGCTTAATGATATAAATATACATTTACCAGGTCTGTAAATATGAAACCGGAATTTGCTCATAGATGGCTCTAGTTGTCAATGTAGTGACTGTCAAACCGCGTCATTGGCGCCTTTGTTTTGTCGCATTGAATGCTTGTCGAAGCTTGCGGTGAGCATGCTCTTGGTAAATCACAGTGCTTTGAGTGGTTTAAAAAATTCAATGTGGCGATTTTGACGTGAGAAACGCAACAACAACTCGCGGATCAATTAAATGTGACACGAGAAGCCGTTTCCATATGTTTGAAAGCCATGGGAAAGATCCAGAAGGTGGGAAGCAGGAAAACCGAAAACCTAGCTGCTCGCCAGGTACAAAAGAAAATAATTTCTCCATCGAATTGTGACTGGCGATGAAAAATGGATATATTTCGAGAATCCTAAGTGTTAAAGATCATGGGTCTCGAAGCAAACCAGCAACATCGACTGGCAAGGCCAAATCGCTATGGATGGAAGACAATGCTCTGTGTTTGGTGGGATTAGAAGGGTGTTATCTATTATGAGCTGCTAAAACCTGGTGAAACCGTTAATACTGAACGCTACTGACAACAAATGATGGATTGGAACCAAGCATTGCGTGAAAAACGACCAGAATATCAAAAGAAGCAACACAAAGTGTTTTTGCTTCATGATAATGCACCATCGCACACAGCAAAACCGGTCAAGGAAACGATTGAGGTGTTTAGTTGGCAAATATTTTCGCATGCGGCTTACTCACCAGACTTGGCTCCATCCGATTACTACTTATTTGCATCGATGGGACACACACTTGCTGAGCAGCGCTTCACTTACGAAAATGGCTCGATGATTGGTTTGCCTCAAAAGAGCAACAGTTTTTTTGGTGTGGCGTCCACAAATTGCCAGAGAGATGGGAAAAATGTGTAGCTAGTGATGGGCAATACTTTGAATAAAATATTTTTTACCATTTTCATACAATAAATGTGTGTTTTCTATAAAAAAAATCCAGTTTCATATTGACCTGATACATTGCCGAGACCTGATACATTGCCGAGTATTGACCAGTCATCCCATTTAAATGTCATAAAAACTAGTATGAACTCAAATTAAACAGCATTTTTAAATAGGTTCATATTTTCTTCTTGATTATTGAATTTTGTAATTTTTTTCTCTCGCTAGCCTTACATATGCAAAGCGTAATATGAAACTCATCTGAAAAGAACTAATGCATGAAAAATATTAAACGTCTGAAAAGGACTTAGTAAACTGCATGAAAAAAGTGTGCAATATATTAATAAAACACAGGAATTATATGAGTAGTTATGAATGAGAAAAACAAGTGGAAGGAATATTTTTAAGATGTTTATGGAAGTGTTGAAAAAATGCAATTAATACTATTACAATAGGTAAAACTCAAACAGAAATAACATTGTGGAGATAAAATGATAGTAAACTGAATGAAAATGGTCAAGAAGCCCTTGAATATGTTTTATGTGACAGGGAAAGATTGAATGTTTGGATTTTAAGTTTTTCAATACTGTATGCTAGAACACAGGCCCTGGTATGCGTCCAAAGACTGAATAAGGCTAGTTATAGTTCCCCTATATGCAAGAAAAGGGTGGAAAATGAAGTGTGTTAATTACAGCGCCATTAGTCTTATCGAGAATACTAGGTAAACTGTATGGAAAATTGAGATACAGTAAAAAAGAGAGTTAGGGATACATAAAGCGCTTTTTTGGGAGGATAAGAATGTGCAGATCAGATTTTTTCTCTGAGAATCATCAAAACATGCTTGAAAAACAAGTAAAAAAATATTCTATTCATTTATGGATCATGTAAAAGTGTTCGATCAGGTAACAGGGTCAAGTTATGAGATATTTTGAACGAATATGGAGTGGATGGCAAACTTATATGGATCACATCCCTGTACGCGAAAGTGGGTGAACAGGTGTCTGAATGGTTTTGTATTAAAAAATGTGTCAACCAAGGATGTTACATTGACTCTTGTGTAAACAATATGAAGAATGGAATGAGAGGGGTAAAAATGGCAGATTTAGTCATTGTATACAGAGGATATGGTGATAGTGTCAGAAATTGATTTAGCAATCTTAGTTGAATGAAAATATGTTAAGTTTTAAGAATGAATGTAAATAATTAAAAAGTTTATGAAAAGGGTAAACCATGTACACAAAAGAATGAAAGGCTGATTCTATGAATATTTGTTATGCAAGTGAGAAATTTCAATCTGGGATGCTTGATTTTCAGGGATGGTAGGATAAAGAAAGATACTTAAACCATGTTGCTGCTGGAAAAAAGATCACGTAGTACTATCTAATCAAGCGCCAAGTCTTCAAGAATAATTGCACAATAGCGGGCTAGTGCCCACCTTGATGTGTAGAAATGATACCTGGGTAATGAATAATAGCTGAAAAATGCGAAACATGCCTTACAAAGCATATCTAGTGTTACAATGTATGACAGAAAAAGGAATTATCAAATAAAAAATAACTATTTGTTACATACAAATATTATAAGCAGAAATAAGACAGGAATCTTGAGTTGCATTGGCTACATTGAGAAAATGACTAGACTTACAAAACCAATATATATGTCGGAAGTTAATGGAGATCGAGGAAGAGGTAGACCGAGAAAAGAAAATGAAAGAAGATAGTTGGAGAAATTTGAACAGAGGAAAAAGTTAGAAGTATGATAAACAGAAGAGCATTTATGATCAGTTTTATGGGTGTGGAAGCGCAAAGTCCTTCAAATGAATACATAGAATGATGGCATGTACAATATTAACTTGAAGGACCCTGCATTTAACTTTTTGGTATTACAATGCATTTGTTTAGTTTTCATATTCATTTTAATTCAATGTTTTTAAGGTCTTGCTCTATTATGGCCTTAAAATATGATGAGTTTAATATATTTTATACATTTTATATAAATTAGTGTATTTTCAGCAAGGGTCTAGAACCCAACACACCAAATGAAAGGTTTACTGGTTCATCAGTTCCAAGATTTAATTTAACTGATTTCATAAGTTTATTAGTCAAACATGTTGTTGACCTTCATTTGAGCCACTTATGGATTTCAAAATAGACAAAACTTGTTTTTATTTTGATAAGTATTTTCAAAGTGTTATATACATATTATTAAATATGAAAATTGTTATCATAATTTATAAGAGTGTAAATTTTGAAGAGTGTAAATTTTTTTATGTATTTTGAATATCAAGAAACAAACCTTTCTGGTATTTCCAATTATTTATTACACGTGGCAGGACTGTAATCCAGTTCGATAATATATATTTATATATTAATCTAATTGGAAACGAATTGACAAAAATAACTAATTTGTATGAAATACATTATAAATTTTCATCTGTCATTGCCCATATTAAAATGATACATTTGCCCAAAATTTATCAAATTATTTTACAGATCATAAATTATTATATTTATATTAAGTTTTCAATTTGTATATATTATTATTCTATCACAAAATAAATGAAGATTACGTGTACAAGGTTGCAGTGTCGATGAGCAATTAACAATAGTGCAGTGTGTGTATGATTAGAAAGTACTAAATTTTTTATTTATAAATATAGATCCTAAAATATAAGTCATAAGTTAATTAGCATTTAAGGTCATGAATGAAGTATGGTTATGTTTAGTTAGTTGTGTACATGGCTGGGTTGAGGTTCGCCACCCATCCATCTCGCTGTGACTCTTGTGATGGTGATAAGAAAAGAACAGAGCTAAGGATTGGAGTGTGGAGTATATGGAAGAATAGAAAGAAAGATGAATGAACTGTGAAGAAATTCCTTGATATTTTATATTTAAGTGAAACCAAACGAAAGGAATATAGATCAAATGATCTGTGTAAATGAGGATTTTGTGGTGTGGTGTAGAAGAGAGCAAAATAACATGTCTAGACGTTGATGTTATCAAAACGTATGCTAGACAGTATGAAAGAGTATAAATTTATCAGTCCACTCATGTGGCTGAGGGTGAAGGTTAGGTTGACATATTTGTTTGTGGTTAAAGGTTATGCACCAGTTAACTCAGAAAATGGTCAAACAAAATCAGACTTCTGGGAAAGAGTAAAATAAGTCATGGAAAGGAAAAAGTAAATAAAAAAATTATCTTGGCTAGTGATCTCAATGAATGGGTAGGAGTGAAAAGGAATGTATAAGTAAGTGTATAAGGTAAGTATGGCGAGAATGAACGACAATGGTGATAGATTATTCGAAATGTCTAGAAAACAACCTTGTATAAAATACGCCATTTGAGGAACGAAAGGTCAATAATAGGTGTGGTGTTTGTGAATGCAGAACTTAAGAAAAAAACGAGGTTTGCATGGAAGAGGTAAATTGAGGGAAACGTGGATGGATTAAGTGGATCAGAGTTTGAAAGAAGGTTAAGTGAGATGTCTGAATAATGAAAGATTTTGCATGACGAAGAGAATGTGGAGAAGGCAAAAATTGTGTGCTTCAATAGAAAGGTTTGGAGATCTATTATCTCTGCCTAACCCGTAAGGACACGGTGTAATGTATGTATTTAACAGAACTTGTTTGAGCAGTGTATAAAAAATATTTTTTTCTTGTTTTGAAGTATATTAACCCTTTGTACTCCTTAATTATTATTTTTTACCTACCACCAATTCCTTTAATTTACAAAATAGACAAAAAAAGGGGTCTCAATAAAGTGGTGTATTGGAACAGTGTAGAGTGCATAATTTTTTTTTGTTTATATTAAGTAGTAAGGTAGTAAATACATAAAAATGTATATACGCAACAAATCTATTGACCAGAATTATTTATAATTTTTCAAATTATGGTATTTTTTCAAACATTCTCCTGGATGAAGGCCGGGCTTCCTATCACAATATAATTTAATTTATTTTCTCCCTCCTTTGACCTTCCAATTGGAACACACCATACAGTATTGTTATGGGTAAAAATAAAATTACTTCCCATCCAAACACTGGATAGTATCATCTGTGGATAATCGGCCTGGTTTTTGTATCGGTGCGCGAATGTCTCCGATTAGGCTCGATCAATAATTTGTTTCAATTTTTTTATGTGATATTCTTTGCATATTTTCCTTCGTAGCATATTCATTGAATAAAATGTATGAATTCACATTACATAATAAAAAACACTAAATATTTTTTTCTAAGATGTACCGCACTATTTTTCGAGGACACAGGCACTTCACTACTGATAATAGTAGTATAGGTACTTGAATCATATGGCCAACCACCTATAAACATCATAAAAGTATCCCTTGGACCTTGAATTTGTGGAATAACCTCTATGTCTATTGTTAATTACTGCACACTACAAATTACTGTGTTGGTCCTATTACAATAATAATAATTATAACAATGCAAAACTGCGTATAATGTCGAGTCTAGCTCAACATAGGAGTTGGCCTTAGAAATATGATGTCGAGTCACACTCGACATAGGAGTGGATAGGGTTAATGTGTCACCTGTCAATATTTTTTTCAAGTTAAATGCACACAATAGAATTAACTTTTCGTTTTAAATATTTTATTAAACTTGAGCCAAATTCTCTTTCTCTTTGAGCCAGAAAGGCAAAAATTATTCCGAACTCATTAAGATGGATAGGGTTAATGCCTACAGCTGAATAAAAAACATAATAGATTTCAATATGGCCTAGTTAGTAAGACGCCCGTCTTCTAAGTCGGGGGTTTGCGGGCTTAATTCCTGTTTGAATCCAGTTTTTTTTACAAGGGCTAGGTTATGCAACAAAAGTATAATTCAATTTTCTTTAGTACATTTAAGAATAAATTATTTATTTTTATTTTAGGTGGAAACCAGCGTGATTTGGCAAGGGCCAAGAATATGAAGAAGCAACAGGAACAATCCAAAAAAAAGGCGAATGAAAAATCTGGAATGAGCCTGGAACAACGCAAGTTCAGGTAACAACTTATGTATGTGAAATGTTTTATATACCTGGTGGGAATAATTTGTTGATTAAATTTAAACTGTATTTACAAACAGTTCAAATATTAGTAAACCCTTGTGACTTCTACAAAAAAATATTATGGACCTAGTTTATTAGTAAAATAAAAAGTCTCGTATCAATCACCTTAACCAATATTTTATATTTCTAATTCTAGACAAATTTTTATCAATTTTACAACCCTTTATATACTAATACAATTTTTACAATGTAGAAGAAGTCAATTCCACACTATAAGACCAGTCACTTTCAAATGACTAAGATAACCCAGTTTGTTTACCCAATTTACGTCATATAGACAGCTAATATATTTTTATTAACTTGTTGTTTTATTTAGATATCTGCATTTCCACAATCAAATTCCTTTTACTTTTTATCCATGTCTGTACCTTAGTCTTATAAATTTGCTATAGTATATTCATAATTCAGAAGTCTTGCATAGTCTTTTTCCATTTGTATATTATTATCAACAAAATTAAATATTTTGTATGGAAATTTACTATTACAGATAATTTTGTTATTTTAAACTTACGTACACTATTTTGTTATCATTTTCTAAATTTGAAAATCTAATTTTGTTGACCATTTGGAATTGTAATCTATCATGTATTGATTATATTTTAATAAAATAGAACTTCATTGATGAGCACTAAGAGACTGGTGAAATTTCCTCCTTATAACTGGTACTCACTATATCCATGATGAGTTCATCTATCTCTAAAAAACTTTTTTCAAAGCGTTGAAAATACACCATTTTTAACTCTCAATAATAATTGCAACCTTGATGCATATTGAGTTTTTAGTTTTATTTTTGAAATTGACTTAATGATTTGTAATTTATTGAATTCAATATTATTCTAAGTTCTTCATACTTAATCTTAAAGGCTCAAAAATTTTAATTTATATTTTTCTTACAATTATTCCCTTTTAATTTAGATTTTGACATTGCTTCACATTGACGAAAATTGCATGGTTTTTGATTTTTTTTACCAAAGATGTTAATTTTTTTACTGATTATATCAAGGAAGCAAACTCGATTCAAAGAAAGCGTTTATTTAGAAATAAGAGTAAATCTTTTTTTTTTTCAAATTAATTTTTTTTAAATATCACCTCATATAATCGAAAGTGAGGCATAACTACTCGTATGTTAAAAATCATTAATTTTGAACTTGTAGCTTCAAGAATATAACCATAAAAGTCTTAAGTCGTGAAATATTAATGAGTTCTAATAATTCAATTTATCTTTGTGAAATGCTTACAAAGCTATTTCATGATATTTTATTGTCATTAATATAATATTATTGCCATATTTGTAATCTAAGAACTCACTGTTTGACAAACCATTTGTTAATTCATTTAATATATTTATTATTCAACCCCCACCACTCCTATATAAAGCATAATATAGTTCCCATGGGAATAGTACCATTTTTTTATTAACTTTATTTTAGTTAAGTAAATTAATCCTAGTGACAGTGTCTTGTTTTTGAGATATTTTTATGCCAAAATAATTGTTTTAAGTAAGCTCATTGTTTGAAATTATTTATTTTCATTTTTACTTTTGATGATTTTGTCCTACAAATAAGAAACTCCAAGACTATGAAGAACTTGTTTCAGAAATATTTTTTTATTACGAATGTAAAGGTGCACAACTATAAAAAGATAATGCATTATGAGATGTATGAATGTAGGTTAGTTCAAGGGCACCAAGAAGTTTTCCTTAACATAGAAGCTAATTTCTCAGGGTTACATTTACGCAACTAAATACTTTTGTTGATCAAGTTAATTTCTTAACATTGAAGATGGTATTCTTTTACAGAGACGCTGAGTTAATGAGAGAAAAACAGAAAAAAAAGGAAGAAGATGCAGCGACGGCATCAACAGCGGCTGTATCATCTGCTTCAACAAAGAGTTAATGAAAATCTTCCAGAAGGATGGAGAGTCGCCTTTTAAGCACCATAGGAAGTAATGAAAAATTGTAATAAAGTTTGGTATTTTTAGTTTCTTACTTGACATTAAAAATATTCTAATTTTTAACACCTGCAGCAGAGTGACGACAGTTTCTCTTCACCTTCCTAAGTTTTGTGGAATTATAAAATACTTATATCATCTCTCATTTTTGTACAATAACTAAATTATAAATAGTTTTAAGTTCATTTGTTATTTTACCCCTCTTCTCCAAAATTCCTTTAGTAAATTTAATATTCCTTTCTAAATAAATTCCTCATGGCGATGAAAAGTTTTCTTATCTAGAAAATCCTCGATTCTTGGGTATACCTTGAACCTTTTTGACAGATACAACCATATGCGTCTGTTGTATGATCATTTATGCTTTATCATATTTGATTTTTGGACTATTTTTATATTTAAACTAGTTTTATATCTATGGCTTATACATAACTCTGTACTTCTAAATTTACCATTTTTTTTAAATGTCACCATTTTTATTACGATTTGTCAAAAAATTTGATTCACTACAGTTGATAAATGATTACAACAGCATTACTCGAAATTCATGATAGATACATACAATTTTGAGAAAAAACATAAATAATTTGCAATAGAAAAATATGCCATACATAGTAATTTGGAGTCAATAGCCTGATGCAGAGGTTGCTTTTGCTTAATATGCTAATTATATTGCCTTTAGAACCTCTGATTTAAAAATATGGTGCAAAACCTCGGTCTTGGCCTAAGTGTTGTTAACATAGTCGTAGCTGATATGTGTGCAGTGGCTTATACTTTAATAAGGACACCACTTTGCATAAGTGCCATCCCATCAACAGTATTTGGGTGCCACAGTTGCTGAGAATAAGGGGTCGGAGTGTAATCAATCACCAACTGGACAGTACAGTAAAAAAATTGTGACTCATGTACATGTATAACTAACAAATGTCAACCCAACTGTAGCAAATCAAGGAACTGATATTAATACTGGCCCGGTAGCAAAAATCATGCTCAGATGAACCGAATGCTAATCAAGCACATTTAAAATTTGATTTATTTCATTCATATGTTTATTTCCAATCTCCTAAATTGATAAATGTCTTATACAGATAATTTTTTTATTCAATCTTCTTTTACTTACAAAGGTATACCAACCTGGCCTAGTTGATAGAGCATTGGACTTTGGTTTTGATTCAGTTCCAGGATTAAGTTTTAGATCACTAGAATTGTACATAATTATGTTAAATAGATGACAATTAGTCTTGAAGGAGTAAACATGCGAATTCTTTCATATGGCTGAATGTAGCATCAAACGTACAAATTCGAACATTGAGTTAATTTAGCAGCCTTCGTCTTTTATTAAATACACATTTTTATTGCTTTCCCTTCAACTTTTAGGGGTATATTATGGTCTTAACAGAATTTATTGTACAGTATGCTGTTTTTGCCCCCATGTGAGTATGTTAATACCGGCACGTTGAGAACTTTCGTATAGTGTGCCAAGAACCAGTATCATTGGTTTATTCCAAATATTAGTTGTTTAGGGTTGTGGTCACAGAAATACGTCCCATGGAAACAGATTTTCAGGATTCGATGAAGATGATGAATAGGCAAATAGCAATAACGCAGCCTGTTTCACTCTGGTGGTCACATGAAATCATTCAGTGGTAATGTCCGAAATCCTGCCACGTTTGTGGACCTTGAGAGACATTGAAATGGCTAGGAATGATTGTTGTCTTCACGTACTGACTTGCCGATGCCTATAGTTGTATTTATCTCACATATTTGTCTTACTTAAATCAACAGTTTCTTCACAGTCATACGAGGGTAGTCCCAAAAGTACCCGACCTAACAAAGAAAACACAAAAAATTTGGGAAAAAATATTTTTATTTCTCAACATAGTCTCCTTTCAGCTCAACACACTTTTCCCAGCGATGTTCAATAGCTTCGATACCCTGTTTATAGTGAGAACCGTCGAGCGCCTCAAAATAGCCATCAACCGCAGATTCCACCTCTTCATTGTTGGCAAATCTTTTACCACCGAGCCATTTTTTCAAGTTTGGAAAATGAAAATAATCCGAGGGGGCTGAATAGGGTGCGTGAGGAAGCAATTCAAACTTTAATTCATCGATTTTGGCCACCGCGATAACGGATGTGTGAACTGCTGGTGCATTGTCTTGATGAAACAACACTTTCTTTTTCGCCAAATGCGGCCGTTTTTTCTTGATTTCATCACTCAAACGCTGCAATAAGTTCACATAATACTCGCCGTTGATTGTTTTTCCTTTTTAAAGATAATCAATGAAAATTATCCCATGCGCATCCCAAAAAACTGACGCCATGACCTTGCCTGCAGATGGAACTGTCTTCGCCTTTTTTGGAGCCGATTCTCCCCTTTCAGTCCATTGTTTTGACTGTTCCTTCGTCTCAGGTGTGAAGTGATGGACCCATGTTTCATCCATGGTTATAAATCGACGCAAAAACTCGGCTTTATTGCTGTGAAACATCGCCAAACACTCGATTGAAACATCCTCACGATGCTGTTTTTGTTCCATTGTGAGCAAACGCGGCACCCATCTTTTGCGCACAGCTTTCTCATGTCCAAATTTTCAGTCAATATGCGATGTACAGCACTTTTTGAAATGCCTACCGTGTCTGCTAGCTCGCGCACTTTCAATTGACGGTCATCCAATACCATTTTGTGGATTTTCTTTACCATTTCTGGCGTGGTCACCTCATTTGGTCGACCACTGCGATGTTCGTCTTGGCAGCTCGTACGACCTCGTTTAAACTCTGTCACCCAATATTTTACTGTTGTAAACGAAGGAGCAGACTCCCCCAGAGTAGAATCTAGCTCGGCTTTGATATTGGTTGGACTTAGACCTTTCAAATGAAAGTATTGTATCACATAACAATGACCAATTTTTTCCATGTTTACAAATTCACTGAGAGCGTTCACTATTGATGGTTGCCAAACAAATACTAAACAACGTAGCGTCTTAAAACTTGAAACTTAAGCTTTATAAGTTTAGTACTTTCTACCATAGTAATACGTTAGGTCGGGTATTTCTGGGACCACCCTCGTATGTTTTCAAATGAAATTAAAGAGGAAAGAGATATTGAATGGAGAATCGCAATAAGAAATAAAGTCAGCGGGTCACTAAAATACAGACATTCGAACTTAACACTGTCATTAACGGATGGGAGTAAAACATGAATGTAAAAAATTTATTAAAGGAGTCGAATTCATGAGGTGGAATATCTGCACTGAGAAAGATATGGGTAGTGAAATGTGGTCATGAAGAATGAATGTGAACTTAAAACTTGTTTAAGGATGATTTTTTTTTAAATTTATTATAACTTAGAAAATGATTGATCCAATTGTATATAGACAGAAATTAAAAGAACAAGTGTATTTTTTTATACATGTTTTTATTTAAAAGAGTGCCAAAACCTCATATAAGGTAAGCCTAATATTTCTCGAAATTAAGATACAAATTTATTCCCGAAACACTCAATTTAAAAAAAAGTTAGTTAAATACGGAGTAATATTATTATTGTAACTGTAAAGAAGGTGGCCAAGTGCACAAAAGTTAGGATAAGTTTTCAAAATTCAATGTATCCAACTGTTAAAAAACATGTCTGAATAACAAGCTGCGACTAGTCCACAAAGATCCTCAAAATATTGAAATCTAGAACTGGCTACCTACCCACTATTCGGAAAAATGTACCCTTGACTTGAGCTTAAGATGATAAATTGAACTAATATCCTATCAGGAAATTCCAAGTATTATGCTGGACAACTAACCCCTACAACATAGATTTTAACTATTTTTTTATGACTAAAGATAAAAGTAATCGAGTATTTGCATGAAGATTAAAATAATAGGGTATTTGCTGTTGACGGATAAAAAGTGTTTAATACATGTGAAATGGCATAAACTTGTCTCAAATATAGCAATGATTTTTTGAATATTCTCGAAACGTTTTATTATTTAATATTTTGAATGAATTATTAATAAAAAAACATTAATTTATAAATCGACACATCAAGACACAAATATCTTTTTTACGAGCCTAATTTATTTTTAGTACATATTTTCACTGTATTAAACTCTTTTCCTCGTAACACTGTCATTTTATACACAAATATAAGTATTTTGTTTGGTGCAGTCAATGGTAATTAATTATATTACGAGGTGGCAAAGGTAATATTATAATTACGCTACATCAGAGCAGGAAAACAGAACCGCTATTATTCTTCATCGATAGGACATATCTATGCAGATTGTCAAATGCTGAACAGAATTGTTCAAAACTAGATTAAGATGACGGTCTAGTAAGAGAATGATTAATTGGCTAAATTAAATATTGCGTCACTGGACATCAGGTAAGAGAAAACTTGAGCTCTATCAGAGGATAGAAAGTCATCAGAAGCAACTAACCAAATCTCTCTGTACTTTACCTGATGGTCAAAGTTAAGAGAAAAATATGTTTTTCATCGAACCGCTTTATTCTATTTTCAGAGCCTATTTAAATTAATGTTATCTGTTCTGTGGTTAACACACCCCATAAAATGTTTTTAAATTGAGTAGGTACCTTTTCTTACAAAAAACATTTTTTCATTGGCTTGGGTGATGCCTAATAACTAGCAACACCCATCTTCACTTTCAAATTAAATAAAATGGCAGCCGCGACAAGTGTCGTTGTTCTTGACAGAGGAAATAATACTACTTGTACAGTTAATTTACACGGTAAGTTTATTAAATATGTTTCCAACTCTAACTTTCTAGTTTGTTTAATTCTCTGTTGAAAATTTCGTCTCCCAGACTCGTTTTTAGTGACATTATCGCTATACGTTTTTTTTGTTTCATAAAAAATATAACCTATAAAAACAGTCATTAGTCAACTTACTTTTACAAAGTTTTTTTCAAATGTTTTTATGTTGATAATTGCCTCGTGAAATATTATTTTTTCCCGTAGTATTAACAGTTTGACTTGGAATCACTAAATTCAGCTTAAAATATTATATTCTTGCATATTATTACTTGAAATGTTCGTAAACAAGTAAAAATTAAAAGTTTCTTTTTGTACAACGAATTTTTCAAACAATCAATTAAAACTTTTGATTGATAAAAATTGATGTCCTTGAAACTATAGTTGATGAAGATTTATTTCGTAAGTGAATTATGTTGATTTTAACTGAAGAATTAATTACCTTTTTAAACTACTGAAAAATATCTGCTTTAGACGATTTACTTAAGTGATTATTATAGTCTAAATTAAATATTGAATTAAAATACATTCAAAATTTTATGTATTTTTTGTTTGTACTTAATACTTTATATTCAGCAAAAAATCTTTTGAAGCCTTATTTACATTTTTATTTCAATGATAATCGACTGGAAATGTATTATTTTGATCGGTTAGTTGTTTTTAATTTTAAAACCTATGTAATATATATTTTTTTAATATTAACGAACATTCCAGTATTTACTTCGAGCATTAAATTGAAAACACTGATATCAGCCAAATAAATTCTGTGGAGAGCGTGCATTGAGAAGAATACATGGAGTGACAATGTATGAGAGGATACGGAATGAAGTAATGAGGAATTAATGTGAACTTAAGGCTGATGTGTTAAGGAAGAAGAAGAGCACGCTGAGATGGTTTGGGTATGTGGAACGAATTAATGAAGAAAGATTAGCAAAACAGATATATAGTGCAAATGTGAGTGGTAGACCAAGGAAAGCATGGTTGGATCAAGTGAATGATATTCTGAAAGAGAGAAACGTATAAAGTTAGATAAATCCTGGAAGTTCTATAATAAGGTGTATGGACGTGGAAGATGAGAAGGATTCATGTCTACCTACCCCGACAGGGAAATGGCGTGATTGTATGCATGTGCATGTATTAAATTGGATTTTTTGTTTCTATAGTTTATATTCAATAAATACTTGTTTCCTTTATATATGTTATTTGTTTGTTTTAAACATATTAATAATAATGGAAGATTATCGAAAGTAGTCTTTGTCATTTGTTCAAGTGATAATAAATTCACGTAAGAGTCTGAAATTTATAATTCTCATCAAAAGTATACGTATATAAGAAGTATTGAATAGATTGCTCTCATAATACCCCACATCAAATATCATTTAAAATTTTAGTTTTATTCACCGGTTCGATATTTCTTAAGTTCGGTTAATTTGATAAAATATTTTGTCTTTTTATTTCGTGGAATATTTATTCTTACTTTGATTTAACAATATTTATTTGCATATTTAATTGAGCATTTAAAAAATCTAAAAAGATTTTTAAATAGTATTATTTTTTACAAAAAATATATTATATAATTTTCAATTCAACGTTATTACGCAAAAATGATCCAACCACACATTTTTTTTCAAATATTGAGCAGGAATAACTCATTTTTATCGTACTTACATAGTTATTTTCTCAACTGGTATTTTTTTATAACAAATAATCTTACTTATAGAAGTTATTTAGCTTCGACTGATAAAAATACATAAAAAAATATTTCATCAAATGAAAAACCATGAAAATAAAATTATTGAATTGTTGGTTAATCCTTGCGTAAGATTTTTAATATCTCTATTAACAATTTTTCATTCAACTTTTAAAATTTACATTTACATTTTCAACTTTTAAAAAATTATTTTAGTTTTGTTGTAAACATACATACAACTACGCCATCTCCCTTTTGGGGTAGGCAGAGGCATCTTCACGCACACAGCCTTTCCTCATCCATACTTTAAAATAAAGTGTTTTTAAAAGTATATACATTATTTTAAATAAGTAATTAATATTGGGAAAAATATTTTTTCCCAATGAAACAGTTGACATTAGTCTCTAATTACACATTTGGTGTCTAATTGTTTATTTTACGACATAAAGTAATATACGGACACTAAACATGATTTTACTTTGGTTTTTCGTAATTTCGCTTGAAATTGTTATTTTTCAATAATAATGTTATACGATAACAACTAACGTTTTCTTTCTAACTTAAAAGAACATGTTTTCAAATTAATACCAACCATTTCTTAAACCGTGGTATTGATCAATTGATTGCCAAATTATATGACTAATATTTAAATTCGCTATGACAATAATGGAAATCAAAGAGTTTTGAATCGTTATTACCTTTTGTTCAGCTGACGAGAGAAAATGGTGATAGAAAAAAATGTAAATCGTTTCTATTCTTGGCGTAAACAGTTTAAAAAATAAAATACCGCATATTTGATGGTTTTTATAACCAATACGCACAATACATTATATTTTATAATAGATTTTCCAATTGTCAAATGTTTCCAGTGATTTTAAATATTAATTGATTTTTTATTATAAATTGAAAGAATGTAATGTATTTACTACAAAATTTTCCCGTTTGACGTATAGCAATATTAAAATCGGAAAAATATAACAATTTTGATAAGGTCCACCCTAAGAAAACCGCGTTTCAACAAACTAAAATGTGGTGTTGCTAGTTGCGATTTACGATTATTGCAACTGAATAATCAGAAAAGTGCTTGAAAAACAGTGTTTTGGAAAAGCAAAATTTTTAACTAGAATATATTGACAATACGTTATGAGCAAAATAAAACTCATATCGTCAATGATATCTTTTTGAAAATCAAATAGTTTTCGAAGATTAATCCTAAAACAATACACACACAAATATTTTATGCAAATCCTCGATCGTATTGTAAGTGCATTTTAAAGACAATTGTAACACAAAGCACTCCTTGCAAGGTGAATTGCCTAAACGAAAAAAGACAATTGTAAATTGAATAATAACTCAAATATACATTTCGATCACAGAGTGCTATCATTGAAAAACGATCATACGAGTATGTTCAAACTAAACAAATCGAGCCCTTCTTTGAAGATGTTATGAATACATAAATGAAAAAAAAATATCAGAGAGTACATCTAAATCATATAATATAAAGTTATTTCTGGTTGCATCTGGCCATTTCTGACCTTTTTTCCCCCGTATTTCAGATGTAATCTATAAGTATACGTTAATCGATTTTGCATGTTTTATATAAGTGCCGTTGAGAGAATTTAACAATCCTTTGTACAAATGTATATTTTTCTATTGATTTTTTCTTTTTCAAATAACAAAGGTAATCAAATGTGAGATTTCGATAAACTTTAATTGTATTTTACACAGATTTGTCGCAATATATTCTTAATTATTTTTTTATTACATTCTTAATTCACTGGAGTATATTTCTACTATAAACAAACACTAATGATCCCACTGATATTCTATAACCGAAGGTGAAATTTCCGAGAAATTTTAATGTTTCGCGAGTTTTTTATAATATTTGTGCCTATTTAATGTTTTTGAAACACGACCATTATAAATATTTGCCATTAAATAATAACAGTCGTTGCATTTAGAAATCAATAAATTACTATTGACGAGGCTTGTCTTACTCTATATTCAGCTTGTATAGAAAATTTATGTCGAATAATTCTAAATTGAAACTTCTTTCGTATGGCAATTATATCCTTTATTCAGGACAATGCACTTTTTTATATTGCGAAAATAATAAAATAACCCTCACGCTCTTTTTACAAAAAAATATAAGTATTTGAATCAATCTCTTGTTAACTTAGGTGACATGGACACAATAAGACGACTCTCGTCGTGCGATTTATTGAATCTGTTGTTAGTTACAAAATATGTATTTTAATGTATATTCTCTTTCATACGAAAAACTGATTTTTTTACAACTATATACAACCTAAAATACTACTTTGTTGTATTTTGTGTTCGATAAACAAGAAATATAGAATTTTTGACATAATTTTATCGCTTTTCACAAAAATAGATGATGTATGTTATAATAAATAACCAATAACTGATAGTTAATGGAAATATGTGATTTGTTTAGTATGGTATATATTTAAAGTTTTCAGAATGAAATGAAAGTTTACACAATGATTAAATGTATATTTATTTTAATCATAACAATGTTAAAAGTTACAATAAAATCAGTGGCTTTAAACTCATATATCAGGACAAAACCTGACTGATGTGTGCTAAGCGAGCTTGCTGTCGTAGCGCAGATATCTACTCGTAAAACGTAAATGTCAGTTATTAGTAAAACTTGAATTTAAGCAATAATGCGCGAGACAACTGTCAAGGGATTTGGATTCAGTTAATGGATATTGAACATTAAAAAGTTTCTATAGGTATACCTGACCCCGGTCAAACAAAACAAATACATTTTGCGCAATAACTAAATCGATAATATTTATGCATTTATTAAACTATGTAGCTGTCTAAATAAAAATGTATAACATTTCATTAACTCTTGATAAATAGGTAGTTCGAAAAGTCTGTTGTTGAAAATTTCAGAATATTTACCTGAAATTAAAAATGTATTTTTAACAGCACTATTGAACCTGTCCAGAGATGACGTCAGAATAACTTCTAATTTTGAAAAAAATAATGGAATGACAGTTGTTATGCAACCTAGACACGACAATATTTTCCATATAATTTGTATTATTGACAGCTAAAATTTCATAGACTATTTATTATATTAAAATAGCATGATATTTTGAGATCGGCATCGACCGTGAATGAAATGCCCTTGCGGTCGGGCTCGCCCTACATTGGTGGGGTGTATCTCGGCCGGGGGAATGTTTGTGGGATGAGCCCGGACCTTTTAATGTCTTCTCTCTTGAATGTATTTTTTTTGTCATCTATTTATTTTCTGTGTTTTTTTATCTTCTTGTTCTACGTGTTCAAGGGTGTGGGCTGAAAAACATCTGGTGTCTCCGTGGCTGGGCTCGCCCTATATTGGTGGGGTGTATCTTGGCCGGGGGATGTTATTAGATGAGCCCAGACCTTTTGATAGCTTCTGTTTTTTAATGTATTCTCTTTTTAATGTGTTCTTGAAATGTGTCTAAATGTATTGTGTACATACTATGTTGCTATCAATAAACCTGTATTTATTTATTTATTTAAATAAACAAATTATTATTAACACGAGCTCGACAAAATTGTACATATTATCAAGGAAATTGCACCCAATTTTGGATTATCTCGAGCAGCCATTAGTGAGTAAAACAAAAATGAGCTTAATATCACAATTTCAACACAATTGAGTTCATGTCAGTTATTGGGATCTTACGAGTATGTTCAATAAAATCAAACGGGTTCACACAAACTCTATAGTATTTGTGCGGTTATATATTAACGAATTGAAAAATATATGTTTTACTTTACATACACATACTACATTTTTTCCATTTTCTGGCCTACTCAACTGAAAGTTAAATTTGATTACAAAAACTTCGTAATTCTTATTTCCACACTATACGAGGGTGGTCCGATAAGCACTTAGCCTACAAAAGAATAACAAAAATTTTGGAAAAGTGGCGATTTATTTCTCAACATAATCTCTTTTGAGTTCGATACACTTGACCCAGCGATGCTCCAACTTCTTTAACCCGTCTGAAAAATACGTTTTCTGGAGGTCTGCAAAGTAGGCCTCCGTGGCGGCGATAACCTCCTCAGTCGACTCAAATTTCTGCCCGGCGAGTGACTTTTTGAAATTTGGAAACAAAAAGAAGTCGCACGGGGCCAAATCTGGAGAATTCGGTGGATGGGGCAGCAGTTCGTAGCCTAATTCTACCAATTTGGCCGTGGCGACGGCGGAGGTGTGAGCCGGTGCGTTGTCCTGATGGAAGAACACTTTTTTCTTCGCCAAATGGGGCCGTTTTTTTCTGCAATTCGGCGTCGAATCGGCCCAATAATTCGGCATAGTAGAGCCCTGTGACCGTTTTGCCCTTCTCCAGGAAGTCGATGTAGATCACACCTTTTGAGTCCCAGAAAACGGTGGCTATCACCTTTCCGGCCGATAGGACAGTCTTCGCCTTTTTCGGAGCACGTTCGCCGGGTGAAGTCCACTGTTTCGACTGTTCCTTGGTCTCGGGTGTGTACCAGTGTATCCATGTTTCGTCGACAGTCACGAAACGACGCAGAAACTCCTTCGGATTGCGCTTAAACATCGTCAAACACTGCTCTGAAGTGGTCTCACGGTTGCGCTTGTTGTCCGGAGTGAGCAAACGCGGCACCCATCGCGCCGACAGCTTTCTCATGCCCAATACTTCATGCAGGATATGACCCACACGGTCTTTTGAGATGCCTCTTTTGAGAGTTTTTGATGAGCCACGCCCAGGCTCATCAAAAACCGACGTGCGACCACGTTGAAACTCGTTAAACCAATTTTTGACGGTCGCCATCGAAGGAGAAGAGTCACCGTACACAGCATCCGCTCTTTGATTTCGCTGCGCGATTTCCCTTTCAAAAACAAGAATCGAATCACCGACCGATATTGCTCTTTTTCCATTTTTCTCAAATCCGCGGACACGCTCGCTTCCACACGCGGTCAAAACAAAACTACGCGTCCGATTCGGCTGAAATTTTGACAGTAGCTGTCAACGAGAATGTACTACGCGATAAAAAAATTGGTCTTGCGATAGTGGTGCCATCGGACGGTGAGGCTAAGTACTTATCGGACCGCCCTCGTACACGAGGGATCGGCATGATATTGGATCGATAATTTATGTAAATATTACATTATTATTTTTATAAAATTATTTTAACCAATCTTTGAAATAAATCTACATGATAAAATAAGTGACACCCCTATTTTTTCTATTACAGCATTTTTAAACTTAAATTACCAACCTTATATACTTAAGTTATTTTTAAATATATGGATTACAACAAAGGTAACAATAATTGTTCCAATATACAGGTAATCTCAAAAAAATGTATAGACTTGGAACATTTATTATTAATTTCAATTAAGATAAAATACGAGATTTATTATTCAAATTAAATAGGACAGGTGTCTAATTATTTTGAGCTATAGCATATGTCCAAACAAACAGAAACGCTTCTCAAACAGATATTATAGGAGAAGGTTGGTATGTTTCCATTTCCGTTTCTTCTCATATTGGGCTTGTGGACGTCTTGAACAGTACTTTCTGCGTCAAACTTATCTCCAATGCTAGCCTCGTTGGTGGATCTCTTTCAATCTCCCTTCTGAAACATGTTTGTACTTCCACCCCTTCTCGCACTTCCAGTAACACTTTAGGATCATTTTCTTCAAAACTCGTTTCAAACATAAATTTTCATTGGTTACACTTAAAAAATAAAAAGTATTTATATAGTTACACCTAAAAAAGAAAAAAAACATTTATTTGTTTGTGAGTTGAAATATTATATCTCAATTTATTTGTTCTTACTACTTAAATTTCGATTTTGGCTGAAAATAAGAAGACGCCGAAATTCAGACCTGGTTTGCGCTTAACTTAAAAAGTTTTGAGTATCAACGACAGTGAAAATATTTTCTATTCTCTTCGATAAATTGTTTCAACAATGTTTTACATAGGTTTTCCCGGTATCTCGTTATCTCCGAGTTTTCAACGATTGCTACCATATCTATCTTATATCTTACGTGGGTCAATGAACTCTTCCCTTAACTAACATCTTAAAAAACAATGTTATTTAATCATAAAATATCTAAGAGTGTGTTATATTTCACATCTGACACTTCTCAGACATGCAATACGACATATATAAAGGTATATTAAACTTGAAAAATCATTAAAACCTAACATTTTGTTATTTCGTGAAGGAAAATATAGGTAAACAGTAACAACTTTTATATAAAATAAATTGTCAAAAGTAAACCTATCCATTTTTTGTAATAATAAATATATTTTGTCGTAATTTTACAAAAAATCGTTATGTTGGTTTGACATGTTTTATATTTACGACATCCGGCTTAGTTTGTAAGTTGCTGATCTTCTACCTGGGGGTTTCGGGTTCGATTCCCGATTTAACCCAAAGGCTACCACTAAAAAAAGGTACCAGTCAGGTCAGAGTTCTTTTGTGTGCGAGTGTTGACTGTGAGTTATTTACCTACACCAGTGGTTCGTAACGCAAAAGTCACTGATCACGCTCTTCAACATGTCCGCTTCATCAATTCGGATACGTTGAAGGATTCATGCGGATGAATGAGCATGTTTTATCAAAATACGTTTTTGAATGTTTAAACTACATATAATGTGTATATAGATACTTGGTACACAATTTTAGTTTTCAAAATAATACCTATAATGTTATTGTAAAATCGTAATGATTGACATTTGGTGTTGGGGCTAGTTTTCTGAAAACAATCTCAAAGTACGAGTATTACAATATATCGACTTTCAACATTTCCGCTGATTATTTTTTAACCTATCTTAATATCGGATCATCCATTTAGACATTCTTCTGCAAGTGAAAATTTGACAAAAAACAATGTTTTAAATTCTAGAATATGCGAATGTGGCCTCAGCGAGGAAACGTTGGATGGTATATTATATTTTAGACGAATAACCCTATGCCGCCAGCCAATGTGAGAACGCTCAATACAAATACGCCTCCCTCCGTTTGCAGGTGTTAAGAAAGTGTATACTTCCTAATGAAATTAATATTATTTGTTTAACGTGGTATTATTTCAAATTTGATAGCGATGTTATGTTTATGCTACGACGACGTCAATGAACGCAATCAACTCAATATTGTTCACTAGCTGGGAACATCCAAATTTGGGAGAATAGTCATAAAAGAAAAAATATGATATTTTAATTTATAAGTCGAACTGCAATCTTCAATGAGAACAAAAATCATGTCCTGAAATACTGTATTTAGTTTTTAGATATATTTGGATATACTTGAATAAATATTGCGCCTGCTATTACTATCGTGATTTTTATTATCTGTGAGCCTGATGAAAAGTCTGTAGTGAATCTGATTGTACGAGTATAACAAATTATTTAATTGGTGAGATAATTCATAATTTCAAGATGAGATTTAGCACCATCTCTGATTGCTTATAATGGATTATTGCTGTAAAATACGGTACCAAATCATAGATAAGTAATTTTTAATTGGATTCCAAGGATGTCGTGATAATCTAGTAAAATTTAGATACCATTAAGCAACATTGCATTTTAACAACGTTGGATGAGTTCATCTTTTCAATCCGAGCAGTATACGACTATTTAGAATTCAATTCCGACGTTTGTACATTTGCAGTTAAGATTCCAGGTGATTTGAATTGTAAAGAGGTTGTATTGAAACAAACAAATTGAGCTATGGCAAAACACCTTATATAGTATATGTTAAATATTTTGTTTTAGAGAATACATTTTTTTAAATTGCATAATCTAACGATCATAAACAGGGAAAACATTATTTAATTTCTTATCCATATCACAGCCTATTTATATATTCATATTATACACTTCGTCATATCCAAATTGGTAATGCGGACATATACCTAAATGACCGTGGTCGACAGAAGACAATATTGTCTTCGAGCCTTCGGATTCAGAACCCCTGGAGTATGCAAGTAACACAGTTCTTCATTGTACGTGGTGAAAATATTACCACACTTGAACAGGCAACAACACACGCACAGGTCTAGCGCGTGTCACCAAATAAACTCCTGTTAGTGCCCATCTTTTCGCTATACTTAATAATGGAAGTTTTTATAAAATGTCAATCTGAAACTATGAAAGTTCTATCAATTTCAAGTCAGTAAGGTTACGTATTTGATTCCGATTTTCTTTCCTCTCCGACATCCCTTCCTTTTTCCTTTGATTGATGATATCTTAATTTTGTTATTTATATTTTTTATTAATTTTACAAAAAAAAAAAAAATAATAATAATTATTGTGACCATGCAACTTCCATTATATACTTTGTCTGGTTGGTTAGAAGAGATTGCCACCTGGTAATAAGTCCGCCAGGTTTTTGTACAATGAAGTTTAAATAATTAAAAAAAATCCTTATTGGAATGTGAATATTTGTTTTCTGAGCCTACCCTTCAACGGACATAGCGTGATATGTATTGCATGTTCTTCCTCTCTCCCAACACAGTTCCACCGGCCCTGTCTAGTTTTTGCTGGAAATTCCAGGGCATTCATGAATGCGTAAGTCGTTTCCAACCACCGGTATAGCTTTTCTTTCTTCAGAATGCATGCAAGATACTCGTACCCTTTAGCGATAATTCAAATGATATGCTTATACAATGCATTCAATTCCGCAGGGGCGACTGTGGTGTCATGGCGGGTGAACAACCAGGAGCAGCTCTTCGTCAGGTATGTACACATTTAACAAGGCAATATTATAAAAATCGGCCCAGCATTGTCTGCGAAGGACGCGCCATGAATAATTAAAGCGCTTTATTCGATTTCAAAAAACACAATTACCCGGGAAAGAGAACGTGTTCCAGTGTGGATTGAAATGGGCGGGGGTGAGAGCGGTGGTGTCCGCTTGGGGGCGGGGTAGGCGGCGGGAGGCAGGGGTGGGTGGTGGGAAATGTAGTTTACGCGGGACAGACGCTTCTGTCGCAAAAACTTGCTTTCCGCAGGGGCGCTACGTAACTTAATGCCGACGGTTAAGATAAATAGCTTCTAAATAATATTAATTTATTACTATGGACGCTTTAATTTTCTTACTGCGGAAGGTACTTTTAATTCGGTTTAACTCGGCGTAACGACAAGAACGTGGTTTATAAAGGTGCAATTACACAACATGAAGAAAAATGCTTACATTAGCTCGACAAAACATTCACGCATGTGTACTTAATATAACGTACAATAATTTATTATGTTGGGTGGCTTAATTTTCCTACTTCAGAAGACATGTTTCATTCGGTTTGAGTCATAGTTATAGTAGAACGTATTCAAATGACTAGGATGTGGTTAAGGATCATTAAATGTGCAACTATGTTACAAGGCAAAACGAGTTGTGGATGGATTCATTAACGCTTAAAATCAAAGCTGTGTATAAAAAGTTTTGAACACATAGCTATGGAATAATTATAGATTTATAAGTTCGTTTAAACTTAAAAGTGTCTTTTTGTAAACGAACATTGTTTTAACATTGACTTTTGGATTCATCAAAAGAAAAAATGAAGCCCTTAAATATTTTGTTGTTAAGTAATTACTAATGAATTTTTAGCATGTCGTGTAATATAGCCAACTGGTTTGCACATCCAAATTTATTTTCTTCATTTAGACGACCTCGACGGCTTAGTTGGTAAGACGCATGTCTTTAAACTTAGATGTTACGGGTTCAATTCCTGTTGATATTCGCATTATTTAAAAGGGTTCCAGTCTGGTTTTAACTTAACTTTAAGGTTTTTTTTCTGGTGAGCTGGAAGAAATTGCTGTATGGCCCGTTAGGTTGTAATGTATACAATGAAAGTGTAAAATTGTGCGAAAATACAGTGCAATAGTAACAGATAAAACCACCTTCTGAATGACACCGATATTTACCGAATATATTGTTGCAAATGTAAAACTAATAAATCACCAAGGATAACTTTGAATGTCTTAAATTGGATGTTGTGTTTTGTAAGCTATTCCAAGATATCTAATACACAAAAGGGACTTGATTTAGTTATTCATCTAGTTAGATTGTATTGTACGTCGTGGCATGTGTTCATTTTTTATATACAGATAAACAAACTAATATAAAAATATTTTTCATGGAACATTTCATTTAATATTTTTTTGCTCTTACTTCTAACTTATGCCATCATAATAATCGATTCCCGTTAGTACTCTTTTTTTTCAAATAAAGTTCCAGACTGGTTATCACTTCAGACCTCTTTAACATACGAGTATTTCTGGTTGGTTAAAAGAAATTGCCACGTGATAATAAGTCCGCCAGGTTGTACTGTTTACAACCTGGCGGACTTATTGTCACGTGTTTCTTGTATAACTTCTACAGGCCTCCAGAAAACACGTAAAGTGATCAGCTGTATTACGATAGGCTTCTTGGTCTGGATCTCCCCACACTCACAGAAAGGCAACTCTACTAGGTCCCGCTTGCGCATATAGTTTGCAATGCGGCCCACTCGTATGATCCTATTCAGAGTACACCACTCCTTTAGAGGTAAAGAAAAATCCATGCGACTCCACCGTCGGGCTACCCACAAGATGTCTGAATGTTTACATCACACTCCGTCCAACGGGACCACCATTTATCGACAGTCGGTCTGTTGTCGATTTGCTCCAGAGTTTTCCAGATTGGTCGACGGGAGGTGAGACTGAGTGACGGGGGTCCTATTATTTCCGTAAATACAGACAATTGGTATATTGTTGTTGATAATATTTCGATCAGGTTGTTCTCAAGTCCTTCACTTTTGAGTGGATAATCGAAACTTAATGTTAATATGGCAATTCGATTTAGAGTAAATTCGACACAACTTGGTACATTTATCTCTGGCACTCACATATATGATGTTTGATATGCAGTCTAGGCTGAATAATATACATATGTGTATGTATTACATTAACAGTGATATATTTCGAGGTATTAATATTAATTTTATGATTTATTAGAATAAAAAATCAATGCACTGTGAAAATATTCATATTTAGCATTTTCTGTCAACACGCATGAAATACGTACACATACATACCACCACGCAATCTCCCTGTTAGGGTAGACAGAGGGGACGGACAGCGCCAAACTTTCCTATCACGACATACTTCCTTCGCATCATCCACATCCATAAATATTGTCTTACAATTCCTTGTGTCTCTCTTACTCCTTACCTTTCCTTCTTTCAAAATTTAATTCGATTGGTTATTAATACATTTGTAATTTTTTATTACACTTTCGCTGTATAGAGTACAACCTGACTGACTTATTTATGGTCATGTGGTTATCTCTTCGAACCAAAAACATGTTAGAGACATTAAGTGAAAACCAGACTGGAACCTTGTTTTTTAAAGAAACAAGAATCGAACTCCCGAGTTGGATGATGGGGCACCTTACTACGGAGGTCATTTTAGGATTTTTCTTGTAAATAAGCAGTCATATTGATTAAACTTCCTATTCTGCGCATCGACTTATCGAATTTGGCCAGTAGTGGCGAATCGATTAGATTTCTTGATATTTATTGGCTGCCATTTTATATAAGTACTCATTCGGTTTTTTATCGAAAAAAATGCCGCTCAATACAAGCGCACATAACACATAATCGATGGCGTTATCGTTTATTAAATTTTGATTCATAATGACGTCATAGATCACTTTTATCTGTAAAGGTGCTTATAGACGATGTCATATATTTGAGCAATCCGTGCTTCGCGGTTTGTTAAGATTTTTATACATATAACAGAAAATTATTATACGATTCGAAATGTATGCATCATTTTTCTGCCAAGGTACGAGTACTTATAAATCATAATTGGTTAATTAAGACAATCCGTGCCTCGTATTTAGTGGTTATGGAATTATTGTGTTATGCTGTCGGTCAATCGAGTTTTGATTATACAAATCATCTTTAGGTTTGGGAAAAGAATATTTCGTGCCTTTCATATTTTTGTCCAATTAATCAATGTAGATTGGCTGTCAAATATTATCATGCTTTTGACTATACACATATGTATATAGAAAATTGGCTATATCATACTTGGAATGAATACCGGTTATATCAAACTTGGAATGAAAACTGGCTTTATCATACTGGTAAACTGGCCATATCATACTTGGAATGAGAACAGATTGTATTCATCTTGGAATGAAAATAGATTACATCATTTGAACTCGACTTCTATATTTATACAAATTTTATTTTCTTTTCCTAAAATTATTTAAAACTTGCCTCTAAAATATATCTGTAACGTTTTTCAAAATAAATCCAAATGAGTTCTTATAACCTTTTATACAAGAAATTGGTGATCTATGAATAAATTAATGTTAAAAAAATAGTAGCAAACACGTCCTCTATTGAAACCATGAGGTTCAGAAATATTCTTGTTTAAAAGTTCAATAAGAAAATAACAAATTAAGATATTAAGAAAGAAGTTGAAACATTAATTCGAGTGTATCAAGAGCACCGTATCAATATTATTTATTAACACATTGAAATAGTATGTACATAAAGAAGCAAGCAACATTGTCAGAATGAGAATAAACCCTCCGCCCGCCGCTGGCCCGGTCGGTCGGAGCTCGTCTGCAGAATTCGCCGTCGAGTTTTTGCCCGTGGTCTCGCCACATTCCCTTTGCCACTTCTTTCGCATAGGATTCCTCCCGTGGCTGGTTCCTCCCATCTCCCATCTTGCCGAAGACAAATGGTCTCCGGCGGCCAGTTGAACCTCTCCTCTCCCCCACTCTTAATTACATTCTCTCTCTCCCTCGTCGAGCTCGTGTCGCCTCTATCAGCGCGTTTCATCATAATACAATTCGGTCGATAAGCATTTACACTCCTGTATTCGGCAACGCATACTGACAGCGCCATTCATTTTGCACTGTTTCGCCCATACATTATTACGTTGCACTTTGTATGTATGTATGTACTCATAATGGGTATCGAGACTCACAAGTCAAACAATGTTAAGACAAAACTATTTTACCTTTATCTACTTTTTCTGTTATCTTATCTCAGGCTGGTTTTTGTCATATTGTCGGAATTGTAATATTAACATTGAATTTAACACAAATAATCCAAATTTATATATATATATATATATATATATATATATATATATATATATATATATATATATATATATATATATATATATATATATATATATATATATATATATATATATATATATATATATATATATATATATATATATATATATATATATATATATATATATATATATATATATATATATATATATATATATATATATATATATATATATATATATATATATATATATATATATATATATATATATATATATATATATATATAATATATATTATTTTTTGTTTGGTTTTAGCGAAGGGTTATATATGTTTATTTTAGGTTTAAAATAGATACCGTCTCCTGTATATCCAAAACAGAGAACTATGTTACTAAAGAGTCATCCAGGCCAAAAAATAAAAAATGCTGTAAGGAAGCTGCTGATGGATCTCCAGGTAGATCTGATGTCAGAATCCAATATTTACAGTTCGCGAAGTAACTGAAAACCTAAAATAAACATATATATATATATATATATATATATATATATATATATTT
>OX463839.1:27134660-27387805 GCA_949825065.1 Odontocerum albicorne
TCATTAACACTTTATTCTACAAATTCATGATTACAGCACAGTACATATACGTCATATTTAATATAAAATATTATTCCGTTAACACATTCACTGCGTATAAAATGTCATACAGAGATGCTGAAAATTCGCGAATTTTTGAAAACCCATAACTTTGTTAAAAATCAAATTCTACTTTCTATTGAAACATCATACAAGTGTATTCCTTCGTGTCTTCAAAACACATGAAACCGGCGACGAATCCTTATCGGGAGACGTTTATGAGTGCACTCAACATTCAAGGCTATTTTGTATAAACACGGGAGCCGTGTTCGACGCAGTGAACGTGTTAATATCTTCTAATTTCATTGATATAAACTTTTTTATTTTTAATTGATAGACAACGAGGCTGATATTTGTTTTATCAATACCAACAATTAAAATCATAATTTTCAGTGTTCATTGCATACAAGGTCAGTCGTGAAAACAGGTTAGAAAAAAAAAAAAAATTCTAGGTGGAGAATATCCAATGTACGAGTAGTTAAAAAAATACTCAACGAATGCACTTTTT
Source organism: Odontocerum albicorne (assembly GCA_949825065.1). Taxonomy (NCBI): domain Eukaryota; kingdom Metazoa; phylum Arthropoda; class Insecta; order Trichoptera; family Odontoceridae; genus Odontocerum; species Odontocerum albicorne. The sequence continues at coordinate 27,135,208 of OX463839.1, forward strand.
TACGAGATTATTTCGATTTTCTAAAATTTTTGCTTTGAAAATCAAACAAAATGTTTACTGAAGCATGAGAACCACCTGGCTTGAATGAATTAAAAATATAGAAAATAATTTAAAAAAATATGACTACCTATATACTGGATGGATGACGCCGACGCCTCTGGTGTAATGGTTTATCTTCAGCAAGCTTTTGTACTTGAGCAGGCGCATTTTATTGATAGATCTAACCCGAAGTTCCAATGGCAAGTTGAACGAATATGACTACCCATATACTGGATGGATGACGCCGACGCCTCTGGTGTAATGGTTTATCTTCAGCAAGCTTTTGTACTTGAGCAGGCGCATTTTATTGATAGATCTAACCCGAAGTTCCAATGGCAAGTTGAACGAATATGACTACCCATATACTGGATGGATGACGCCGACGCCTCTGGTGTAATGGTTTATCTTCAGCAAGCTTTTGTACTTGAGCAGGCGCATTTTATTGATAGATCTAACCCGAAGTTCCAATGGCAAGTTGAACGAATAAAATTGATTGATAAGAACAAAAAAATATTATTTTTTATGATTGTGAGACATCCAATGGATGACGCCTCTATGTGTATTGGTTTATGATATTGTATAAAACTGTTGCAGTTCAGGGAGCTCATATTGTATTATTGACGATGATCCCGAAGTTCCATGAATATCGAAAGGTTCGATCTGCTGCACCCTTACTTTTCAGTTGATTTATATAGTACCAAAAATATAGAATTATTTATTTTTTATTGTAATTTTTTGATGAAATGTTTTGTGGAGACTATTGTATCAAAAACATTGTTCTTTTCGTTAAATAATGTCAATGACGGGAATTTTGAAAAATATCAATAAGTTAACTTGGGCATTTGAAGAGATACTAAATATCTAAAATATTTATAAATCAATCATTTATAGTATAGTATACTATATATGATATACATTTTATATTACCCATTATAGTTTCTAACTTTTTTTATCTTAAAATTTCTTCGAAAGAAAAAGTAACCCACTCGGGTCGTCAAGTACATATATGAATTTGAGATCTTGCTGTTTATTGCCAACACATAAAAAATATGTTGCATTTAAAATACCCTAAACAAGATCCTACTCACAGACCAATTTCATTTGAGATTCGTTTTTATAAAATTAGGAAAGTATAAAATACAAAACTGTTTTCGATTCATGCAAATAAATAAATTTATTAGCATATTTTCAATAACTTTGTCATAATATAATAGAAGTTGCCATTTCTCATATAAATATAATTTGTAGCATTCACGTTACTTAGATCTTGTTAAAATGGTTCGATTCATTGATAATTCAAATAGATATACGAGTATATATGATATGTACTCATAATACTGATCACATAAAACATTTCGCTATCAACCTTCAATATCAACCCCTCGATCCCCAGATTGATAGGCACCTGAAAGAAAACGACCCACTGAAGGAATTATCAATAATCTTTATGCCCTCCCTTTGTCAATCTTATGGGGTTTAATGTAATGTTTAAGCATTTTTTACCCTGTTTTCTCTGTGACAAAGATTTTATCTCACGATTAATATGTAGTAGGTACTTATTTATTAAAAAAAACGAGTATAACTAATTACAGTACGGTCAGTATTTTATTTTTTGTTAAACTCGTAATTGGTTTTAAGTTAGTTTGAAACAAATATGTTTTTATATAGTTTTGAATAATTCGATCGTTTGGTGTATAAATGAAAATATTTCAATTTAATATTGTGATGGCCTTAATAATATGAACAAAATGCAATTTTCTTATAAAACTGTATGATCTTCCGTGATTTACAGTTAATGTCTCAGCACCAGAAGTTAAGAAAATTTAGAATAAAAATAAAAAATGCGCTGAAAACAAGAATATTTCTCGAACCATGACTTTTCCTGCCGGTAAACTGCACAACCCAACCGACTGAAGAAATAGTAGTTACTGATATTACCCTTTTTTTGCCGGGAAACTGCACTACCCAACCGACTGAAGAAATAGTGGTTACTGATATTACGCTTTTGACGTCATAACACCTGAATTGTATTGTAGGTTTTAATCATAGTCTTAGAAATTTACCAAAAAATATGATTTTTTTGTAGAACACGTGTTAATACTCATTTATTTATTTCATCCACGGTCGATGTCGACCTCAAACTAATATCCTACCATGATTTTATGCAATCAACCAATAAAATTGAAGCTGTCAAAAATATAAATTGTACGAATTATGGCATTATATCTAGCGGGCATTCAAGTCTGATATTTAACTTATTTAGTATTGATTTAAGTTTTTACTTCATGTAAATAATCAAATTATTTTCACATTAATGTTTTTTTAATGAAGAACATATTATTTAAATACAAATATTGACATGTTTAATACCTTTTTCGTTTTGTTCAATAAAAATATTGAAAAAAAATATACAAATCTTGAAAGCTTCGGGTAATAGATATAATGAAAATATATTTTATTTTTCCATCTTGTAAATTGAAACGAAAACTGTTTGTGTTCTCATAATTTAAATATTTGAACTCAGTTTATTAAGAAAATATTTCGCTGCATAGTCTTATTACCGTGGAAAATACGGGAGCTAAATTTCTTCATGTCAAGATGCAAGGAGGGATTCGATTGTTTGCCGAAGTTGATACCGAAAATGATACAAGTTTCCCCCACACAACCCTCCCCTCCCTATGTGGTAATTACCCACTAGGGCCGACAACATTTCAGGCCTCGATCAGTAGGTAGGAGAAACGGATACTAACCGATTAAATTGTGCTTTGGATAACTTCAGTTCGTCGAATATATTTTAAACGAAAATAATAAAAATTACTACCGTCAAATAAGTAATAATTCAGTCTAAAAATATTTACCATTTACACTCCTGTTGATTCAAGAACAAAATATTTTCACAGTTTGTAAGCTGAATAGAAGGGACTTATCATGTATGTTTTCAGTCAATGTATTTCCTTTATTTTGTACTTACGAGTATAAATGAATCGAGTAATTTAGAAACCAGTTGTTACCTACAGCCCAGAAACTTGAACGATGACCCTTAAATTTGAGAATAAAGTTCTCCGAAGAATTTTAGGATCGAGGCAGGAGTGGCTGCCGACAGCCGACACATGGAGACTCCGATCGAACGCGAAAATCCGCAGGCTTACAAAACAGCCACTTGTTACAAACGACATAAGTTCTCCATGTGCTTGAAGGCTGGACAGGACGCCGAAAATTATATTTGGGACAAGAAAAGGCCACGAGGTAGACCAAGACAGCGGCTAGATTATCTTCCAGGATCTTAGAAGATTTAAGTTGGAGGACTGGGGGGATAAAACATGCTCGAACAGTCTGGCGTGACGTCGGAAGAGTTATATGAACATCGTAAAAAATAGAAGCAAGTAGTTAATAATGAATTAACGCTCATAGATTCCACTTTCTTAAAAAACGTGCAGTTGAATACACTACCCTACCGTACAACATTTATATAGTATTTGTGGAAACCGATCTTAAAATAATCAAAACATTACGATAATGAAGATTTTGTCTTCGGTGCAGCTACTGTAAACCACATCAAGGCCGCGTTCGTGACTTCTCATATAATAAACTGTTTTCAATTTTGTTCTATTGTAAAAACCTTCAGATTGTCTTCTATATGTGGGCTGTTCCGCTGAACAGGTTTAATATACAGAAGGCTATTTCGAGAAGCTTAAACTTATTAGCCCTGTTTGACTCTGTGAACCGGTTCATCGCTGAAACGACGGTTTTCTATTATTTTTATGGAGTGTGTTATATTTTAATATCGTGACATTCTGAGTTGTTTTGCCCCTATTTTTTTATTTAACATTTCACCACAATACGAATGATGCGCTGTAGATGGTTGGATCATGTATTGAGGATGCCGCCTGATAACTGGTCAAGAATTTCGCTATTTTATCACCCTCAAGGGGCTCACTCGATGAATTGAACGCCCACCCCACACCTACGACATAAATATTCGCAGTTGCATAGCGTGGGAGGACGTGAAACGCTGAACTGTGAAGCGACCTGTATTGAAGTGTTTTATGGCATTTTTCTAGAATTCATGTTTCTGTGATGAAACGTATATGATAGGGTGATGATAACATTTCAAACGGTTTCTGAATATTTGCACTTGAATTCTGAAATTCCAGTAGTAGAATACTTAAACATCAAAGATATACTATATATTTTTTGTGAAATTGAATAAGTTCATAATGCATTATCTATTTTTCTAACAATTGGACGCATCACACCAATATAATAAAACATCTCAATATGTTTTGATCACAATCTGAATAAAGTTCAATGGAAACCGATAATATTGTAATACAGAACGGGCTTATTTTACAGACTATTATAGTACAGTGGTATATGTTATGTATCATATGGTGCTGATACTTAGTAGACCGATTCATCTCTTGATTGAATGAATTGGATTTCCGAAATATAGATTTACGATTTGCAGTTAAATGTATTTACTTTCATCGTATTGACATTGACTGCATTTGCTAAACTGTGAAATCTGAAGTAAACTAACATATCCGTATATGGGTGAAATGATATCTTGAATTTAAAAAATAAACGTAACTTGAATATATTTAAAGAAAAAAACTGTATTAATAACAAATAAGTGGGTTTATTGTATTGAATTGCTGTTTCGATATATACAGTATACCTGATTTATTACCATTTGGCAATCTCTTCCTACCAACCAGAAATATGTTTAAGAGGGCCTTAAGTGAAAACCAAACTGGAACTTTTTTTAATGAATTGGGTTCCAATGAAAAATCAAACCGTATCCCTGACTCGGAAGACAGGTACCAACTAGGCCACGGAGAGCACTGTCAGAAAAAGGCGAATATTTACAAAAATATTCTACTACTAGAAATCTAGCAATTTATAGATACTGACTTCTTTTGATGCCAGTACTTTTCAATGTATCGTTCCCTCATCTGATTGACTGGTGACTTTGTGATGTCATAATACCCGCCGAGTCATTTTCTCGGCGGCAAACTATTATTGTAAAAACGTTTTGTTAATAACATTTCCGATAAAGTTGTAAATTATTAATGAAAGCATGCATTTGTCGGTCGATAAATCGATCCACCTTGACATATAGTGTTTTTTGCAAGCTTAATTGTTTTTTTATGTATATCTTTTCATTGAATTACACCATGTTTTTCTCATACCACTTGCTCACATCTCTCATACAAAGGTTGAATTAATGCACTTGGGCACTATACAGTACCAGTACGTGTAATGCTTTTTTTTTCGGTAAAAAGTATAACGGACGAACGTTATTACCGACAAAGGGAGCTTGTTTCGTATGCAGTCGTATGAACGAATATGGCTGTTAAATTTCATCGGGAGTTGTTATGTCACAATCTAAGGCGCGCTAATGAATGTTTCAGTGGGTATTTGAATTATGTCACAATCTAAGGCGCGCTAATGAATGTTTCAATGGGTATTTGAATTATGTCACAATCTAAGGCGCGCTAATGAATGTTTCAATGGATATTTGAATTATGACTATTCATACTGGTTTTGCAAAATTATAAGAGGGGAAAAAATATATATTTAAAATTTTTGGTTTTGGTAGCAATTGTATCGTATTACTTTCGTTGTATACAGTACAACCTGGCGGGTTTTTGCCATGTGGCAATCTCTTCCAACCACCCAGAAGTATGTTGAAGAGGCCTTAAGTGAAAACCAAACTGGAAAATCTGAGTTCCAACAGGATTTAAACCCGCAACTTCCGGGCTGAGAGTCAGGCGTCTTACCAACTAGGCCACGGTGGTCGTCGCAATATACTCGTACATAAAGTAATATAGATGTGACCTTTTTTAGCCATTCATCACGGAACGATCTCTAAATTAAGTAGAATATTGAGCTATGATATTTTTTACCACTTTCAATATCGCTCTATACTTTTCCTAATTTGGTGAATTGCTTTGTGATAGATTTAAAAGCGAGGTAGTATCACCATTAATGTGGCTGTATACATACTGTTTTTTTATTTAGAAGATTGCTCTATAACGGATTTCAAAGCGAAATAATGAGTTTTTATAGAAAATCACTGCATTTAATTCAATACAAACCGTTATTAATTATCTTTAAACCTCGGATATTTTAAAAGTATCAGTAACAATAATTTACACCCAAACCTTTCCAAAGAATTTATCCTTCCTAATTGATTAGGGATAGCAATGCACGGGTCATACCTCCATCCTCTCATACGAGTACCATAACGAAGGGACACGGTGCGAAACTGGCCACATACATATTTTATACAACAGGGATTCTCAAACTTTGCTCACCACAGTTAGATCAATAGGCAAGATCCCCTACTTACCCGCCACCTTGCATTTATTACGTTAAATAGAAAAAAGTGTATTCACCGTTATCGTGCGCGTGATAATTCATACACTAAACCGAATAGGAAAGTTTTCGAGTTATGTGGATTATTGTAAAAATACCCAAATCAATTATTTAATAAGCAATAAATGTGACATTAAAACAGTATAGTTTTATTTCTTGTGAATAATACGACATTAAGCGGTGGTTAAGGGATCTTTATTTTAAGGTTTTCACCAGTCTCCAGAGATATTCTAAAATATAAATTTATTTTACTTAGTATTTTTATGTTTATTGACATAACTAAACGTCTTTTGAGCGTACGATAACAATTTTCAGTATTTAACAACGAGGTGTAACCACACAGATTACATTTAATATTCTAACTTACCAAGTACATTATTTCATATAGAGCGCACTTTCATTAACATTGCACAGTGTGATATACCACAATAAAATTTTATTGAAAATAATAATCGACATCAAAGAAATTTATCAATGTGAAAAATGTAAGATGCTGGAAGTATGTAACTGAATATCAAGTTTAATGATTTTTTTTACTTTCAATAAAATAATTGTCTTAATATTGAAATAAAATGGGTGGACGAAAACTATTTGTGAAATGTGTTCAATTAAAAAAAAAAAAAATATATATATATATATATATATATATATATATATATATATATATATATATATATATATATATATATATATATATATATATATATATATATATATATATATATATATATATATATATATATATATATATATATATATATATATATATATATATATATATATATATATATATATATATATATATATATATATATATATATATATATATATATATATATATATATATATATATATATATATATATATATATATATATATATATATATATATATATATATATATATATATATATATATATATATATATATATATATATATATATATATATATATATATATATATATATATATATATATATATATATATATATATATATATATATATATATATATATATATATATATATATATATATATATATATATATATATATATATATATATATATTGTCCGCAAATCTTAAATATTGTGTACGCGTACCATACTTGGAGGAGCTCTGTTTTATAGAAATCAGCCCTTCAACCCTTCCTTTGAGGTTTAACCCATCCCCGAGTCACAGGGAACAAAGGCTGTGTAATTTATAATGGTATCTATCAAGCTATCATATGGGGAAACTAGACACAAGTGGCGTAAACCCTAATCATTAGTTACTCCAAAAGACCTGTCGAGATTGTTAAAATTTGCTCCTATCGCAATGCTAAGTGCAACACACGTAAAATATTTTATAACAAAAGCGTTTGCCACTCATGTGGACAAACTAAAATAATAAACCTATAATGTATTAAAAAAACATTTTTCTGTATCACAAGCCGAAGGATATCTATACGTATTTTTACTAAAAAATTGCATTAACACTTTAAAAAATGTTTTTTCTTCAACATGTTTTTTATTTTCACTCAACTATTTTTTTTTTCCATTTTAAATGTACGAGTAATAGTGTGTTGGTGCCGACCTTTGATGTATAAAGGGATACTTGGACGTGGCAGGATAAAAGTAAGATTAGTGCTGTGGAGATGCGTGCACTAAGAAAGAAATGTTTTATGTCAATGTATGAAAGAAGGCGGAATAAAAACATTAGAAACGAATACATGGATATTTTTATCAAATAAATTAAGGAAGGAGCGTTAAGATTTTTGGATATGTGCAGAGAATGAATGACTAAGCGGTATACAAGTCAGTAGTGCAAGGTGTACTTGACTATATCAAATGGACTAGATTTTAAAAGAAGGTAAAACAAGTAATGTGAATAATAAAAGTTGTGCATGACGTGATGTATGAATGTGGAAAAGGCGAAACTTGTGTATTCGAGTAAGAAAATGTGGAGATAAGTAATCTCTACCTATCCTGCAAGGAACACGACATGACAATGTATAGTTAATTTGTATTAAAAATTATATGAATACATATACAGGTAGTCGTCGACTTGCGACCTACGCGACTTACGACTGTTCGACTTTACGACCACAATCCGCGATCGGTATTATAAGCCTTTTTTAAACCCTTCCGAGATGTCTACAACAAGGAAAATGTGAATTTCTCAACGTGCCAAGAAACAATGAAAGTCTATTGATTTGAAAACAAAAATGATGGTAATTAAGCAGTACGGAGGAGGATCAAAAGTATCTACCGGAACAAATTTTTAATGGAAATTAAACGGAATTATTCTGTAAACGAATGCCAACACGCGCTTACATCCATATAGAAGCCAAAAGCATGCCTGAATTAAAAACTTAAAAAAATAGGTTGACTCTGCTGCTTGGCGGAAACATCGCGGGTTTCAAACTCAAGTCTTTAGTAATTTATCAATCAGAAAACCCACGAGCATTCAAAAATGTAAACAAGCACACACTGCCCGTGTACTTTCGTTCCAATCAAAAAACATGGATGACGAAGACCCTATTTGAAGACTGATTCGTGAATTGTTTTATTCCTCAAGTTCATGAATATTGTGTGTAGAGTAAAATTCCTTTTAATATTTTGATGCTCTTAGATAATGCACCTGGACATCCACCCAATGTATCTGATCTTCATCCTAACGTGAAAGTTATTTTTTTGCCGCCAAACACAACTCCACCCATTCAGCCTATGGACCAAGGTTATACTGCTACATTTAAGGCTAACTATATCAGAATAACTTATATATGCTGACACAGGGCTATCGTTGCGAGAGTTTAGGAAGCAGTACGATTTTCTTAGGTGTACCAAAAATATCGCTCCTGCCTGGGAGGCTGTGACAAAGAAGTACATGAATGGTATCTGGGAAAATTGTGATGAGCGTTACGCAAATACTTGAAGAATTCGATAGTGAACAAGAACTTGAAGTGGTAGAAAAAAATAGTAAAATTGGCGAAAGATCTGTCTTTAGAGTGTGAGATAGAGGACATCGAGGAATTACTAGATCATGAGTCTGGAGAACTTACGAATGAAGAACTTATTGAATTGGATAAAGAAAAAGTAGCTGAAGAAGAAAGAAGAGAAGCAGAAAAAGAACAGGAGGAGGAGCTAGAAAGAAAATTCACCGTTAAAGGACTATCCGAAGGTTTACTTATCTTTGGAATAAACTTCTTCCACATTTTGAAGAAATGGACTCAAACATCGAACGATTTGTAAGGGTTGAACGGATGGCACACAATGTGGTTCGCCCATGTCGTGAAATATGCGAGGAGAAGAAGAAACAAACAAGCGGCCAATAAATTTTATATACTCGTATATATAGTATAACAACAACTGTATTTTCATGTTTTATTAATACATATAACATTTAACCAATTTTACTGTAGCATATTTTTTTAATTAATCCTAACAAATGTAAAAATAAAAAACAAAGCAATACGTAAAGATATCCGAATATCAGGAATGCTAATGATAAAGAAAACAAAGACAAACTCGAAAAATAATAAAAAAGAAACCTCATAAACGACAGTGGTGATACACTGATTATAATAAGAACATAGAAAACAGTCTTATGTTATGATATCATCACGCACTATAATTCACATGTGTACCGAAATTATTGCATAAACCGACTTACGACCAGATCAACTTACGACCGGTTTATCGGAACCGATTGTGGTCGTAAGTCGACGACTACCTGTATGTTAGTATTCTATGTTTTAATTTGTTACCGTCAAATATTTTTATCGTTTCGATATTAAACGAACATTAAATAGAATAACTCAGTCCCCTATTAATTGGTAGGTTACTTGAGTTTTGACAAGTAACGACCCACTTTTTTTTCATTGTCACACTATCAATAGAAATCAACGATGTTCGGGCACAAGAGCATAAAAATATTGGTTTGAATGACAAACGATCTGATTGACCTAATCCGTAGGTAAAATATGTAATACATTTAAAAGTATATATAATGCATTTACAAAAATATAAGTATGAAAACATTGTGATACTTTTATAGTATCACAATGTTTTCATACTTATATTTATGTAAATGTATTATAGTTTCGTAGCACACAATATAGTACAATGTGTGAAGGGAATGCGGATCGAAAGCAGATGCACAACTAAGATGAAGAAAGGAGCATTATGGTTCGACCACATAGAATGAGTGATGAAAGAATTACAAAATAAGCTATTCAAGTAGTATAGAAGGTACGAAAAGTTCAACCAAATTAATATACTACCTTGATCAAAAAGTTTTAGGACCGGCCACCGTGTTGCGCTGTCAGTCACCCGTTTGGAATTCTTTTTTTTTGTTAGGCTACCACATCTATCATTGACACTTCCCTCCAAATTTCAGCGTCATAGCTTGACATTTGTAAAAGTTACGCTGTATTGAGTACATCTACCTTTGTGCGTGTTTTAGATTTTTTACAAGTTTAAAAATGGCATCAACTGTGCATCAACGAGTTTGCATTAAATTTTGTGTGAAAAACGGATTTAACGGTCCGCAGACCTTGGAAATGTTGGAGAAGTGTTTTTCGGTGGCACGAACGCTTCAGAAGTGGTCGTGAGTCGGTCGAGGATGACGAACGTAGTGGCAGTCGAAAACCGATGAAAACTTAGATAAAATCAAATAAATGTTGGCCGAAAACCGCAAATTGACCATCAGAGAGCTGGCAGAGGACTTGAACATCGCTTATGGATCCGCTCAAAACATTTTGGTTAGTGATTTGGGCCTCAGACGTGTCGCTGCAAAACTGGTGCCGAAAGACCTAAATTTCATGCAAAAAAAGGACCGCGTTGAAATCGCGAAAGACATGAGTTTTTGACCAAAAACAACACGACTACTATCCAGTAGCCTTCGTATTCACCTGATCTGGCTCCCTGCGACTTTTTCCTGTTCAACCGACTTAAAAAACCGTTTCGCGGAACGCGTTACATCACCCGAAAGGATGTCATGAAAAAAATCGAAGACGGCTCTGATGGACATACCGAAAATTGAGTACCAGCGATGTTTCGAGGATTGGATCAAGCGCTGGCATAAGTGCGTTGCAGTCGATGGGGAGTGCTTTGAAGGGGACCATATCGATTTTGATGAATAAACTTGTATTTTCGATTTTATGAATAAAGTCCTAAAACTTTGTGATCACGGTAGTATTCCTATGATTTCTCTTACAGTCGGATGTTCAAGTTTATCGTTCATGATACATCCTTAGGAATAGCCCGGTGAATCTCCTCCATTCCTCTTGGGAATGAATTTATTGGATACTCCTATGCCCTTCCATGATATGACCGACAGTCTGGACTATGCCTCACCTATGCAAGGCGGTTGAACTGCAACCATGGCCATACCTTAGATGATTCAGGGTACACCGCAATATTCGTGGCGGGTGGCGTGGCTTGAAGAAGCACGTTAGGGTCATTGACAATGTGAAACATGAAAATTTTTCACACCGAACCGTGTGATATACGAGTATTATAATTATAGCACCACATTTAAATTATTGTTCAACTACTCGTATTATTATTTTGAACAACGAAACTCAATTGTGGAAACATCAAATTGTACAGAATTAAGAGACTATGACTATTTTTAAATTGAGTAAATATATGCTTTGCAAACTAGGTATGTGCACGGTAAAACAATATTGAACGTCTCAGTCTATGATTTTTTAGTTAAAAAATACGTTCTTACACAGAAATACCCGAAAAAATGTGATGTACTCGTACTATAAGGGGTCCATTATTACACCACGAGTAGTCGATGGTAAGAAGTTCCTAGACAGTCGGTAGGTTAAATCTTTCGACAGACAATTTATACCGTAAATAGTTGCACCTCAGCAACCACAGCCTTAATTGACCAAAATTGAAGTTTCGATAGTAAGAAGTTCCTAGACGGTCGGTTAATTAAATCTTTTAACAAACGATTTATATCGTTAATAGTTGCACTTCGGCAACTACACTCTTAACATATCAAATTTGAGGTTTCGGTGGTAAGCAGTTCTTAGACGGCCGGTAGGTTATATCTTTCTACGGGTAGATTTATACTGCGCAAGTTAGGTATATCCGTAGTGCTCTTTGAAACGGCGGGTAATAAGGTACAGTAAAACATTTTTATGCGTAAAAAAATCGTTTTGGTTTTTAAAAATAAAGCCTTTTGTAATATTTCTGATTTTTTAGAAAAAAATACGTTCCAGTTTGTGTTGTGTACAACGGAAGCGTCAATATAAAAAGTGGAGGTCCTATTGTCACATGTAATTTGTTCCATCCAATTCATCCATGCAAACCCCTAACATATGCTGGCCACATACTTCGAATGTAAGTTTTTTTACTAATTTTACTGTGAAATTGATGTTTTTATTTCATTTTCACGACATATTAAGCGAAAAATAGTTCCGTAGTGCAAAAAATTAGAGACACGAAGTTTGCTGTGGGTCTTTAAATTCCCGACACGCTTCGCAAAACCAACCGTTGGCTAACTTTTTATTGAAATACTTTTGTACTTATTAGTTCATTGACGGCAGCTTGCAGACTTGAAAGCGAATATTTATCGAAGAATTCCATATTTACGATATTCATTTATATTTAATATAACCCATACATTATATTTATCAAAATCAACATTTTATCCCGGTTTAAGGGATTGTGATGATATATAATACGTACATATCATACTGTGTCTTTTTGGGGTAGGCAGAGAGGGCAGATCTCCACACCTTTCTATCCATCCACGCAGGTCTTGTTTAATCCAAATTCATACATATCGTCATACATGCTCTCCTGTTTCCCATACTTCTTACCTTTCCCTCAGTTAATGTTGATCCAACTTATCCCACTCTTTCCTCAGTCTACCTATTCTTCGCTTTCCATTCATTTTAGACATATGGTATACTCGTATGTTTGTTTCTTAAAATTGTCGCAACTCATTCTCACAATGTGACCAAAACCTTCTCAAGATACCTTTCTTAATTCTATTTCTAACATTCATCTTTAACAGTTATCCTTTATCCGATCATTTCTTATTCGATCAAACATTGTAACACTAGATATTCTACGCAAAACACGCACTTCTACCGGATTTATTCTGCTCTTAATACTCCCTTTCAATGCATAAACTTCGCTTCTATACATCAAGGTTGACACTAGCACACTTGGAAGATTTTGCGATGAATTTATTGGCTAAAACTATATTGTGATATGGGATACTATATATATTTCTAAACGTATACTCGTTGTTAAAACAGTGCCTCTATTTGAATAGACAAGAGTGTCTTGCTAAACATATAACATACTCATATTTGTTAAAACAGTGCCTCTATTTGAATAGACAAGAGTGTCTTGCTAAACATATAACATACTCATATTTGTTAAAACAGTGCCTCTATTTGAATAGACAAGAGTGTCTTGCTAAACATATAACATACTCATATTTGTTAAAACAGTGCCTCTATTTGAATAGACAAGAGTGTCTTGCTAAACATATAACATACTCATATTTGTTAAAACAGTGCCTCTATTTGAATAGACAAGAGTGTCTTGCTAAACATATAACATACTCATATTTGTTAAAACAGTGCCTCTATTTGAATAGACAAGAGTGTCTTGCTAAACATATAACATACTCATATTTGTTAAAACAGTGCCTCTATTTGAATAGACAAGAGTGTCTTGCTAAACATATAACCTACTCATATTTCGTATCTTAATCACTTGATTATTTCTTGTTGATTCGATCTGCGTGTTTTTGCTCGATGTTTTGACTAAATATCACTGGTCCGTCACAATCAGGGCTGCATTTAGATTATTTTGATATGCAAACTTTTGGCACAGATTATGATAGTCGATAAAGGGCAATTAAGAATAGCAAAAAAGTCGATAACGAAGCTGTGGCTGTGATTAACCTATGTTTGGTCAACAACCGGGCCCTAGCGACCTATAAGTGAATGACTTTTATCACCATATGTGCTGCTGGTAATTATGACCAAATTGTATTTTTTTCGTATTTGGATATTTAGACGTTAGGGTTTGTGTGAAATAAAAAATATTTTCCCATTATATAACATAATATGTTTTAAAGTAGTTACTGTTATAATGTGAATCTTTTATTTAATTATGAGTTTTTACTAGTATAATGTAAAAATATGTGCTTTTTGATATTTTATATGACTTAGACTATTTTCTCAATTATTTAAACATCTTAAAACTAACTTGTAACAAATAATATTTCAGTTTTATTAAAAAATGTAAGTTATAAACAGCAATATTCTCTTACATTTTGTAATTACAGATAATCATGTTAGCTTAATTTAGAATAATACTAAAAATTTCTTCAATAACGATCTTTTCTTTTTGTGATGTTTTGAGAGTACGGACATATTCATGGAAATTGGCGGAATATACGGTAACAGATTTATTATATCCTTGTTTTTCTTTTATAAGCGGTTGGATACTATAATAAAGTGGAAATAATTTATTTTCTTCGTCTATTTTCAGCCTTCCTTTTTTAGGTGAAAGATCTAAAATTTAAAATTCTGCACTATCATCAAAATATGTTTTATAAAACATCTGATATGGGGCATCTTTTATAAATCTTATCTATTGTATTTTCAACCAATTAACAGATTGTCCCTTCATATTTTTCGTTCTCTTTGTAATTGATTTATTTAGATATTTTGTTGAAAAAAAAATGTTGTAACATTCGGTGTACTTTAAATGGGGTTTTTACAACACTGACATATTAGTTTATAATCATTTTTATGCGTATAATAAACATAGTTTAATACAAAAAACAGATAGGTACGTGATTTTTTTCAGAAAAACAAAGTTTACCGAAAAGTAAGTGACTTAGTCCACTATCGAAATAAACAGAAACTGAATTATGTTTACCGACCAACTTTTCAGACATTAAACAGTGCATTTTTTTTCGTAAATTCTTCTCGATTATTAAAATTGCAATATAAAATAAATCATAAAATTTATTGTTTAATTACCGGCACATATTTGAATATTATCGTATACCATATATGCAATATCTATTCGAAATATAGAATAAGATTACCTTGATTCTTTATTTCCATAAATATCAATTCAGTAAAATGTGTATTCGATGGTAAATCTCCGTCTTGAATTTTTATTGATCCTTATAAGCCCATACAAATCAATGTAATGTACTCGTATGTGCTCTCCAATATTTTTAAAACTCTATTAAATGTGTGGTGTATCCCTTTTTGCATATGCATACACATGTATATTTATCCATTTTACATTCCCATTGTACACATATACGAACAACCTGGCCAAACTAACTAAACAGGAGGGTAAAAGGTCTTACGAGAAAAACTGGATTGTGACTTTTTTTGGGTTGCATTGGAAATTGAACCCGAAGTTAGAAGTCAAGCTTTCTACGGCGTCACGGATGTCGTCTGTTTATTTGATATAATATTTTGTAAATTGAGCTTGCTGAATGTCAAGACATACGAGTACACACGATAAACCAATTCACGAATAGGCATGAGTGTCTTCACAATCGACTGGTAATCTCATCTGGTAATACGCGGACGGTATGATGATTTTAAGTAGGTATTTTTCTTATTAAAATGATTCTATTCTGTTAAATGAAAAAAGCTCATTTTGAAAATCTCATATATGAATAACTGGTATTACGGCTACTTATAAATCTATGACATTTGCAAAATGTATCATAGATTGTTGTTTATAGTTAAGGCATTAACGTTGTGGAGGTTTAAAGACATTGTCATTTATTTTTATCAATAACTGTTTATTGTGTATAAACAGTGTTTGATAAAAATAAATTAGTGTCATAGATTTATAAGTGGTATCACGACTATGTAAACGCAATGTCAGGCCGGTCTCAATCGCATTTTCCTATAACTATGTACGATATATATGTATTCAATTTGATTAAAACAGAGATAAATTAACATATATAGACAAAAGGATCCATAAAAACGCATTTATTTTGTTAATAGAAATTTCGATAAAGTATAGATCAATGTTATATGAGCAAAACTATCAAACCAGTTAAATAAGTATTAAATCGTTAAATTCCGTCTTTAAAATTATCACAGAACAGGTAAAATGTGTGGGCCTTTTTTGCATACATGTATATGTCCATATGCAAAAGGAATCCAACCCACATTTCATGTGTAATATGTTTTAGAAAACAACTGATTATTGTACAATACAAAATGTTTTTTTAGCTTTGGATTTAACCATACACATTTTACTGACTTGACATTTTCAGATTAAATATATACATATGATATATCTCTCTCCCTGGCTCCATCCCAACTCATTGTCTGCGAAGACTGTTGGGGTCAGCTCTCCTCGTCCTCAGGTTGTATGCTCTTCTGTCCCGGACTACGTCCCCCAGGCCGTGCCTCTGCATCAGGTTATCTTTTTGCACCACCCATGAATTCTTTGGTCTTCCTCTGGTTGTTATTCGAGGAAGATCCATGGAAATTGCCTGGTTCACAATGTGATCGGGTGCTCTGCGTCCAACGTGCCCATACCATCTCAATCGCCTCTCCTCCATCTTGCTGTTGATGTCTGTAACACCCAGGCTTCCACGAATGCGTGAGCTTCTTATTTTGTCTCTTAGGGACACACCTGCTGACCATCATAGCATGCGCATTTCAGCAGTTTCTAGTTGCCTAGAGTAAGAGGTATACATCGTCCACCATTCGGAGCCATAGAGGTGTGCGGGTCTGACAATCGGTTGGTATACTTTTCCTTTTAACTTTACTGGCATTTTCGGATCACATAGAACTCACATAGAACCGTCATTGATCTAAACTTCATCCATCCCACACTAATTCTATGTGTTACATCTGCTGCACATCCTCCATCGCTATGGATGAGTGACCCAAGATACTTAAAGGAGTCACAATTTGGTAATGTTTCTCCATCCATTTGCATTACGGGAGTGACAGCATTTGTGTTCTCGAATGGTAGGTACAGATACTCTGTTTTCTTTTTGCTCAGTCTCAATCCATTGTCCTCCAAGATTCTTCTCCACCTTTCCAGACTATTTTGCAGGTCTTCGTGTTTTTCACTTATTAATACGATATCGTCTGCAAATAGTAGGATCTTTAGGAGTCTGTTCATTTCCTGGTTACTTAAATAGTCCATGACTAAGATGAACAGTAGCGGACCGAGTATCGATCCTTGATGTACCCCCACCTTTACAGGAAATTCTGGTGAAGTTCCCGAAGTGCACCTCACTTGCGTTGTCACGTTATCGTACATGTCCTGGGTGGCAAGTACGAGTACATACTTCTCTGGTACACTATGGGCTCTAAGTGCTGCCCAAATTAGGCTTCTAGGGACCCTGTCAAATGCCTTTTCAAGATCGATGAAGACCATATGAAGGTCTTTCTTGGCATCACGGTGTTTTTCGACAAGGAGTCTAACGGTTTGAATGGCATCTACTGTTGACTTTCCCGATACGAAGCCACACTGGTTGTCATGTATTTCCACCAAATTCCTGATTCTCGAGTTTACAATTCGCTCATAGATTTTCATAGTGTGGGATATTAGCTTGATGCCTCTATAGTTGTCGCATTTCCTGGAGTCTCCTTTGTTTTTGTAGAAGGGAAGGAGAAAGCTTCTTCGGAATTCATCTGGCATTGGGGCTCCGGCCAATATTTTATTAAAGAGCTTACACAGCCAATTCTGTCCCCATTCACCACATTCTTTACAAAATTCAGTTGGTACATATGATATATGGTTATTCGATTTTGAAAATAGTCCATAAAAATATATTTTCTACGATAGTTTGGTTTTTTTATACACAAACTTACCATGCATCCCGGTTTCATCAGGACTATCCCGGTCAGTTTGTAATTTTGTCAAGGTTAGTTATAAGTACGCATCCATCGTTTTATTCTTACAAAATTGTACAATTTAGTATTTCAAACATATTTAACGAAAAATTACTTTGTTATTCTACTGGAATGAAAGTGTTCTAATATGGAGTCCACATAATTGAAGCTGAAACCTTTAATACAATTTTAAAGGATAAGAAGTGAAAAGCAGTAATATTTTTTGAAGAAAATTATATTTCTATACTACAGCTAAGCTTATGCATGGATTACATTTTCTGCCTTACGGTGTTTCCACTTCTGTCCATAGGGTTTTCTCCGTGATGAAAAGATTATTAATGTCTGATCTGATAAGCGATCGTGAATTACTGAACCAACAGTAAAAAAATGTTGTGTTTTATGATATTACAAACATTGAATTAGGATGATCTGATTATTTTCATTAAAAAACTAAACGCTCTTTCTCAAACAATTCACGCTAGTAACAAAAATGTATGATTTCAGTAAAATATAATAAACACATTATACAATACATATTTAAGTTTGACTTTTTTTCGGCTCTATAAATTATTTAGTATTTTCTTTCCTGTCCCGGTTTGGACAAATCAAATTATGGTAAGCCTATTTAAACATATATACATCAAATTATAAGGGCCCAACCCACCAAACACTTTTTTTGGTTTTTCAATTCTGTACGTGGAAAAATATCAAACCAGTTTAATGAATTTCGGTTGTTAAGTTTCGTCTTAAAAATATTTTTTTCCATACAAGCCCGATCAAAAACGTTGGATGTTTCCGCAATTGTCTCGGAACAAGTAAAAATGTGTGATGGGTCATTTTCGCATAATTACTTAAATTTGCAAAACGGGCTCAACCCACGTTTTATCTGTTTTGAAATAATCGAGAAAACATGACAAAGCGATGAATGAACTTGTATGTAATTATTTTTTCAAGACGAAATTTAAATTTGAAATTCATATTTCTTAGATCTCTTTTTCTGAAGCCATGAGCAACAAACAAGGCTTCAGGAAAATAAGATCTCGAATCTAACTTAATGATCTTCAACGATTATATCATATTTCGAGAACTGTGGATTATGGAAAATAAGTTGATTGCTCCTAACACGATTTCTCGAACGAAAGCTTTCGATCGGTTAAACCATAAATTGCTCCTAGATAAAATGAAGTTTTAGTGTCACGGATAACTTTATTGATTTATTTTATTGGTTAAGCCACGTTTTCCTTGGTCTATCTCTTCCACTCACACCTTACACTTCTGATTTATATATTAATTAACTTAATCATTATTTCATCATTCAATCTTTCCACATGTCCAGACCATCTTACAGCTCATTTCTTCATCTTACTTAAAACATCCATTTTATCCATGCATTCATTTCTGATGTCTTCATTCCGCCTTTTTTCAAACATTAACACACCACAAATTTTCCTTAGTGCACGCATCTCCATAGCATTAATCTTACTCTTATCCTTATTCTGCCACGTTCAAGTTTCACTTCTATACATCAAGGTGGGCACTAACACACTATTATGTATTGGCATTACATAATAGTGTGTTAGTCTTGCTACTGTTGATATACTCGTATTATGATCGTTGTTCAAATACATCCGCCCTTTACCCACAATCTCACACCTAGTGACTGCCGCCTGTTAATGCATTTATATAAATTGTTTGCATCATAGGGTTTTAAATATGACGAAAAGCGTTAATGAATGCTTGGATACACTGGCCATGAACTTTTTTTGACGATGAATTAAGGATACTGGTGGCACGATGTCAAAATAAGTGGCTTAACCAATGTCGATGGTAATCAATGGTGACTATGTGGGAAAACAACTAAAATATATATCATAGATAACTTTAGCTATAAGTCTTTTTTTCTTTCATGGTTAATTTCTAATATAAAAAAACGAACCTTACGTAAAATTCACACCTCTTATTATAAAATTAAAGATTTCGATTTCTTTCATTATTTGCAAAAGTATCACCCTTCTGAACGTCTTTTTTTTTCAAATAAATATTTTAATTATTTTTTCCAAATAACTAACTTGGAATCCAGATACATAAACGTTATTTCTGTTATTTTCTTTACTTCTTTGATTAAAAAAACTCAGGATTGAACCAAAACTATCGGGTGAAATTGATTTTTACATTTTATGCCTCTTTGTGTTCTAAATAGTAGCTAGTTCAACTCGTGCGTGAAAATTCCAACAATTCTGCGACAAGCAAAAGAACTGAAATGAAAATTTAATTTCGATTTAAATTGGATAGTTCCTTATTAGTTTTCTCCAAAAACGTACGTTGGGTTTGGATTTAATCTGTCTCTTCAATTAGTTCCCTACTAGTTTTTCTACAAACCAAATTACTTCCTTTGTTTATAAAGTTTTTACTTTAGAAATACATATTAATTATATCAGATTTTTAAAACGAGTTTTTTCGATCAAGTTACATATGTGGTTGTTTTTTTATAATGCATAACATACATGAATATTTTTTATCCTCCGTAATTCCGACTCCAAACATATTCCCATTTATAATAGTTTGTCATATATATTATACTTGCTTCAATTTGTTTCGGCTGCCCTACGTTTTCCTCCTTCCTATTTTTAATGATGGACGAGTGGAAAGGGACATAGAAAGAAGGGTTGCGACAAGGAACAAGGTAAACGGAGCACTTACGGAGTGCTATTTCAAACAGTAGCAAAAATGACAATATTATACATAATAGTGTAATGGTGTCCACCTTATGGAAGTGAAACTTGGACTTGGCAGAATAAGGATAAAAGTAAGATTAATGCTGTAGAGATGCGTGCACTAAGAATAATTGGTGGAGTGTCAATGTTTGAAAGAAGGTGGAATGAAGACATCATAAATGAGCGCATAAACAAAATGGATGTTTTAAGTAAGATGAAGAAAGGAGCTTTAATAGGGTTTGGACATGTGGAGAGATTGAATGATGAAAGAATTACTAAACGAGTATACAAGTCAGAAATGTAAGGTGTGTGTGGAAGAGGTAGACCGAAGAATACATGGCTGGACCAAATTTTAAAAGAAGGTAAAGTATAATAGAAGATTGTACATAACGAATGAATGTGAAGGAGGAGAAAGTTGTGTGCCTGGATAGAAAAGTTCGGAGGTATGTTATCTCTGCCTACCCCGCAATGACACGGCGTGTTGACATGTATTTACGTATGTATTTCTACATTTGTTGTGGTCACTGCTTTTTTACTGTTTTCTCTAAATTATTTAGACTGCTCAATCCTTCTACTGTTTTTCTTAGTTCAGTTTAGCTGATCTACGTTTCACTACTTTCTATATTAGTTTTTTCCGATTTTACTCCTTTCAATTGATATATTTGTTTCGGCCCATCTACTTTTTAATGTTTTCCTTAGTTACGTTTTTTTGGCCCTCTACTTTTTACTGCTTCCTATTTTCCTAGATTATTCTTCCTAACTACAATTTTATTCGTTTCAATTTGTAGATATGTTTTGGCCTATCTACTTTTTTACTGTTTTCCTTAGTTTTTAGTTTGGCCCTCTTCTTTTTACTGCTTTCTATTTTTTTCCTATCTACCATTTTACTTATTTAATTTTTCACTATTTCTTTCAGATCTACAGTTTTACCGCTATATATTTTCATCGATTCGTTTTGCCCGACCTTTTATTTTACTGCTTTATATATTTCTAAGATCGTTTTGACCAATCTGCTTTCTGTTTTCCTTAAATAGTTTTGGACGTTGTACATTTTTACTACTTTATATTTTCCTATAAGTTATATTCTTTATACAGCTTCATACCGACATGGATAGAGTCATTTTATGGCATCCCTAAGTTCCTCTATAGAACGTATAAGGTGATGATATTTTCTTTTCACTGTTTTTTTTTTCTTAGTTTCGTTTTGACAAATTTATGCTTTCGTAGTTTCGATTGTATTTTTTTTTATATTTTCGAGAAGAGAAAAACCCCTTCCTTAAATCCTCTCCCTATTATGACATTTAAAGTTATGACCAAACCGGCTGAAATAGAACTGAGGCGAAGGTCGGTGTTGCAATTCCGAAGGATTCTCTTATAATGTAAACAAAGATGGTGAGCAACATATGAATCTTCGTTAACGTAACGAAGACAACGAGATTAAGTTGGGAAGTATGACAGACCACATCAGATGGGACATTTTGCCATTATTCGTGTGTAAACGAGTCTTGTCACCGGATGGAAATATAGTTAATCTAAATGATTGTCGGGTTCGATAAAATAATCTCAGGTGTATTTAATTGCTATTAAAAGAATTTAGATAATTGATCGTGTCACGTTTATCTACATCAGCTGTCCTAAAACATCCCTCAACGTTCTTAAGAGACCTCATATTAATGATCAAATAGCGAAATCTTTCATTTGGAAAATAATAAATATACTTCTGCTTTTTTCAACAATTTATTATGATTATATTCTGATTACTTTTTGATAATACGACTTTAGTATCAAACATAAATTTTATTTTCCCTCCCATTACAAATAAAGAGTATTATTTCCAATCGTCGGCACAATTAAGGTTTGATTTTTTTCTAATATTCGTTAGTTTTAATAATTGATACTCCGTTATTAGGGCCTGTAGATTTCTTGGTTGAAAAGATAATATTGTAACATCTAATGCGAGTGTAACTTATTTCAATCTTCAATAAACATAAAACCAATATGCTTTTCATGTTAACTTTCATTGTATACTCTCATAATACATCCTGACTGGCATATTTCCATATGGCTATCTCTTCCAACCAAGTCAATTAATGTAAAAGAGGCCTTAAATGAGAACCTGTCTGGAACCATATTTAAAAAAAATGGATACCAACGGGAATCGAAGCCGCAACTCCCTGGGTCGAAAGAACCCTACGATCGGTAGTCTTACCAATGGGGGTCGTCACATTCTAATGATTATTGGGGTGGCAGATATAAAAAATATGGAATATGATCACAAATGCCCTTTTTTAACAAAAATAATCTAAAATTATGGCCAAAAAAACATTTATACTATTTCCCTCTTTATCCAACATCAGCAGTTGCTAAAAACTGTCTGATTAATAATCCTGTCATATTAATGTGCCTCAATGTCTAAGACCGTCCCGTCCCAGATGGAAGATGGAATCAATACGGCTATGGCTATGGCTGGCTATGGCTATGGTCTGGTGGATAATGAACTCGGTATCCACTATCCACTATCCACTAGCGATGCCCCCGTTTTTATCTCACTTTTAAACTTTATTCAATTTGATTTTACAATACTTGTTCCTTTCAGCTACCTTCTACCCTTAGTGGTTTATTTAAGCTACCTTCTACAGTTTTGCTAAAATAAGTATTGTATCTTGAATATTTTGTTACGTAATAACGCCCAGTAAAAATGTTTTTATTATTATTATTGGTTCGCGTGCATTCGCGTGTTTGTTTAAGCACGAATACGAACTAACGAATGTGCGGTACTGTGCGATGCGTGCATGTGTCGTGATAATAATGTATTACGAGTATTTTGTAATTTCTGTAACCCGACAAAGTACGAGTATTTTAATGAAATGCTTGTGTTTGTGTCTCGGCCGAAAGGGCATTTCTTACTTCGGAGTTTTTCATGTTTTGCGCAGTGAAAACCAATAATAATTAATGCAGGAATTTACAAATGACTTTGTTCATGTTTTTCTTTATTGTCAAATATTTCTGGATGAATTAAAAATTGCATTTTGACTCAAAATTTCTGATCGCAGTTCTTGATATTCTAAAAAAATCTTTTGAGGAAAGAAAGGTTTTATAAAACAACCCACGCGATATATTGTAAGAATCGTCGTTTCCAAGGATAGACCATAATCCAACTCAGTTCTTGGGATCTGCAGTTTAAAGTTTATAAAACATAAAAACTTCCGCTGTATGCATTCAATATTTTCAACATGGACATTATGTAGGGTAACCATATTACCGAATTATAATCAAAAATTGTTTTTACCAGATAAATGTACAATTTTTTTGTTAAAAGTCATTAGTAAGTCTCATAATGAAGCCCAGTATGGACAATGTTATTTTATCTGCAGATGTTATTCTATCTACGAGTATGTTATATGCGGGACAAAACTCAATTTCTCATCAAATGTAACTCTAAGGTCATTAACTTGCGAAATAGTTCCCAGCACCATTTCATTTAAATCATAGTTATACGTTGATTTTGATTTTCTTCTGTTGAACCTATTAACTTGACACTAAGTAACATTAAAAGAACAGATTTACTTTGCACCATTTGTCTTAAGTATTTAGATTCCACTGGAAAATCAGAGAATCATTCATGTTAGACATTCGTTTGTATATTTTAGTCATCGGCAAATATTGAAATTAAACATTATAAAATATCTCTTATGTCATTAATGAATAATATAAACAATATTGGCCCCAAATGGAAACCTTGTGGGAGTATGTGAGAGGTACCCTGAAAGTTGCTCCGATCTCGCTGAAATTGATAGGGGCTAAGCTTTGGTGGTATGGACTCGTACAAAGGAAATCAGTCGAATATGTGAGAAACCAGATACTGGAAACGGAAGTCCCTGGAAATAGACGAAGAGGTGGTCCAAAGAAGTGTGGAAGGATAACATCAACCAAAACATGAGTGCTCTGATCCTGACTCTGTGGTATACTCGTATGTATAGGTGGCCTTGAACAGAGCACATAAGTTACTCATCATGCAGGACCCAAATAATGGGAAAATGCGAGGATGATGATTGAGATTAGAGAGGAGCTGATTATAAAACATCTTTTCAAGAGGGAATTTAACCATAAAATGCATATTTTACTGGCTGTATATTTTTGCACATTTAGGTACTCTTAATTTGATATTTTAAATAAACCACAAAATGTATTTTGTCAGTTGGATCCTTTTTGCATATAAATGTCTGTAGGATTGGCATTATTTTTTTCTTAAAACATAATAAGCATTTCACATTATTTGTTTGTTTATTAATATTTTAAGTACAAAACATATCTATGGAAAATAAGTTCTTTTATTTTTGAGGGTTTTTATCTTATACGAGTATAACTTAAGAAAAATAAGTTATATATTATCACTTGTAACATTGTAGATCCTCAACATTCTAACGCTCCCACTTGGATAAGCAAAGCAATTGGTAGTGATTAGGATGCTTCAGGCATCCCACATTTGTATCCCAGTTGGTTTTATTTTCAAATCCCTTTATATCTGAATTTATTGTTCTGGCGCTTTATAATTTATTTATTTATTTATTTATTATTACACATGACAAGAAATATACACAATTTGAGAAAAACAACAGATAATTTGATTTGGACATACAATTTTAATGGATCTAAATTCTCAGAGCACTCTTGGAGTGTCCTGTGTTATGAAATTGTGTTAATCCGTTTTCTTTTTAATAATCTAGATTCGTATATTATTATTTTTTCAGCAAACAAGCGGTATTTGATGGAAAAAGAGCCATTCGTGGAGGGATTCCATTTGTTTTTCGTAAGTATAATTTAATCTATATATAATAAATTGATGATGAATTCAATTGTTGTAAATCTTTCAAGATCTTCATCACTTCATGTGTCAGAAATATAATTAATTAACTATAAAATAACCATTTAATACGTCTTCATTTAAAGATGGATACGGACAACAATAATTTGGATGTTTTTTTATTGTAAGATACTAAATTTTATTAAATTTAATTTGTCTACAATCTGAATATTTTATTTCTTACTGTCTACTTTTATATTTCCTGTAAAAAGCAAATGTATTGTTTTAGAATGAATTTATTTTAATACTTTTAAGAAGATGAATGTCTGAGACATTATTTATATTGATGAGGCAGTCTTAAGATAACTTTTGATCACATGCAATGGCATGAATTTAAAAATTACACAAAATGCCATCATCTGTCATAAGGCATTAAAAGACATACATTGAAACTAAGCAATAATCTGCTATAATTTTAGTTCACAACAGCATATTACTGCCAACATTGATGTATGGAAATGAAACGTGAACATACAAAATTAATTAAATAATCCGAATAAATGCAGGAAAAATGCGTGCACTAAGAAGAATATGTGGTGTGTTGATGTATTACAGAATGAGAAATTTAATTGAGGATGTAGTGAACTAAACACTGATGTGTGAAGTAAGGTGAGAAACAGAGCATGTTGATGTGGTTTTGACACGTTGAAAAGGTGTGTAGCGAATGACTGATTTAAAAAATTTACAATGCAAGCATGTGAGTTGTGGTATAAAATGGTAAAAAAAATATGGGTGGACCAAGTGAATGAAATTTGAATTAAGAAAAGGTAAGGAATACAAACTCTGCCTACCCCAACAGGGAAATAGCATGATGGTATTTATGTACGAGAGGAGGTCAATACATTCACGGAATGAAGGAGACAAATGGAGATAACCATTTTTTTATTTTTACTTTTTAATATATTCACCATTAACTCTAATACATTTTTCAGATCTTTCAATACCCACGAAAAAAAAGATTTGCTTTTGCCCTCAAAATAAGCCGAAATTGCACTTTTAACTACATCGTCTGTAAATTTCTTCCCCTCGATGTTCTTTTTTAATATTTGGAAACAAATAATAGTCAGACGGAGCCAGGTCTGGGCTGTAGGGAGGATAATTTCATGTTTGGAAGCCACAGTTGTGAAGAGCAGCTAATGCAGAATTGCTTTTGTGTATGGGTGCAGTCATGCAAAAGCAGCACCCCTTTTGTCCATTTTTCTTTCCCTTTCACAGCTTCTTTTAACTGCATCAGCAGACCAGAGTAGTACTCTTCAGTTATTGTGATGCCATTATATTTGTAATATATCAGTAGTATGCATTTCGCGTCCCAATAAATTGTAGCCATAATTTTTCCAGGCGATTACGACAATTGAACTTCTTAGGGGGCTGTGTGCCATTTTTATGCCACTGCATGGACTCCTGCTTCGACTTAGGCTCATAATGATGAACCCAAGTTTCATTACTAATAACAATTTGGTTCAAAATCTCATCTTGATTGTTTCTGCAGAGGTCCTAAAACGGTCGTGAACATTCGACACTGACTTTTGACATCCCTAGATGCTGACGGAGGATGTTCAAAATGGTTGTAGGTTATACTCCAACCATCTCTGCAAGCTGTTATTTGTTTAGGTGGGCATCTTCCGGCAGAAGCTTTTCTACTTTTAGACAATGTTTGAACAAGAAGTGGCCTCAACAGGCCGTCCTGGTCGGAGGTCGTCTTCAATCAATTATCTCCCTTGCTTAAAAAGACTACTACCTTGATCAACAAGTTTTAGGACTTTATTCATAAAATCGAAAATACAAGTTTATTCATCAAAATCGATATGGTCCCCTTCAAAGTACTCCCCATCGACTGCAACACACTTACGCCAGCGCTTGATCCAATCCTCGAAACACCACTGGTACTCAATTTTCGGTATGTCCATCAGTCATGTCATCCTCTCGGGTGCTGTAACGCGTTCCGCGAAGCGGTTTTTTAAGTCGGTTGAACAGGAAAAAGTCGCAGGAAGCCAGATCAGGTGAATTCAAAGGCTGCTGGATAGTAGTCGTGTTGTTTTTGGTCAAAAACTCATGGAAATCATGTCTTTCGCGATTTCAACGCGGTCCTTTTTTTTGCATGAAATTGAGGTCTTTCGGCACCAGTTTTGCAGCGACACGTCTGAGGCCCAAATCACTAACCAAAATGTCTTGAGCGGATCCATAAGCGATGTTCAAGTCCTCTGCCAGCTCTCTGATGGTCAATTTTCGGTTTTCGGCTAACATTTCTTTCTGTCAAGCTATGACGCTGAAATTTGGAGGGAATTGCCAATGATAGATGTGGTAACCTAACAAAATAATTCCAATCGGGTGACTGACAGCGCCACACGGCGGCCGGTCCTAAAACTTTTTGATCAAGGTAGTATGTCACTTGTAAACCACCGTTTTCCCAGGGCAACAGTCCCCGTAAAACGCTAACACCTCTTCCATAATGATTTGAGATGTTTTCCCTTATTTTGTGAGAAACTTAATGACGGCGCGATACTAAATTTTTTCCATACTTGGAGGGGTTATTAACGTTTGACATACTCTCCCGGCGATGTTAAACAATACTATCAAAATTAGAAACTTGGCGAATATACTAATAATGAGTCATATTATCGGAACATGCGCACTACCGCCCCCTCTCTTAGCCCCTCCATTCCGCGAATTTATTGACCTCCCTTCGTATGTACCATCATTTAGAAAAATTTAATCTTGTGAATTTTTGTGTGGTTATACCTTCTTCGATTAAATATTTTCTTCTCACTCATTGCAGTGATAGGAAAACTAAGGGATATATCTCTAAAAGGCTGTGAAATTGGAGATGTAGATAAGTCAAACATGGCCCATATTGTTTGAAACTGACATTGTTTCATTACACAAAAATATATATCCCACACATTGTATAAAAATAATTACTAATGTTTTATCCTTCCAGCTCAATTTGGGCAGTGGTCTTATGGACCTCAACATGGATTCGCTCGCATTACAAGATGGCTTGTGGAGAAGCCTCCTGAAAGGCTAGCAAGTGGTGACGTTGAAGCAATATTTTCCATCATGGATAGCGATTTTACGAGGTCCATGTGGAATTATCAGTAAGTTTTTATGAAACAATAAAAAATTCTACCTTTTGATAATTTTCTTTCTCCAACATTTCTTCTCTTGTATGGTAAAGCCTCAAATTTTAATGGGAATTGTTTAATCTGCACTACAGTATCTGATTTTGAAGTTTAGAGATCCTGTATTCCAGCCAATCTCGAAAACTCAACAAATATGGTCCTTACATATTTATTTACAATTTGATAGACTATCCCTTATGATCAAATATGAAGACACCTGTGTGTGTATTGGTTTGTTGTGTACAAGCTGTTGCGCTTCAGCTAGCACAGTCTTGAGAGAGCAAACCAAAAGTTTTTATGACAACTTCCAAGATGATTGACAGGTTTAACCTGCTGCAGCCTTTCAGATTTATTTTATATGAAAATACTTATTATATGGTATTGCTTAATAGCACTATAGGAATTACTAATAAGAAGTATATAAGCTACAGAAAAACGAAAATTCAGGTGTTAAATAGTCTAAGGATAAAATCAGTCCAGAAGTGAATTTGTTAGAAATCAAAAGTATTCTAGCCTTAAATGTTTCTTTTTTCTAGGTTCCGGCTGACATATCGCTTAATATTGCGCGAGAAGGAATTGCATTTCAATATTGGTGTATATAATCCAAGCAAAGACTTAACATTCAGTTTCAATATGTTATTACATACATATTTCAAAGTGCCTGATGTACGACGGTGTCAGATTACTGGCCTCCATGGATGCACTTTTATCGACAAGGTTTGTAATATTAATTTCAATTTTGTTTATTGTCGAGGAACAATCTGTGTCACAAAACACTCAGCAGGGTGAAATGTAAAAATATATAATAATAACAATCCCTATTGAATGCCAATTTCAATTATTAAATTATTGGGAGTACAAATTAGTTCGGTCAGTTTCCAAAAGATGGCTCTGGCTGTTATGAATGGTTCATAGTGACAGCCGATTTTGGCGGTTTCAGAGAGGTTAGACATCTGCCAATAATATTCAGTTTATATCGCTTTGAGTTTCATGCAAAAACCTTGTTTTGTACAGTGTTGAAAATGTCGAATTTTGTGTTAACCAAGCAGCATTTGCGGGAGGTTTTAATTTTCTGCTTTAATTGGAAGAAAATTGTAGCTGAAGCCCATCGAATGCTTGTCGAAGTTTATGGTGACGCTGCTCCAACTGATAAATCATGTAGGGAATGGTTTCGACGTTTCAAGGATGGAGATTTCAGCGTCGAAGACAAGCCTCGCTCTGGACAGCCAAAAAAATTCGAGGACAAAGAATTAGAGGCATTACTCGAAGAAGATCTGGGTCAAACGCAAGAGGAGCTTGCAGAATCATTGGGAGTGACTCAACAAGTCGTTTCCGTACGATTGAGAGCCATGGGAATGATTCAAAAACAAGGAAATTGGGTGCCTTATGAACTGAAACTGAGAGACTTTGAAAGGCGATTTTTCACTTGCGAGCAGCTGATTAACCTGTTAACTGCCAAAAGCGTCTTAAGACGCATAATTTTCTGTGAACGGAGCGCCGCTCATACACAAATTACGTCTTAAGACGCGCCGTTTTAAATGGGATTTTACTAAAGAAAATAAATTATTTAAAATGTACAAATATATTGAACACATAGTGGCATCTATTGTGAATATCTTTGCATACTTAGAATTGAAACAGAATTTGTTTTTACCACTTTAAACGTAAATTAAAGAGAGCTTTGTCGTCGGAACAACTGATGGCGCTCAGGGTTGTGTAATAGCCGTTTATTAGCCGGGATTTTTAGGAATCCCCGAATTTCTATCGATGTTTTGCGTATATAATTTTTCGTCTACAGAGTACAGTTTTATTTCGTGTTCCATGTATAGCGGTTCATATTATATTTGAAACTTATTTCGCGGTAGAATTTTCTGATTTTTATTTCTGTTGAACAAGTTTTATCATAATTACTTTATGAGAGAAAAAAAAGTGTTTTGACATAGTTATTTCGCATTTTGTCAGTGTATTTTCGTGCTAAATTTTACTATTGTGCCTGTTGTGTTGTGAATCTGTTAGTTTATTTTATAAGCTTACGAGTGTCGGAACCTAATCGCACGTTGTCAAATTTTTATGTACATTTTTTTTATACGTTATAAAGTTTTTGATATTCGATCCACTCAAAATGGAAGAAGAGCCTAGTGCGTCACAAAACACTCAACCGTGCGGAGAATTTATGGACAGAGTTGCCGTCACTGCCGACTCTGATGACAGTGATTTTAGTGTCGATTCTGATGATGAGGAACCAGATGTGTCGAACGTTCCCGGGTTTGATGAATCGGCACCAGTTTTTGAATGGAAAACGGATGACTTTATTCCCATTGTCAACTCGTTCTCTAGCTCAAAATCAGGAGCGGATGTAGTGTTGGTACCAGAGAAGTAGACTTTTTCAAACTGTTTATGAACAGCACGCTTATGAATTTTATCGCCGATCAATCCAATAAGCAGTACCAATACGTCAAAAACAACTGCAACGAATTAAGTTGGAGGCTAAAACAGTGGGTAGACGTAACAGTCGAAGAATTATACCTCTTTCTTGCGATATCTATTTTGATGGCCTGCAACTCAAGGAATAAGATAGAAGATCACTGGTCTACTGATATATTGTTGTTTTCACCAATGTATTCCGATACCATGTCCCGCAACCGATTCCAGATAATTCTTGGAATGCTTCATTTCTGCGACAACACGCAACAAGCAAGTGGAGACAAGATGTTCAAAATACGATTCCTCGTTGACCATTTCAAAAGCATTTTTGGACAATACATGTATCCTTACATGAATATATGTATCGATGAAAGTTTGTTGCTTTTCAAAGGCAGGTTGTGGTTTCGTCAATATATTCCGTCTAAAGCCAGCCGTTTCGGCATAAAATTTTTTGTCATATGTGATTGTGCTACGGGTTATGTATTAAATTTTATTGTTTATACTGGAAAATCGACAAAATATGTGAAACACCCACACATAGGTATTTCGGGCAGTGTAGTTATGTCACTAATGGAGCCATATTTAGATCGTGGACACACATTGTATGTGGATAATTGGTACACCAGCCCAACTTTGTTTCAAAAACTACACGCCCGAAAAACAAATGCTTGCGGTACTGTTAGGATGAACCAAAAAGGAATGCCAAAACTAACTGAAAAATTAAAAAAAGGCGAAATGAAAGCTTTTCACACAGTTACCGTTTCGGCACAAATTTGGAAGGATAAAAGGGAGGTATCGATGCTTACAACTCTGCATCCTGCTAACCTTACCGATACAGGAAAAACCACCTACTGACATGAATCAATATTCAAACCTGAATGCGTTCAGGACTACAACAAAAATATGGGTGCGGTCGATAAATCTGACATGGCACTGTCAAATACACACTCATCGCGAAAAACGATGAGATGGTATAAAAAAATGTTTTTCCACCTTTTGGACCTTTCTTTATTAAATGCCCATATATTACACTGTCAAAAAACGGGAAAACGGGTGCCGCTAGCACAATTTCAGTTAGAAGTAATTCGGCAACTTATACATGAGCACAAACGTGATGTGACCTCCAAATCCGCACCAAGGAAGAGCCAATTGGAATTACCATCACGTTTAACAGAAAGGCATTTTATGGGTAAATTACCTACAAAAGAGGGTCAAGTTAAATCAATGAAGAGATGTGTAGTGTGTTTGTCCAAAAAAATACGGAAAGAATCGAGATATCAATGCAAACAGTGCAAAGTGGCTCTCTGCGTGGATACTTGTTTTGAGACTTATCATACGATAGAAGACTTTTAATTTTTTTAAATCATAGTGTGTGTGTGTATACTTTTAATATTAAACTAACATAAACAATTACTTTTGACATATAATTTAGTTTTCATATTTTCTATGACAAATTTTGTGACAACCCTGCACCATGAACAATTAATTTTATGATTATGGATAAATGACTGCACGACTGGCGCGCTCTTCGCTGGGTACCGCCATACATGTACCTGCCGGCAGTTAAAGGGTTAAAAGGCAACAAAGAAAAGGTTTTTTGCATCGGATTGTAATTGGAGAAGAGAAGTGGATATTCTACGACAACCCCAAGAAGAAAAAATACTACGCTAAGCTCAACATGAACACCAAAACAGAACATACATGGTTCAAAGATCATGCTCTGTATCTGGTGGAACCAAAGGGGTGTTGTTTACTATGAGGTGCTGAAACCTGGTGATTCTATTACGGGCGATCGGTATCGGCCACAATTAATTCGTTTGAGCCGTGCATTGCGAGAAAAACGGCCGGAATATGAGCAAAGACATGATAAAGTTATTCTTCTTCATGACAACGCTCGGCCTCATGTTGCAAAAGTCTTAAAAAAATATTTGGAAACGCTCAAATGGGATGTTTAACCGCACCCGCTGTATTCCCTGGACATTGCTCTTTCTGATTACTGGTTGTTCCGAAGGATGCTGCACGATTTGGCAGGTCACCGGGTCACTTCTTTCGTAGAAACCGAAAATTGGCTCCGAACTTGGATCGCCTCAAAAGACGAGTCATTTTTTCGATGATGGAATTCGAAAATTGCCTGAGAGATGGGAAAAAGTAGTAGCCAGCGATGGACAATACTTTAATTGATCTGTTCATTCATTTTGTTTAGAAATAAATGTTTGAACAAAAGAAAAACGAACCGAACTAATTTGTACACCCAATAATTTTATTAGAAAATCAATGTTTTAATTTCTACTAAACAATTCTATAATTCAGTTGAATTGTATATCTATTTTAAAATTACTAAGCCAATTTTCCTACTTCCAAATTTCTCATTTTATGAAGCAAAAGAGGATTAAACATGGGTTGATTTTATAAATATTTTTGTTTAAAATTAAACTGATATAAATATATTTATTTTTTATTGAATTTAAGTAAAAATTTTGATCAATTATTTTTTATTGTTTTCCTCTTTAAGTTCTCTTAAAGAGGAAAACAATAAAAAATTATTCTCTCAAAACTCGAATATATGACATATGTGGTCTATTTGGTAAGACACCTGACTTCCAACCTGGAGGTTACAGGTTCAATTTGTATTGGTATCCAGGATTTTTTAAAAAGCTTCCTATTTGGTTTTCATATAAGGTATTCAAACACTTTTTTAGTTGCCACATGGTAATACACCCACCAGATTGTATTTTATGCAATGAAAATGTAATATAATACATATTGTAGTTTCAAAATTTCTAATGATCTTTGAGTATAAAGACATCTGATAATAATAAAAATATCAAGAATTCTATTAAAATCCAATAAAACTAAATATTATCACTGTGGAATTTCACTAAACACTCATAAAATATTCAGGATTGAATACATATAAAATATTCAGGATTGAATACATATGTGAACTATTTAATACACAATATGAACTATTGACATATTCTTTTTTATCAATGAAATATGTTTTTATAGAGAAATACAACACCAAAAAATCAAATCAATAAACATGTTTTAACGTGTTCCCCGCGGGGAGCACAAACGCCTATGATCTGACGACAATCCAAGTTTCAAATCTCAAATACTTAAAAAAAATGACACAAAACCGGAATAAAAATTGAACTAAAATTTAAAATAATCTTTATTCTAGCGACATCTCTGAAAACCTTGTCAAATAATATATTAGTTTATGAGATATTGTTGAATAAACAGAGCGCCGAATTTTTTTGGTTTCTCAATATTTCCAGCATTAACGACCTGTCGCGCGGATCGAGTCCTGCGATGAGTCTCTCTTACGTAAATAAACATTACTAAGTCTCTCTTACGTAAATAAACATTACTAGTGCTATATGCATTTGATTGGGTGAGTGTCATGAAGCATTGATTTGATCGTAGCATTCCTTTGTTTATTTTACGTAATGTTAAGTTTATCTCCTTTATTTAATGAGTCTCCTTAAGAGTAATGACTATTATTTATTATCAGAAAATTACTTAAGTGTCATGTTTACTTGGTGTTGTAATCAAATATCAGTGGTTCTAAACAAAATATGTATTTAAACTTAGAAATAAATTAAAAAACGCTGAAATTGTGCCGCGCACAGGATTCGTGGAATTTGATTTTTAACGCGGTGAACAGGTTAAACCTAAGTAATATAACTATGAAATTTATTAATGATTGCAATTTACAAAATGTTTTTTTTTGTCATAAAGTTAAATTAACAAATAAATAATTCACTAAAAGTCCGTTCATTTGAAATTCAGGAAACCAAATTTCACAAAAAATGCAAATTATGCGATCACTAAAAAAACAATTAAAATTTGCGCGGCATTTCCCAACAACTGAAAACATCGAGGCAATTTTATCATACTGTAAAAAAATGTAAGTCAAGTAAAGTTGTGTCCACATTTCCGCAATATTGAGACATAATAACATAATTAAAAGTTAGTTAATTAAAAGCACTATTATGTCACTTATTTGATTTTGACATAGTCACTTGTTTATGTTTGCATGCGTAATATAAAGAGATGGTGTCACTGGTTTTTATTTGGTCGCACACTGGATTATGTTACAATCTACGATTCAAAAGATTTATAAATAAACAAAGTGATTGCACCACTTGAATTTCATCTCAGAATTAAAATTTGCAAATTTATAGAAAAGTTAAAAATAACAGTTTCAAAAAAAATGCTGAAATTATATTTTTATTTTATTCACATGAAATTATATATTTTTTCACATCGTTTCCTTATTTTATCAGTGAGCTTCCCCACACTTACTATAATAATCTTGAGATAACACATCGATCAATAAGTCCCGGGACTAACTACTAAAACAACATTTGTTTGCCAAAATTCTTCTTTATTCATCAACATAGTCTCCTTCAAGAGTGATACATTCATTCTAACCCTTTCCTAACTTTTCTATGTCAGCCGTGTAGAACGATTTATCTTTGGTTTCAAAATAGGCGTTAATTTCGGCAATCACTTCTTCATTGGAGCCAAATCTCTTTCCCTGGAGCATCTTTTTGAGGTCTGCGAACAGCCAATAGTCGCTGGGGGCCAAATCTGGAGAATATGGTGGGTGCAGAAGCAATTCAAAGTTCAACTCATGCAATTTGGCCATCGTTACCATCGACTTGTGACACGGTGCATTGTCCTGATGAAAGAGAACTTTTTTCTTCTTCATATGGGGCCGTTTTTTTGCAATTTCTGCCTTCAAACGCTCCAATAACACTATGTAATATTCGCTATAGATGGTTTTTCCCTTTTCAAGGTGATCAATGAATATTATACCATGCGCATCCCAAAATACGAAGGCCATAACATTCCCGGCCGACTGTTGAGTTTCACCGGCTGCTCTCCACTCAGCTGACTGCCGATTTGATTCGGGAGTATAGTGGTGGATACAAGTTTCATCCATTGTCACATACAGACGCAAAAAACTCCTGTTTATTTCGCGCAAACAGTGCCAAACAGCGCTCTAAATCATCGATGCGTTGTTGTTTCTGTTCCCTTGTGAGCAAACGCGGCACCTATTTCGAAAAAAACTTTTTCATGACCAAATGTTCATGCAAAATAGTGTAAACACTACCAAATTATATCCTCAAGATGTCAGCTATTTGACGCAACTTTACTTTGCGATTTTCCATCACGATTTTGAGGGTTTTTTTATGTTTTCTGGTGTAACAGCCTCATTTGGACGACCAGAGCATTCAGCATCATTTGTGTCTGTAGGACCGCGTTTGAAATCAGCATGCCACCGACAAATGGTTGTTTTCGACGGAGCAGAGCCCGGATAACACTTTTCAAGCCATCACTGAGTTTGAACGGTATTTTTTCCCATTAAAAAGCAATGTTTTATCAACACACGAAATTCGGTTTTTTCCATTGTTTTGAAAATAGCAAAAGTAGCATCACTAAAACCACTGTAACTCAATGACACAATGTCGGAATGTCATGAACGTTTGACACATAACTTCTAAAGGTTGGTACTAACTGAGAATTGTATGGATTTGTTATTAGAGGCGCCATCTGTTAGTTAGTCCCGAGCCTTATTGATCGATGTCTTATTTCTTTATTAAATCTTTGGATATAGGGGGAGCATCGAGAATTCAACCACTTTCCGGCATGTATAACTTTGGCTATCCCACTGCCAGTGCTTGGCTACTATGTGGATCCATGATTTGCATGGAAAATTTCGAATTATTAGAATTTATAAATTCTTTTTAAAAAATAGTATGAAATATGTAGTTTTTCAAATTAACAGTAGAATTTATTGAGAGAATACCATTTCGGTACCTAGAAAATGGCAACAAATACGAATTTACATATCATTGTTATGATTGACGGACTTTTGCTTTAATACTGTTATAAATATATAGTATGTTCAACTAATCAAAATAAATATCTTGCAGACCAGAGAAGGAACTGTTTACCAAGAAGGAAGAGAGGTTGTCACCATATCTGAATGGACAGATAGAATTTACCAGAATACTCCTCAAGAGCATATCATTACCAATGTTGTGAGTGGTCGAAAAATGCGTATTCAAAAATATAATTTCCCTGATACAGGTAAGAATTCTGTTTTACACTTAAGACATTTAATCTAAATAGCTACTTTAATCAGCAAACATCACATAGGATCGAAGCTTTTGAGATGTGGATCTACAGACGTATCCTCAAGCAATAGGTAAAAACTATTCTTGTTTTGTAAAAAACTATTAGCACTTCATCTACTATGACACAAAAGAAGGGTATCTTAAAAACATTTTTGCTAACTCAATCAACACCTATGGATCTATAGATGTAACCTCAAGATTCTCTGGATAGATTGTGTTACAAATTGGAAGTGCTTGGTCATATATAAGGACCAAAAACTGTTTAAATATGAGAAGGTTCGCAAGTTGCAGTATCTTGGTCACATAATGAATAGCATAAAATTCATTGTAATACAACTAATCATCCAGAGAAAAATAAATATATATACCACATCTCTTGGCTTAAGAACTTACGGGAGGGGATGAGTGCAGTTCTACTGAGTTGTTTCAAGCTGCAGTGAACAAGATAAGAATAGCCATGATGATGATCAACCGCTGATAGGAAGTCACACCTTAAGGAGAAAAAGAAGGTATTCTAAAAGTTCAAAACAGCTAACCAAATAATTTTGTGTGAAAAGAGGCTTAGCATGTTTAATGCTGAACACCCCTATGCGTTCGTATAAACTTATGCTGGATGCTCAAAACACCCATCGACGACATTCTATTTCACAATTTCTTTGGATGGATTAAAAAACGAATGAGCCTAGAGCAGGCCTAACAATTCTGATAGAATAGGAAAGGCTATAAATAGAATAGGCTAACAACAAATTATACTTGCTTTCACCATTTTACTATTTTTTACAAATTCTAAATATGGGGAAATTTTTAAATTAACACTTTCAATGCGATCAAATTATTAAGATAATTCACGTGTGGCTGACTAATTATTAAAATTTTTAAAAAAATCACTTGACATACACGCGTTCCGCTCGAAGTATATTTGAACACTGGTGAATATTTGTGTGTGCTAATACTAATAAACTAAACATCCATGCGTTGCTACGAATTGAGTATGTGTATACAATTTCAATGCACTAGGAGCGGTAATAGTACATACGAAAACGTACTATTACCGATTTTTTTAAATTTATTGCATACGAAAGCCAAATGTACTATTACCGATTTTTTTTAAATTTATTGCATACGAAAGCCAAAGGTATTATTACCGATTTTTTTAAATTTATTTATTAAAATAAATTTAATAAAATACATAATATGTTTCATGGGCAGCCAACGAATAAAAAAAAATATTCAAAATGTCACTTATTTAATTTTGACAAGGTCACATGGTTTAATTTGGTCACGCACTTCATTTCTATACTATTGACTAGGATTCAAAGTTTTTCGACAAATTTCTGTTTTTAGTTATGAAATTATTAATGGTAAATTTAAAAAAAAACTTTAAAATACATAATTTTATATGAAAGAACAGTCAAAACCCCAAACTTCTAATAATCTTGAGATGATTTATAATAAATCTTTGGATATAGAGGGAGCCCCGAGAATTAAACCACTCACTGGCGCCTAATACACCAGTTGGATCCCTGATTTGAGTGGAAAATTTCGAATGATTAGAATCCGTACATACTTTTTGGTGAAAAAACATTACGAAATACAGTTTTTCCGATTAACAGTTCAATTTATTACAAAAAGTCGATTTCGATTGGCAAAAAATACGAATTATTCTAACTAATGTAATTTTATTGTACGAGGCGTATCCAGAAAGTAAGTGTACTGAGGCTCTCACGACCGGATGGATTTTATTTTCGACATGTTGGCTACACTTCCGTGTAGCCTGACCCTTCCCCTATGCAACGAGACCGGTTCGAGGTCAGTACGTTGAGAAGTGTCGACGCGACAACACGTTTCGTGAAAAATGTCAATCCAATCTCCCGCCAAGTGCGAAATACGCGGCGTCATCCGTTATCTCGTTTGGAAGGGAAAACCTCCGGTTGAGGTTTATAATGAGGTGAAAACTGCATATGGTGATAAAGCTATGAATCGTACGAGTGTGTACAAGTGGTGTCGCGAGTTTAAAAGTGGCGTCACACCTCTTCACCCTCCGCCAAAAAGTTCAAAACCACAATTTCAGCCAAGAAAATCATGGCATCCATGTTTTGGGACTGTCAAGGCATAATTTTAATTGAATGTGTGCCTCAAGGGGAGACCATCAACTCTGCAAGATACTGTGAGACCCTAAAAAAATTGCGGAGGGCGATTCAGAATAAGAGGAGAGGCATGCTGACAAAGGGGGTCTGCCTGCTGCATGACAATGCCAGACCACACACGGCCAACGCCACGAAGGAACTGCTCGCCTCGTTTAAATGGGATGTCCAGAACCATCCCGCGCATTCCCCTGACCTAGCACCTTCAGATTACTATCTCTTTACCTCCCTGAAGCTGTACATGGGTGGAAAAAGGTTTTCAACCGACGAGGAAGTAAAGGAGGAGGTGGAGAAGTGGACGGAGGCGTTGGCGGGAAACTACTTCGAGGAAGGCATCAAAAAGTTGATACCCCGCTTCACCACCTGCATTGAGAGGAATGGCGACTATGGTGAAAAATAGCTTACATATGTACTACGGTAACCACGTAATTTTTTGTTTAAATAAAAAAAATTGTAACCTACAAAAATTCAGTACACTTACTTTCTGGATATGCCTCGTATATACCTTAGGGTGGCTCATATATTTTGCATATTTTTTTTTGTTTGTAAATTATTCACGGGAAAATGTATGTTGTTTCAGTTGTTTGGAATCCATGGGTGGAGTGTGCAAAGGAAATAGGAGATTTTGGAGATGATGAGTTTCCCAACATGATTTGTGTTGAAGCAGGGCATGTATCTTCACCTGTGATACTTCTTCCTGGCACCGCCTTTGAAGCCAGTCAGATTTTACAGGTTTGTAAAAAAAAAATTGTTACTTAATTTTCTCATACCTAGAAACAAACAGTATGTTTGTTTTTGCTCATAATCTGTATATTGTATTCAAACAAAGAATTTATTTGAAAACGATCTCAAGATTCTGGGAAGAAAACTGTTAGCCTTATATTAACTTGTATTTGTGGGTACTTGTATACATTTACACGGTCTGTCATTTACAAGGTAACTGATTTTATTTTCGCGTAACCACCAGCGCCATCTGTGGATGAATAAATGAGTTAACTAGCGACATTTTGACTATCTTCCGTAAAAATTTCAAAGCGCTGACATCGCTGGTTCATTCGTAATGACGTAACAATTGACAGTACTTTCTGAATCTCAGTCAGAAAAGGAACAATGGAGCAATGACATTTTTATTTGAAGAAGTTAACAGCTGCGCAGATTAAAGCTAAATTGGATGAAGACTTTATTTCTCTAGATAAGTGAATTTAAATTTGGCTATAATGATGAATGATACCGATGATGAATCACGCTTCAAGCACCCAATTGCGTCCACCACCGAGAAAATCATTGAAAAAATTCATCCAGAAGACCATCAAGTGCATGTGCGCGAGATTACTGAAGCTGTAAGCAATTCAAGTGAACAGATGCACAATATCCTACTTGAAAAAAATGAATATGAAAAAGCAGTATGTGCGATGGGTGCTACGATTATTAACTGTTGAACAAATACGCACTCAAAAAGACATTTCAAGAAGTTTGGCAATGTTCAATCGAAATCCTAAGAACTTTTTGTATCGATTTGTTACTTTGGATGAAACTTGGATCCACCACTACACACCAGAGTCCAAACAGCAGTCAAAACAATGGACAACTAGTGAAAGTGTGCTGAAGAAAGCAAAGACCATTTTGTCAGCTGGGATGGTGATGACCACTGTTTTTTGAGATTCCCAAGGAATCATAATTACATTTGGATAAGGGCAAGACAATAATGGGAGCCTATTATGCGGCATTATTAAACCGTTGGAAAGATGAATTGGTGGAAAAACAGTGCTCTTCTCAAATCTTCCGTTGCAATGGCAAAATTGCATGAATTAGTCTTCG
Source organism: Odontocerum albicorne (assembly GCA_949825065.1). NCBI lineage: Eukaryota > Metazoa > Arthropoda > Insecta > Trichoptera > Odontoceridae > Odontocerum > Odontocerum albicorne. The sequence continues at coordinate 27,176,726 of OX463839.1, forward strand.
AATTGATTCCTTATCCACCATATTCCCCGGACTATGTCCCGTGCGACTTCTTCCTGTCTTCCTTCACAAAAATTTAAAAAAATTGACTCAGTGGGAAGAAATTTTCGTCAAATCAGGATGTCATCGCTGCAGTAAATACTTGCAGAATTTGACAAAAATCAATTTTTCAGATGAGATGAAAATTTTTTAAAATCGCTGGACCAAGTGCGTTCAATGGAGGTTTATCAATAAAATACATTTTTACCAAAATATGTATTTTGCTTACTTTCTTACTAAACCTACCACAAACAAACTACCCTTGTACTGTTCAAGTATTTGCTTCCCATTAGCTTTTTTGAGACTACTTGAATGATTGTGTTGGCACTTGTGTTAAACCGGGCATAAAGGTAACAATACCAGTCCCGCCATTAAATGTTAAGTATTAAAATACCGTTCCAACCTAAAAAGTGTTTATCAAGTCTGAATCATTTTAGTAATTGAACTTGTTATTCAATTGCAAAAAATCAGTGATTGAATATAGTTAATTTATTTATTTAACACTTTTATTGCAAATACAATCTGGTGGGCTTATTGCCAGGTGGCAATCTCTTCCAACCAACCAGACAAAAGCAAATGAAGCGAGTTACATGGTCGCATAAATTATTCAAATGACCTATCCATTCCCACGAAATCCATGAACACATACGTGAGCATATGCCCACAAACCCTACAAAGACGGCCAATCACCCGAAAATTAATTTTCATATAAAGTGAGATATCAATCAAAGGAAAAGAAAGAGATGGTGGAGAGGAAAGGAAAAAAAATCAGGAATGAAACATGTTACATTACTGACTAGAAATTTTTCAGTCGCTTCTTAAAGCATGCCAAGGACGGAGCGAGTCTAACATTAGTTTGTAACTGATTCCAGAGTCTCATTGCATGGACAGTAAAGGACGATGTAAAAAAAGAGGAGGGGTAAACTGGAAAGGCCAATAAGCAATCTCTGCTAATCCATGATCGGAAAGATGCTGAAAATTTTCAGCGAGATAAGAGGGGGCAGCGGAACAGTTAAGGATATTATACAATAGAGACAGTATGGGAATTTGGTGTCTATTTCTAACATTCAACCAGTTCAATGCCTTCTGGTATGAAGTTATATGATCGTATTTTCGTAGGTTGAAAATAAATATTAGACAAACATTTTGAAGACGCTGTAATGTGTCCAGCTGTTCCTCTGTAATATCCAAGTAACAGACGTCCGCATAGTCCAGAATCGTAAAGATTAGAGATTTCACGAGTAAAATTTTGGTTTTAGTAGGCAGAAATCTTTGCATCACTTTAATCCCTTATGAAGACTGAAGAAGATCTTTCGGCTTACCTCATTTATTTGATCTCGCCATGAGAGAGTGTTATCTATTAGCACTCCTAGGTTTTTAACAGTTTTATATAATGGTATGATAGAGCCATCAAGTAATATTGGAGGGGGTAAGTCTGTGTTAAATGTACCGAGAAACTGAGGGCTGCCAATGAGGATCGCTTGAGACTTTGTAGGATTAATAAGTAAGCTATGCTCCCCAGTCCACTCAGTGAGCGATTGAAGTTCCGCATTTAGATTGTTCAATGCGGTGTGAAAGCAATTTGGATCAAAACGAATATATATCTGCAGGTCATCCGCATACACATGATAAGAACACTAGATGGTTATGCATTTAATGTAATACATATCTTATTTACAAATTACTTTGTCAAAGAATCATTTAAAAATATGAGGGTTGCTACTTAAGTTTTGAGACAGACAAGTAAAAACAAATATTTATCATCGAAAATGGCTTTATTGTTTTTCAAAATACTCTCCATGAAGATCAATACACTTTTGCATGCGTTTCAACCAATTTTCGAAGCACTTTTTCCACTCCGAATGAGGTAACTTCAAAACATGCATTTTGAATGCATCAACCGCTTCTTCAGGCGTGGAAAAACGTTGACCTCGCAATTTATTTTTGATGTTCGGGAATAAAAAGAAGTCATTGGGTGCCAAATCAGGGCTGTACGGCGGATGACCCATCAATTCGATGTTTCGAGTGCTCAAAAAGTCACTTGTTTGAGAACGATGTGTGAAAGCTCGCATTGTCGTGGTGGAGAATGATCCGTCTTCGGTGGTTGGTTTTCCTCATTTCTCTGAACACTTCTGGCAAACAAATGGTGGTGTACCATTCAGAATTGACCATACGGTGTTCCACTAAAGGCATTGTTGCGACATGACCATTTATACTGAAGAAACAAGCCATCATTTGCTTCGAAGTGCTTCGTGAGCGAGCAACTTTTGTTGGATTTGGCTCATCTTGAAAGACCCATACAGTCGACTGCTGTTTAGTTTCTGGCTCATATGCATAGATCCATAATTCATCGCCTGTCATGATCTTATATACGTTTTTTGAAGCACCGCGATCGAATTATTTCAACATTTCTTTGGACCAATCCACATGAGCCTTTATTTGAGCGATTGTCAAATTATGCGGTATCCAATGCGAACAAATATTTTTGACGGCCAAATGTTCATGCAATATTGAATGTATGCAAGTGGAACTAATGCACAAACATGCCTCAATCTCACGATAAGTCACATGACGATCTTGCAATATCAGTTCACGCACAGCATCAATGTTTTCTGGCACAACAACCGATTTTGGACGACCTTCACGAAATTCGTCCTGGAGCGAACTACGACCACGATTGAATTAGGAAAACCAGCGAAACACAGTGGCCCGGGATGGTGCTTCATCACCAAAAGTTGAAACGAGTTGATCGGCACACTGTTGTTGAGTTAGTCCACGTCGAAAATCATAAAAAATCATCGCACGAAAATGTTCACAATTTAATTCCGTTTTTGGCCGAGATGAATTTTTCAAGTCACTGTAACACAACACAAATAGCACTCGTATGACAAAACATTTTGAGCAAGTATACCATTAAAAACGTCAAACTTTATGATGCTGATGTTAGATTTGACGTATCTACACTGGTGTTGCCATATCTCAAAACTTAAGTAGCAACCATCGTATCAACTTGATAAAAACTTGGTCAAGAGAAATAGTTTTGGTTTTCACACAGAAGTGACTGGTCACTGTTGTACTTACTCCTGGATAACACATATCAGTCTTGTTAAGGGGATTAAAATGACAGTCTATTGTGATGTTACAAAATTTGATTAGCAAAACTCTTAAATTTCTCAATAAACACTTACAAATTTTGGATTGAATATAAAAGTTTGTTTGATAAATAGTTTACATCTAAGATATAGAAGATTTAACCCAAAAGTTTCTGAAATTCGTATTCAAAAAATTAATGGCTTTCACCACTCTCAAAATTGTTCCCTGTGGCATTTATGCAATGATCCCTGTGTGATTTTAAGGATCGGAAGCCTCATATGTGTTTACTTCCAGGAGGACGAATAATGTGATCAATGTTTCCAATAATGCTATTTACAGGTGATGTGAGTGGACGCATCCAGTGGCAGTGGTAGCAGTGTTTCATCAGCGTCAGCATGTTGTATTGACCAAGACTGGCCAGAAGTGTTTCCAGCACAGCATGCGCACTACTGTCCCGGCCAAACACTGTGTTCTGTATGTGTAGCACCAAATATGTGAAGTTATCATCGCTATCCTTGATTTTCACTATTTTTCCAGCTATGTTTATAGCATAAATATTTCACATTTTATAACACCTTTTTCTTTTATATTAAGATTTCAAAATATGTACTTCCAAAAGTTATTATGTAATTTATTTACAATACTTTTTCACAAATTCATTTCTTTATTTAATGAGTTTTAAGATATTACTAGAAAAGTTCTTCATTTTTACATTGAATTAATGTGTCTTAAAATGCAATATTATCGATAATGACTTTTTATGTAAATAATGAAATGTTAATGTTTAAATATTCCATTTTTAATAGCGTGTGTATTTTGAAATAAAAAAAAAACAAATTTAAGCTACAGGAAATTTTGAACTGTGATTATATTAAACATTAATTAATTCTTTGCCATTTTATTATAGCAGTATAGTTTGGACCCCAAGCATTTATTAATTCACTCACATTGAGTGTCTGATAGTTCGAATACCATGTTTGTTAAAAATGTTCTAGTTATTATTATAAATTCAATAATACATTGTTATCTTTGTTTTTTTATTGATAATAGTGTTCCTTACAGCTACATAAGAAATTGATTTGTTATCTTTTGTTCACACCAAAACATTAATCTTTAGCAATTGTTTTATTATAAATTTGTTCTCTTGGGGTCTTTCGGGTGATCTTAAGACATTTTAGATACAGAAAAATCATGTTACATATAATGATCCATTTGGCGAGACGAATATTCGATTTGTTATCAATTATTTTTACAATAAACCATTTAATAATTATAATGTACTATGTATTAAAAAAATTAAACTTTTGACTAAAAATATATATATATATATATATATATATATATATATATATATATATATATATATATATATATATATATATATATATATATATATATATATATATATATATATATATATATATATATATATATATATATATATATATATATATACATATATATATATATACATATATATATATATACATACATATATATATATATACATACATATATATATATATATATATATATATATATATATATATATATATATATATATATATATATATATATATATATATATATATACATATATATATATATATATATATATATATATATATATATATATATATATATTAGGTCCTTACATATGAAATTGGCGTTTTGTTTGGGAGGAACATAAAGTTGATTTTTTTTAATATAATATATTTATTTAATCAAAGTATGTACCATTGCTATCTATGCACTTTTGCCATCTCATAGGTAGTTCATCGATCCCTTTACTAAAAAAACCATTCGGACGGGAATCAATAAAATCTTTGAAGTCGGTTTGGACTGCCCCATCGGAGTTGAATTTTTTCCCTTGCAAGAAGTTATCCAAATTTCGAAAAAAATAGTAATCTGTTGGGGCAAGGTCCGGAGAGTACGGTGGATGTCTTAGACATTCCAATTGAAGCTCTTCTAATTTGGTAGCCGTCTGTTGTGCAGTGTGTGGTCTAGCGTTATCATGAAGCAGCAGTGGCCTAGAGCGATTAACCAGCCTCGGTTGTTTAGCAGCTAGCTTTTCCATCATGGTTTGCAGTTGCTGACAATAGACATCTGCCGTAATCGTCTGGCCAGATTTAAGAAAGCTGTAGTGAACGACACCAGCACTAGTCCACCAAACGCTCACAAGTAACTTTTTTGGAGTCAATTTTCGCTTGGGGCATGGTTTGGCTGGTTCGGCAGGGTTCAGCCATTGGGATGAGCGCTTCCGATTATCATACAGGATCCACTTTTCATCACAGGTAATGATTCGATTCAAAATCCCTTCATTATTGTGCCGGTTGAGTAATGCAACGCAGCAGTCAACGCGCGTTTGTTGATTTGCTTCACTCAATTCGTGAGGTACCCACCTTTCAAGCTTTTTCACCTTCCCAATTTGCTTCAAGTGGATTAAAATAGTTTTATCACTAACACCGCAGCCTGCAGCTAACTCGGACGTGGTTTGCGATGGATCCGCTTCCACAATAGCCTTCAATTCTTCATTATCAACTTTGGTCTCCGGCCGTCCACGGGACTTTTTCTGCAGGTCGAAATTTCCAGAACGAAAACGTTGGAACCAAAAACGCACTGTGTTTTCTTTTGCGGCACCGTCGCCATACACATCATTAATCCTTCGAGCCGTTTCTGCAGCACTGGTGCCACGGTGGAACTCGTACTCGTAAATAACGCGATATTTCAAGTTTTCCATTTTGTAAACTGAGTGACGCAAAGAAAAAAAACAATTGAGGAAAAAACAAATGAATTATAATTTTCGAAACACAAATACTTGAGTAAATAGCTGTATAAATTTTAATTTGGAATTCCTAACCAAAGAGAAGATATTTGAGATCAAAGTTGCCAGTACGGCAAAACGCCAATTTCATATGTAAGGACCTAATATATATATATATATATATATATATATATATATATATATATATATATATATATATATATATATATATATATATATATATATATACATATACATATACATATACATATACATATACATATATATATATATATATATATATATATATATATATATATATATATATATATATATATATATATATATATACATATACATATACATATACATATACATATACATATACATATACATATACATATACATATACATATACATATACATATACATATACATATACATATACATATACATATACATATACATATACATATACATATACATATACATATACATATACATATACATATACATATACATATACATATACATATACATATACATATACATATACATATACATATACATATACATATACATATACATATACATATACATATACATATACATATACATATACATATATATATATATATATATATATATATATATATATATATATATATATATATATATATATATATATGTATATATATGTATATATATGTATATATATGTATATATATGTATATATATGTATATATATTTATATATATTATATATATATATATATATATATATATATATATATATATATATATATATATATATATATATATATATATATATATATATATATATATATATATATATATATAACTTTCAACACTTCCCATGATCGTATAAAAATTCATTTAATTTAAAGTGTAAACTTTTAACCAAATTTTCTATCAACTTCAATTGAAAATAATATCCATATTTAGTAATAAGTATTTCTAGTTTTAATAAAGTATAAATAAATATCTCTACATTCTTAATGAAAAAAAATCACTCATTTTATTGTCATTATAATGATGTAATTATTATCAATCATTATTTAGCTGTTTTAGGAACTCAACTCATTTTGAATGATGATTCTGTACCAAATTTTGCGACAAAATAAAATAAAACTAATTCTTCAAATAATTCTTGGATTTTAATCTTATAATGTTGTTATATTATTTTCTTGAGAGCAGTGTTATATTTTTAAAAATTATTTTCATTTCATAAAGTATGGTGAAAAATCTTGAATATATTAATTATTTCATTTAATAAGCCAAATTAGATTGTGATTTTGAAACAAGTATGCTGATTTGTAAAAATGTGTGAATAAACAAATCACTAATTATTTTTCAAGTGTTCTTATTACATTTATTCAAGTTTATTTTCTTGCAATGATTTTTTAAATTTTTAATGCTTGTTCCAAGATTCTTGTAACTTCTCAATGAAATTAAAGTTCTTACAAATGAGACAAAATATAAGGGGGGAAATAAAGATATTGATAATTTTTTAGATTAGAATAAAAAAAAAGTTTAGAGGAAAGATTTTTTAAATTTTTTTCTCATTACATGGGCATACTAATGCAAACAAAAGTTATTATACACTCTTCAATGAAGAATTCAAATAAATAAAATTCTGTCTAAAATAATATAATTCCATACAAGATCATATTAAGCAACATTGTTTTCTAAAATATGAGGGCTATCCAGAAAGTAACGTACATACATTCATTTATTTAAAAAATACCAGTATAGTTACATTTTTATTATATACAACTTGTCTTTTTTCTATTTTCCTACATATTTTCTAGCCAGATTGAAGCACTTGTAGCGTTTAACAAACTTTAGAATTCCATTATCGTAAAATTCTACCGCCTGTAGTTTGAGCCAACCCTCCATGCTGGACTGCAACTCCTCACCGTCATCAAAGCGCTGGGATGCAAGCCATCTCTTCACGTTCATGAAGAGATGGTAATCACTAGGTGCTAAATCCAGGATGTATGGTGGGTAATAAAAGACTTACCACTTGAATTGTCACAGCAAAGTTTGAGTACACTCTGCAGTATATGGGCGGGCATTGTCCAATAAAATGACACCAGATGCCTCTACATTTGTTTTGAATGGCTTCAACTTTTTAATGTCTCACAATATACTTAAAGATTGACTGTTGCGCTTCATGAATGTTTCATGAAATTCACCAATATGAGTCCTCTTCTGTCCCAAACGACAGTTGCGATGACTCCTGGCAGAAAAAGTTTGGCAAATTTTTTTTTGTTTTTTTGGTGAGTGAGTTTGGTCCCACTCCATTGATTGATTTTTTTTATCTATATTTACCTATGAAATCCAAGTCTCATCGCTCATAGCGATTTTATCCTAAAAAGCATCACCTTCAATGTTGTAACGCCCTATAAAGGTTAACGCCGACCCCATCCATTGTGTCTTATGTTGTTATAAGTTTAGGCACCCACCAGGCACAAGATTTTTGATAGATTAGCATTACTGTGATCACTTCATGAAGAACTGGATGAGATTTGAGGCAACTAATCAGAAAGCTCTGAAATGGTGAAACTCTGGTTCTGTGAAAGTTTGGAAAATCGGAAGATTGTCAATAAAGACAATCAAGACATTCATGACAGTCGGTCGGCCTTCTTTCTTCATCATGGACATTTTAAAAATATCGCACCATTGTCTCACACCACTCTCACTCATTACGTTTTCTCCATAAACTTCACAAAGTTGATGATGGATTTCAACTGTTTTACAGTTTCTGATTATCAGAAAACTTTTTACTGAGCGTACCTTCATAGCTAGCGGGATTCTCAATTACAACACATATTTTAAACTAGTAACAGTGACAAATCTCTCTCGATCCTTGCTAGATTCATACTAAGTCACGTCACACTGCTACGTTAAAATGGCATTGTTGCCCCCGCTCCTTCACGTGCTAGGTTAAAACCTAAGTGACTTGACGGATGGCCCTCATACTCATATCAAAACAGGTAAACAATTAATTAGATTGTTTTGGATATATAGATTTATATATTGTTTTCATATAAAAACTGTTTTTAGTTATTTTTCATCTTATTCATAAGTTTATACTTTTTTTTTTACTTATTCCTTCAATGTTGCTATTTGTTTATCTGTAAAAAAAAATCACAATTTATTTTACTTTTACTTATTGAATAGAATTATGTATAAAATTATATATTCGAACAAAATTTAAAAATTCAGTAATACATGGCAGGTTATTAGTTAACGTTGATGTGTTCAATATTACTTTGAAAACATTTTTGCTGTTTATTAACAACAAAAACTATGTGAACGTTTTAATTTTTACTTTTAATAAAGTATTAAAAGCAGTTTTGAAATGCTATAAAATTTAAGAACCTTTATTATGTACATTCCTAATGTTTAAGATGTTTATTTTTTGTGATCACAGTTATGTAATCAAAATAAGTTTAGTGTTTAATTTTTTTTGTATATTTTTGGATAATTGAATCTTTTTCTGTTGATCCAATAGCTTTTTTCTATAGCAATTTTGTTCATAATGAAATGCACAATAAAGTAAGGATGTATAACCTCTATGTATTTTTTTCTAAAAAAGTTTTAAATTGAGTTCATGTGATAAAATAAATCATTTTACTTTTTTTATGAATTTTGGATTTTTACAAAAAAGTTGCCCAAAATATTTTTTGAAGTTGTTTATTATACTCAGTATACTTTCATATCAATGAAGATTACATGAATTAATTTTTTATTGGAATTTCAAATTGAATTGATGGCTTGCATTATCAATCTTTCTTAAAAATATATTTAGAATAAATTGAATTTATTTTTTAATTAATTGGTTTCAAGACTAATAGTGCCAATAATAAAAAATGTTTGGAAAGTTGAATATTGCTTCCATAGTGTACTTTCAATAATCAAAATACATTTCTTCTATATAATTAAAATACTGGGAAAACAAAAATTAGGGTTTATCCAGTCATAATTTTTCCATACTATATTTTTCAAAGCAGCATATTATCATCAAAGAAAATTACCATTGAAATGGTGGCATAAAGTGTAATTGAAATTTTACTAAAACTTATATTTGCTTTTCAATGTAAACAAAAATGTTTCAAAGAATTTACTTCCGTGAATTATGAATGTAAGTTATCTTTATTTACAGCCAAATCCTTCGTATATTTTTTCTCAAATCTTAGTAATAAGAGATAAAACAGCGCAGCTCTTGACTAGCTACCAGTTAACATCCTCAATACGTGACCTAAACACCTTCACGGCCTCACTGGGTCTATTTTGGTGGTTATAGGTTATTGCTGCGTCCAAAGACAAACCATCTCATCACATGGTTATACTACCCTACACCCATCATCCTACTAAGGTATCTTCTATTTGTTCTCAAAACTGAAATGTTAACTCACTTGAATCATAATAACATACCAAGATTCAAATTCGTACAGTAAAATAAGCAAGATTTAGGCTTCAAATAGCTGATTATTTGCAATTGCGAATATTATTCCATGTTTATTATTAATATGTATAGTTTTAAATGGTATTTAATTTTAAAGTATTTTAGAAATAAGATAAATTTTCAAAAATAGTTATGTATACGAGGCTCAAATAAAGGCATTACTATGCTCATTTTTTAATGGTCGGTTATAATGTTACTTGCCATATTCTGAGTTTCTATTCAGAATCCCTTTTAGCGAAACATGTTACAATATTCCTTAAGGTTATTATGTATGTATATCCAAAACATGAGTGCCAATAATTCATAAACATAAAACTTTCATAACAAAAGGCTGTAATTTTTGTATACGAATAAATAAATAGCAGTTTTGTAAGTTTGAATTTTTTTTAATTCTTACCAAAATATGTCCCAATGAAAAGAACAGGGAAGTACAAGCTTTACTCGTTTAAATGTATGTTATTCTAGAAATTGTTGACTTGGGATACACTTTTTTCATGTTTTTATTAACTTAAAATTGTGAATATCTACATATATTGCTGTTTCCCCTTGAAGTTTATTATAGTTACAAAGCTCCTTCAAGTATCCCTACTGGCTCTATTCACCTTTCGACTCTTACAGTTGTATCTCACCAATTAACAATATATGTGTTTAAAAATTACCTCTCGAATAATCAAAAGATCCAGCAAAGAATTGATTTAGAGTAAACTAATTTATGGTATTTCCAATACCTTGAAGCAATGAAACCTTTGAAACTTTTATTGGCCACACGTAATGACACTGTTAAGGTGGCAATCTGAATATCCAATATCAATCAAAACCAGAGCTTTCATCATACCCATCAAGGAATCAAAGAATTTAATAAGACACTTTGAGTCGTTAAAATATACACTTCCATTCGGTACATATGCTATTATAGATATTTTTTACAATCACTAGGTAAAATGTCATGCACCCTCACCCTCTGGTGTTATTGCGGTATCTCTATATCAAGCTTCTGACCAACACAAAAATTCAGATCTGTTGCGTATACAAGAATGCCAAAATGAAAAAGTCATATCTTAAAATTAGAAATTAGTGCATATTTCATTATCAAATTGAAAAAAAAAAACAAGGTTGGCACATGTGTAATAAACATTTTCATATTATTAACTAAAATTATGATACGTCAATTAATGAGTAAATCATGTAGCCACATAAATATTAATGTTACATTTAGACTGAAAGAGCCTGGGATTGGTAAAAAAAAGGTCTTTTATTTTAAATTTTATATGATTTGTATTTTGTAAGGTGATTTACATTGTTAATTATCAGAAAATATTAGTTATAAGCTTTAAGTTATTTATTACTATTTTAATCTGTTTTCGGTTCTTCCATAATCATGTTTTATATACATACCTTTGTAATAAATTTTGTGTATTTTTTATCGATAATAAAAAAAATGGGATACTAAATATATTATTTATTTATATTTGTAAAAAAAAGTGACAATTCTCAGTTATTCTACTGTTTTATAATATGAATGACAAAAAGGAAACCTAGAAAGTTATGTCAAATGCTAATACTTTGACTTATCAAAGATTTCAGTATTAACTTTGTGGAACTCAATATTAAAATATTTAACAATAAATTACTTTGTTGAATATGCTAATACTTTAATTTAAGTATTAAAATAGAGATGTCTAGATAGGTGACCCTACTTAATCTGAAAGCCCTAGAACAAGCGGTCATTTGTATTGAGACAGGAATTCAGAATATGCAGTATTGTCTTGGATTGGGTGATCCCATATCTGACTGGCAGATGCCAATCAATACAGGTTAAAAATTAACTACTATACGGAACCTGTAAAGTTTGAGGTGATCTGTACTCTTGTACACCAAGTGGCTCAATGCCATGATTTTCTATGAGAGTTATTTCTCATATGGCTTTACAGACAACTTAGTTTAGTTTTAAACTGTAATGCGGGTGAAATAGTTATTATAAAAGATTAGATTGACTCTCTGATGTCTGAAGCTAAATTAAAACTTAGTGTCGAATAAATCGGGGTTTTTATTATATTCATATTTTAAATTTCTTTCATAAGAAATATAAAAGATATCTAGATATTTTTATTTTCAACATAAAAACAATAATAAAGATTAGATAGAGACACATCAAGTCTTTATGTTATATATATATATATATATATATATATATATATATATATATATATATATATATATATATATATATATATATATATATATATATATATATATATATATATATATATATATATATATATATTAATATTTTAGGTTTTCAGTTACTTCGCGAACTGTAAATGGATGTTAATGTTGGATTCTGACATCAGATCTACCTGGAGATCCATCAGCAGCTTCCTTACAGTATTTTTTATTTTTTGGCCTGGATGACTCTTTAATAACATTGTTCTCTTTTTGATATATAGGAGACGGTATCTATTTTAATTGGTATTTTGTGGGCTTATGACCACCTTTGAAGGCTGAGTTAAGTGCTCACTTTATGCCTAGGCAACATTCCTCATTATACCATAGATTCATCTCTATACATCATTTAAATGTTTTTATTCTTAGTGCAGACAAGATGGTTTTTAGTCTTTATGCCATTTGTTGACGAACAATGGTAAGATTTTTTTAACAGATGTTGAGGAAACCTCTTTATTCTGTCAATACCTCATCAATGTTTGTTATACAAGCAGGATATTTTTTGGCTTTTGACAAAGCCCATTACACTTCTGTAGAGGGTAATATGTGATTTTTTGTTTGGTTTTAGCGAAGGGTTATATATGTTTATTTTAGGTTTTCAGTTACTTCGCGAACTGTACATGTCAGAATCCAATATTTACAGTTCGCGAAGTAACTGAAAACCTAAAATAAACATATATATATATATATATATATATTGGGTGTACAAATAAGTCACCGCCGTTTGACAAAAGTTGGCGCCACCAGTAAGTTATGGTTAAAATTGTCAGATGTAAAATGTCATTATCGTAAGGTTGGACATCTGTCAACAACATGACCTTGAAATATTAGTGAATTTTTATCAGTATAACATATTTTTTTGTGTTCGAAAATGTCAAGTTTTGAGCCGAATAAGCGTCATTTGCGGGAACTTTTGATTTACTTCTTCAATTTGAAGAAATCTGCAGCTGAGGCGCATCGATTGCTTGTAGAAGCATATGGTGAGGCTGCCTTAAGTGAGAGAAGTTGTCGTGAGTGGTTTCAAAAGTTTAAGAACGGTGAATTTGACATCGAAGACAAAGAACGTAGCGGAAGGCCGAAAGTGTACGAAGACGCGGAATTGGAAGTATTATTGGATCAAGATTCATGCCAAACGCAAGAAGAACTTGCACTTACATTAGGAGTGACTCAACAAGCAATTTCACATAGGTTGAAATCATTGGGAATGATTCAAAAACAAGGAAATTGGGTTCCATATGAACTGACACCGAGAAACGTTGAACGCCGATTTTCCACATGTGAAATGCTGCTTGCCAGGCATAAACGAAAGGGTTTTCTGCACCGTATAGTCACTGGTGATGAAAAATGGATCCACTATGATAATCCAAAAAGGAAGAAATCATGGGGAACCCCTGGCCATGCTTCAACATCTACAGCTAAGCCAAATATTCATGGAAAAAAACTCTTGTTGTGTATTTGGTGGGATCAGCTTGGTGTCGTGTATTATGAGTTGCTCAAACCGAACGAAACCATTGCTGGGGCTGTCTACCGAGCACAATTGATGAGATTGAGTCGAGCACTCGAGGAAAAGCGCGCCCACTGCTACTCCAGACACGACAAAATTATTCTCCTGCATGATAATGCTCGTCCACATGTTGCGGCGCCGGTCAAAACCTTTTTGGAAACAATCAATTGGGAAGTTTTACCCCACCCGCTGTATTCACCAGACATTGCTCCTTCTGATTTTCACTTGTTTCGATCGATGACGCATGACCTGTCTGAGCAGCACTTCACATCATATGAAGATACCAAAAATTGGGTCGATTCGTGGATAGCCTCAAAAGATGAAGCATTCTTCCGACGCTGTATCCGTATGCTGCCAGAAAGATGGGAAAAGGTAGTGGCAAGCGATGGGCAATACTTCGAATAAAACATGAGGTTCCGTTCTTTCACAATAAATGCCCAATTTTTGATAAAAAACGGCGGAAACTTATTTGTACACCTAATATATATATTATGATTTCTATATAAACTGATTTCTATTGGGATGTCTTAAGGTGTTTAAGAAAGGACGTTCGTAGAAAAAGGCCAAAATTGTGGCACAATAAAAACTGGCTTCTACCATGACAAGACACTGACACACTCATCGATTAAAACTCTAGAATTTTTGACATCCAGCACTATGTCTGCCGTTCCACACCCTCCCTATTCACCAGATTTAGATCTGTATGACTTCTTTTTGTATCTAAAAAGTTGAAGTTCAAGGGGCGACATTTTGAAAAACACATTGACACATGCTACAGAGGTTGTCTCTAGCAAAAAAAATTTACTTTGAATTCAATGTTGAAAGTGTTAGGGGAAAAAAAAGAACAGTTTTCAGATATCATTCTATTTCTAAATTAAACACTGTTTCACACATGAATGCATTATACTTCCTAAATCAAGTTACGATAATTCTTTTGATTTTTCTTTAAATCCGTCTTGCAGGGCTCCAACCTGTCGCAGCAATTCTTTTTTGGAACCAAAATATTCCTTGTACCAATCGATATGGTCACGTTTATCTTGTGCAGAATAATAATGATTTTTTGAAAGCCCCACGCAAACTAACTCCATGAAATGTCTAATGGGACCTTTAGTTGGACACCAATCTTCTAGATGATTTTCTAAAAAGATATGCTCTGAAAAATGTACATTCTGTTCTTCCTCCATTCCTATATAAAAAAAGAAAAAGATACATAAAAGAATAATACAAACATTTCAATTTGAAAACAACAAAGACAAACAAACATCTAGATATGGAGATATTTATTTTCAATAATTTAGTATAAGGAGAGAGTAAATTAAATAAAAAATCTCGTGAAAATAGTTGTCACATGGAGCGGTGCTTCTCAAACTTTCTGTGTTCACCGACTAGGTTTTTTTTGTCATTTCGATCCATTGAAGACCAGTATTTTTGTGAATTTTTTTGTTAAACTGAATTAGTAAGAAAAATACAATAATAGAAAATTTAATTACAAAACAAATAACTAGAATTATTCATTTCAAATGCATAATTCTGGTTATTTGTTTCGTAATTTTCTCTTAACATAGCCCTATAACAAAATGTTCACTGACCAACACTGGTCCGGGGACTATAGTTTGAGTAGCACTGATATGAAGTATCTGTCTTCACTAACATGAACTTAATCGTCAGTTGTGAAAATGCTATTTATTATTTCTTTTAAATATATTTGGTATACTGATTAAGTATAATTTGAAACTGATGCATGAATTATAGAAAATAAGGCTAGGATCAGACTAGCAGAAATTACACAACTCGCAAGTCATATCCAACAGAAATTACGCAACTACACAATCAGCTTAAATTCAGTTGCGCTAACATTTTAAAATTGTATTATCCCAAGCATGAATGCTTGCATATCCTACGCCTGATACGGTGTACGGGATTATACCAGCAGCCCAAAAGTCAACCTCACCTACACGCAACAGATGAAACCCTGGCAACTGAATATCAACGATATATCCGATAGTGGAATCCAACATCTTTCCACATAAACGGAGACAGAAATGACTCCTTCCTGGGCAGCTCAAGGTTTATGGATGACCTTATTGTCTCAATCCTTCTGGGTCACATGATAACCACCATAAAACTACAGCCCAAGTTGGTCCAGGAGCGTCACCGCAAACATCGCACGATGCAATGTGCAAAATGTGTCAAGGCACTTTTGTTATGAGCATTCATTCATCCTACGCCAGTCTGACACGTTGAATACATGGGCTGCGTCCACATCGACCAAAAATAAGAGCGTAAAAATTTACACCTTGCTGAAAAATTTCTCTCAGAGCACAAAGTTATTGCCACCTTTTTTCAATACTGGTGAACACAAGGAATCTAAGAAAAAGGGGCTTCTGAATTAACGATTGATACTCCTATATAATATCAAACGAAATACAAATAGCATCATATGATTTGTCCAATATATTTGTTAATTCAACAATTTAAATTTATATTTTGCAAACCTGAGTAGTTGGCTAAATTTATACTCAGTTAAAGTTAAGTCAACTTTTTCAAGTTAAATCATATTTTTTAGGTATATGTATTGTCCATATTAATGCTAACCTACTCTCTTCTAATTTTTATTATTTAAAAAAAAGTTACCTTGTTCATTATCAATGGGAAATTTCCACACCTTCCCTTGATTTGTCCACTGTATAATTTTTTGGAAATAATTAGTGGGTGGATGAGTAATAATTACTCTCAGTTCATTTTCTTGTAGATAATTCCACATTTTTAGCTCAGTGCCACTGCTTTCATTTGACTGGTCAAAAATGCCCAAACCTGGACTTGAAAGCAAATCTACCTTACTCATCTGATGTTTACTGTAACCAGAACGTTAAATTAATAAAATTAAAATAATGAAAAGCAAAATTAATCAAAAACTTTATCAAGCACTATTATTTCCTTACACCGGTTACCCCAAGGGCACTTCAAAAATTTACATTAGGCAGCGACTAAGCGACAGGCTAAAAAATCACTGGGCCACAGTACTGATGTTTATTTTAAGTCTTTTCACATTTTAATTGTAAACATAATATGTAATAAATACAAAATATCTACAATTCCTTACAATGAAACCACGAATTTTGTAATTTGATTATGAATTTAAGTCACGCTACGTCAAATATATTCATTTTCATTCAAATCATCCTAAGGAATTAAAAAATCAATCTACATATTTGTGTTGAAATATTTAAAATATGAATAATCTTGCATAAAAAATGGTTTGTTATACAATGGAGAAATATGAATGAATATCATCAATTTATAGATAAAATTTTCCAAGTTGAAAATTTAATATAATTGTGAACAACATATGACTTTTTGAATTCATTTAAGTTGAAAAATGAACTACACACAGCACAATATACGGCAGAGACAGATTTTTAAATGCTGAAAACCTTCATATATTTTTTTTACAAAATCAGCCTAGTTGAATAGTTTTCAAAATGTGTAAAACTTTTAAAACCATATTGTACATTTCCATGTCAATAGAGTGAAAGGTGCTTTTTAACCTTAAACAGGATTCAATATTCTTTGAAAAAAAGTGACTCAAGAAAGGTTGAATTTGTTATTCACGCTTAGTGTGAAAAAATGTCTTATTTAATCAATATACTCGTAAGACTTTCATTTCTGACAAAGAAAGTAATGAAGGTTTTTGTAAGATGCTAGAAAAGAAAAGAATAGACTTCTACAAATAGGTAAGAAGGTCAATTTATCATTTTTTAATACTGGTAAACCACTATTTTTTTACTTCACTAGCTGCTAGTGTACAGGGCATCAATCAAATTGCCATATTTTGAACTTATGATGTAATTTGAGCAAGAAACGGATAAAATGAGACATTAAAAATTGTAAAATATAACATACTGCGATTTGAGTACATACTATAGGTCTGTAAATATAAACTGGTTTTTTTTTATAGAAAATACACATTTATTGTATGAAAATGGTAAAAAATATTTTATTCAAAGTATTACCCATCGCTAGTTACACATTTTTCCCATCTCTCTGGCAATTTGTGGATGCCACGCCAAAAAACCTGTTGCTCTTTTGAGGCAAACCAATCATCGAGCCATTTTCGTAAGAAGTGAAGCACTGCTCAGCAAATGCGTGTCCCATCGATCCAAATAAGTAGTAATCGGATGGAGCCAAGTCTGGTGAGTAAGCCGCATGCGAAAGTATTTGCCAACTAAACGCCTCAATCGTTTCCTTGACCGGTTTTGCTGTGTGCGATGCATTATCATGAAGCAAAATCACTTTGTGTTGCCTATTTTGATATTCTGGTTGTTTTTCACGCAATGCTTGGTTCAAATCCATCATTTGTTGTCAGTACATTCAGTATTTACGGTTTCGCCAGGTTTTAACAGCTCATAATAGATAACACCCTTCTGATCCCACAAACACAGCATTGTCTTCCGTCCATAGCGATTTGGCCTTGCAGTCGATGTCGCTGATTTGCTTGGGGTTACCCATGATCTTTTACGCTTAGGATTCTCGAAATATATCCATTTTTTATTGCCAGTCACAATTCGATGGACAAATGATTTTCTTTTGTACCTGGCGAGCAGCATTTCTCAAGTGGTTTTTCGGTTTTCCGGCTGTCATTCAGTTCATGTGGAACCCATTTTCCCACCTTCTGGATCTTTCCCATGGCTTTCAAACGTATGGACACGGCTTCTCGTGTCACATTTCATTGATCCGTGAGTTGTTGCGTTTGAGCGTCATCCTCATCCAACAATGCTTGCAATTCGGCATCCTCAAACTTTCTCGGTGGTCTTCCACGTTCTTCGTTTCTCACGTCAAAATCGCCACTTTTGAATTTTTTAAACCACTCAAAGCACTGTGATTTACCAAGAGCATGTTCACCGTAAGCTTCAACAAGCATTCAATGCGATTCTGCAGCAGTTTTCTTCAAATGGTAACAGAAAATCAATGCTGTCCGCAAATCGTAGTTTTCAGGCACAAAAACAGACATGTTCAACGCTATGAAACATATGTAGTTGTATTAAACTTGTATTGTTGTGAGTTAAAAGTCTTTGACAAATGTAAACACAAGAAAAAGGCGCCAATGACGCGGTTTGAGTCACTACATTGACAACTAGAGCAATCTATGAGCAAATTCTGGTTTCATATTTACAGACCTGGTAAACATGGTGGCTACCTGTAGTAGTTGTGTTCACTTGAAGTTCACATTATGTTTTCATAAAAATTGCAACAATTTATACACCCGCCAGGCACTTGTAAGTAATGGACACAACTGACTTGCAGTAAAAAACACATGTACAAAGCCTATGAATGTACCCTGTATGCTCTGCTAGGACTTTAGAAACTCCACAATGTGACACCAGCTGCCACTGAGTGGATCCTTTTAAAATTTGTGTCATGGATTCAATCTTAAATTCATTTTATGTGATACCATGATAAGTATTCTTTATTTTTCATATTGCGTGTATGTGACTCCATTTCAGAAAACTTAGGAGCCTCTCTACATGTCAAAAGCAGACACTTCAGCTGGTTTGGTCATGATGCAACCTACGAAGGCAGCTGGAATTTTCTAACCCTGGTTGTCTGTTTATCGATCTTGTTGGCTTCGGCCACCCTGGTAGATCGCTGATGACTGTCTATAGACAGTATTCAATGGAGCTCTGAGAGGCCCGCATTACTTATAGGGGAATCTTGCTTTCCACATACTCCATATAAGAAGTTGGAACGGTAAAAATTATTGAAAGATGTATATACCATGGGTAAATAAAAACTAAACATACTTACACCTTTTTAGTCATAGTAGTTGCTACAAAAGTCTCTTGACTGCGTTGGGGTATACTTTTCCGTTTAGACAATGCTGATTTTACTTGTTGCGCCCTTGACAAATCGGGAGATTCTTGATTATCTACTTTCATCCCCGAAATGAGTTTACTGTAAAGATTTATATTTACAATGTTATTTATATTATTATATTTTGTGTAAAAATTTAAAAGAAAAAAATGATGATTCCTAGTCTTTGATAATGTGGTGATTAAAATGATCCTCTAATGAAGTTAGTGAAAATAAAGAAATTTATTATTTACCATTAATTAGATTATCAAAAGATAAAAAATGGTAGGCTTTTAGTTACGAGGTTGGAGAGTGTAGAAATAAACAAAATAATTAAAACTCATTAAGATATTAGTCCATACATTTATATTGTTTCCATATTTTATCTCATTTTTCTCTACCCATAGATCTGCTGCTTGTGATTTAGTAAACCTGGATGTGACAAACTGCTTTTATACAATGTGATAAATTGAAGCAATAATTGAAAATATTTTTAGAAAGTCATGTTTTTTTGTCATTGAAAATATTTTTAGAAAGTCATGTTTCATAAAAATTAGAACCCTAATTTTACTACATTCAAATTGTTTTTTTATAATTTTTACTTTTTTGTTTTTAATAATCTGATTATACATACGAGAATATCATGTGGATTTATATTTGCAAAAAGAACCCAACTCACAAAACACATTTTATTTTATTTATTTGACATCAAAAATGTGTAATCCAATCTTGTAATGTGAAAAAAATATTGTTCCCTACAAGCCCATTCAAAGTAGTGTGATTTTTCCTCAAATGTCTCAAAACAGGTAAAATGTAGATTAAGTCATTTTGGCACATATATATTAGGGGGACCGAAAAGAAATCAAAAAATTCATTCAATTACAAATAAAAAGTTTATTTAAAAAATACTTAAAAACTAATCTACAAAATAATGCCTAATTGTTGACAGTATATGTCAGCAGTAATTGTTTTGCCTGGTTTCAGTAGTTCAAAGTAAATAACTCCGGCACTATCCGACCACACGCAAAGAAGTACTTTTTTACCGTTAGAGACAGTTTTGGAGTAGGAATAGTTATTGTACAGAACCCATTTTTCGTCACAGGTAACAATTCGCCGCAAAAAGGGTTCAGATTTATGCCTGGATAAGAGAGACGCACAGATAGTACGTCGCTGTTCTAGTGCAGTTAATGATAATTCATGAGGAACCCAAATTCCTTGTCTGTAACTTTTTCCTATGTGATGAAGGTTATCCTGTATAGTTGACCATGGGCAGCTAAGCTTGCTTGATAATTCTGAGATGGATTGTTGATGATCAGACTGCACTAAAGATGTCAGATCATCATCTTTTTTTAAAGGTCTTCCCGTTTTAGGAGCATTTATGAAGTTTGTCACCATTTTAAAAAAAAATTCCACTTATGACACTTATTAAGTGTCAATACATCTCCATACGTTTTGTTAATTTTCTGCGTCACTTCTTTCCCTTTCATTTTTTGATCAAACAAAAATATCATACAATGACGCAAATGTTCTTCATCAATTATTGGTCTCGACATTGTTTATTTAAATAACGGTAAAAAAATAACATAACAATAAATTTACAACAGGCTTAATTCACTAGCAACAAAAAATACGTGTTCACTGCACTGTGTCTCAACATAAATAAACTGACTGTAAAATAGGGTGTTAAAATATTTTGATTTCTTTTCGGTCCCCCTAATATATTCGTATTATGTTAAATACATACCACTACCAGTTTTTTAGTTGTTGCGATGTTGAGTTGGAGAAATGATTGCGGACGTTTATAAGGTGTTGCAGCCTTCATCCTCAAGGAAGGAAATGTCAAAAAACATTACCGAATATAGTAGAGCTATAGGCACCCACCTACATGGGCTAAACACAAAATGAATATGTGTTTAACCTACTCAGCCATCCGCTTTCACTCCCACAATATAAACATACTCAGGGTGACCAGCGTAGGATCTAGGTAGAACATTGTGCGCACTCCGTCCATGGCAATTTCGACTTCACTTACTTGTTATATTGTTTGTATCTTTCCTAAATCAGAAGCCATACAGGTTTAAGGTGCATTTTGTCATCTCTGTTAGTGTTGTTTGAGTGTTTATAAATGCCCCTTTAATAAAGTTTGAATAATAAGTTTGTGACTTATTCAATACAATTTATGCCTACTCAATACAACATCTACGAAAAACACTTTAAACTAATGGAAAAAATCTTGGAACATACGTACCTCCAATTTACATTTAAAGGTTTTTGTATATCCAAAGCTTTTGATAGTAAATCGTTTTCTACTTGCTTCATTTCATCTTCTCCGAATGATTTGGCTATATCGCTTACAGCTTTTTTCAAAGCTACTTCTGAAATACAGTAACATTATGATTGAAAAAATTAACACATTATATGACTCATCTATGCTACAAAGAAGAGAAAGAGACTAAATGGTCAACGACTCATGATTGAGAATGTGAAACCTAGCATTTTTTTGGTCCTTTGATTTACATAAAATTCCAGCTTTTCTTTATTTTTAAGATTGTTATAAAATTGTTTATACTTCAAGCTGAGAAAGCTTTGACTTACAATAAATAGATTGTAAAATAAGATCAAACTGTGAATGCCAAAATATTTTTATCTATATTAAGAACTTGCTTACAAAAGTTTAAGTTACTTAAACCATCTGGGGTTTAATGACTAACAAAATATAATAAGTAAAATGAGTTTTTACATAGAATTGAATACCATGGTGGAATAAGGCAAGGGTGCACTCATTAGGACGAGAACTGGTCCGCGCTGCACATGACATCACTTTGGTAACACCGCCCTCCACTGCTTTAGATAGCAGCCATATAGCACCATTTATGTTTATACTTGTTATTATTTTATTATCCAGTCATGGTGAAATAATGCAAGGGTATGCTTTTTATATACGTATGTTCTTCAGTTCCCGTAGGGTATCAGGTTTAGGCCCTGCCCTACTAACAACAGAAAAAAGAAATAATATAAACCCATTGGAAATTGAATAATTTACACAAGTATTCATAATTAGATATATTTTTATTAAACAATGAATTGAGTTTTCTTGAACCATTACAAATATACCGTATGCAAGAAAACTAAAGCTTTTTTTAAATACTACCTTTAGTTATTATATGAAAATAAATACGATTACAAGAACACCTATTATTGTTTCCATTTGTAAACTAACATTTCCTACTCACATTAGTAATAGGGAATAACAATGATACAAATTATTCATTTAAATTAAACTTACATAGTAACCAAAACACAACACGAAATTGTTTCTATTGTCAAGATTGTTTTCGTTTACTTTGTGTGCAAAACATGTTGTTTAATTAGTTCAATATTATCTATAACGTGTATTGTTGTTATAATAAGAATGTTAGTCTATACCAAACAGTAAAGAATGTTCAATGTTTTTGTTTTATATTTCATAGTAAGAAATTTATGAATACTTTAGAACTATTGATAAGAAACCTGTATAACTCGGGTTTATTTGTTGAACTTTTTAAGATATTCTATATTTGTGAATGTCGGCACTTTTTTACTGATTTTACAATGATGCTTTTTCCACTTGTAGATTGTCAATTTTTTCATATAGCTCCTTCATCTTTACTTTTACTTCATATTTTCCTGTTGTAGTAATTGCATTTTTTTCTTCATTTCCATCCATTTATCTTGCACTTCGATGCCCTTATCTGCATTATTGTTTTCACTGTCATTAAATGGTCCACTTGTTTCGATAGACTCCTTCAAAACGTCTTAAACAATGGCCTTTTTCTCAGATCGCCACTGTCTGGTTGAAGAATCAAACACGTCTTTCAATTTCGGGAGATTCAAAGAAGAGACTGCATCAGATTTCAAATTTCTGACGTATGGGGGAGTACTGAAGCAATCTGCGCTTTAATGGGGTAAAGAAACAGTCTTTTTTGAAGTGCTGGGAGCATATTCTAACATATTTTTAAATTTACGTGGTCTTTACAAGCGTTGAACTATTGTTGCGCTAAATCACTGTTCTTAGGAAAAGAGTAATATCTAATACTAGGTTCCTTCAGATTTTCTGCTCCAATTGTTACAACCAAAGATAGCACAATTAGGCATTATACACAATACAGAGGTCAATTCACTTTAACGAATAAAAAAAATACTATCAATATAAATCACAGCGGAAGCACTAGCACATGTAAACAACATACACATAGTCACTGATAGCACTGAGCAACTGAGCACCGGCACCGGACCCACTGTTACCGAGGTGACGTTATCGCATCGACAGAAGCTCCGCCCACATGCGCATGAGCACACCCAAGTCTTATTCCACCATGATTGAATACACAAACTTTACATTAAAAAATATTACCTTCAGTGTCATCAGGCTTAAAATTTTCAAGTTGTGTTCTTCGAAATCCTTTATTTTCATTAGAGAACTTTGAAACAAAGGGTTCATCACCTCGTTTAGCCTTATCCTCTATCATACTTTTTAAAATTTCATTTATCCTTTCAGAAGCCATACTTCCTTTATGAATATCATTTTTATTTCCTTTGTCATCGTGTCCAACATTATCTCCGGAGTCAGTAGATTTCAAACATCTTTTGAAAATATTGTACACATTTCTTGGAGTACTGATTATAACACGTCTGAAACACATAAAAATGCTATATAAACACAAATGATCACGAATAGCCAGTATCAAAACGACTAACATATATAATGTATTCATATTATAATAATAATATAAGGGCTACTTATATAGCATCGTTTAGAAGGGAAACTCCCAAGAGCGCTCTTACTCAGATTTGGAACCCACTATTATTGACAGATTAAAAATATTACAAAATAGATATAAAAATAGGAACTAATTGATTTTGCGAATCTTGCGTTGCCTTTGTTTAAAAAGTAACTAAAAAAACTTTACTGATTTTATTATACTTACTTGGGTAGCATTTTTATATTGATAAATTGAAATTGGATTGAAAATATTTAATTTTATTAATTAAAAGTTATTCAAAAGGGCTCAATATTTAAGTAAATTTGAAATTGAAAATCAATAATTCCGCACAGTAAGTGAAATTCTCAACATTTGATACTTTCGACAAATATTTCAGTAAACTGTTTTGATTCCTATCCTAAAATTTTCAACATTTTTCACAAATTGATAAATTTGATAGCCTCAACCGTGCTTAAACATAACCTATTAATATATCTGTCATTATATTTGTTTATGGCTGATGCCATAGACAATTTGAATGGGAAAACTGTGGGATTTTTTTAAATAGTATAAAGCGGAGATTCTCAACCTTTTTGTATAATGTATCGCCAAACCAAATAGGAAGTCAAGACTGAAGCGTCCAAGGGCATCAACTATCTACTAGCCACCCGTCGTGATTAAATTCACCGTTTCGAAACAAGAAAAAATAACATAAAAAATTTAAATTGATTAATTCGGTACGCCTATGGAAAATTGATCACGCTCTTATTATGCTTTTTTGAGCCTAACACAGCTGATACCAATTTCAGTCGCGACCGTAATAGAAACAGGTGTGTTAATGAGTTATGTAGACGCCGGAAATGTTAAGCGAACCGTTTACGATGTCTAAAAATATAAAGTGGTCGCTATTAAAAAAGCCATCCTGCTCGGACCAGCCTGTTGCCATGCTAGGGTATCTTGCCGCCTAACTAGAGGCACCCTGCCGTCCTGCCTGGACCAACCTGCCACCCTGCTGAGGCCTGCTGTCTGCCACCTTACTAGGCCACCCTAGCCTCTTACGTGGACCAGCATTGCCGCATGCAACAGTCATCCAGCTGCCCTTTTTTGAACCAGCATTGCCACCAGCTAGATCAAAATTGCCACTAGCTAGACTAACTTGCCGCCTAACTAGGGGCGCCCTGCCTGGATCAACCAACCACTTTGCTAGGGTCTACCAGCTGCCCTACTAGAGCCACCTTGCAGTCCTGCTTGAATCAACTGGCCACCTAGCTAGAGCTTATAAATTTCTGTTGAGTTATCATTGTCGCCCTAAGCCCCATTGAATACACTCCTCCACACACGATAATAGTAGTTTAGAAACTTTAATTACTAGAGGAGGAAATCAAGGTCTTACACTTAGTTAAATTATTGTCACATATTTTTATTTCGTTTCTTATAAAAAAATATACCAAAAATAACACATATGATATACGCTTTCGCTTCTTACTCAGAGTTGAGATAACCACGCGTGCTAACATTGAAAATAAACATTACATTTGGAAGTAAATTTTTATTCTGTTGATACCCCCTCCTGGTAATAAAAATATCTTACTACTAACGTGTAAATATGATACTACTACCGTGACTGGAGGAGTGTATTCAAAGGGCTCGAGGCGACAATAACGACTCAATAAATAAATTTTTTAATTTATTTTGAACACAAAGGCGATATTGTAGGCTGGTAGCGATTCAGGTAGGTTAGCCGCGATGATCCGAGAATGGTGCTAGGACGGCTCGATGTGGACGGCAATGCTGATCCAGGCAGGATGGCAGGGCGGCTCCAGATGGGTGACACTGCTGGTCCGGGCAAAACGGCAGGTCAGCTCTAACAGACGGCAATACTGGTCCGGGCAGGACGATAAGGCAGCTCTAGCATGTGGCAACGCAGGTCCAGGCAGGATGTCAGGGTGGCTATAGGTGGATGGCAATGCTGGTCCAGGCGGGGTGGTAGGGTGATTCTAGCAGGTGGTAACGCAGGTCCAGAGCAGTTCTAGATGGGTGGCAGTGCTGATCCGGGCAGGACGACAAAGTGGCTCTAGCAAGCGGCAACGCAAGTCCAGGCAGAATGGCAGAGCAACTCTCGCAGGCTGCTACGTAGGTCCAGGCAGGACGAAGACAGCTGGAGAAGTCAGCCCCGTGAAAAAAATCTGGAGAGCTGTAGTGGAGACGTCTTGGCTGGTCGGCTGCTGACTGATTCTTGGATGGAGTTGGCAGTTATTGTATACCAGCTGGGCGGCTTACTCTTCCTCTCCAGGGTTTAGTGGTTTACATAGTCAGGAGTGGGTCCCTGGCGAAGTGAAAATCAATCTTGTAGTTAGTCAATCAGAGAATTTCTTTCAGCACTGCAGTCACGTGGAGAATTCACCCTTTTTATAGCGACCATGATGTATTTTTGGACAACGTAAGTGGTCCGCTTATCGTGTCGAATATTTGCCCAAGTCATTTTTACCATTCATTTTTCGTTATGGTCGCGACTGAATCGGCGTCTAAACTTTTCGTGGTAAGGGCGTAGCTAGGGATCTTTACAGCCCATTCATTGGGACTGAGGTGGCTGCCAATTTTCATTCGGCGTGCTGAATTCATTGATTGAATTTATAAAAACGATGTTGTTCCTTCCTTTGGAGTGATGAATCTCATCACGACGGATTATTGGTAGGTGGGCGTATCACTGTATATTGAAATTCACGTACCACCAGTCATTTCTCGCCTCCAAATAGTAGGACACGTACCACTGGTTGACATCCACTGAAATAAAGTATATATAAACAAAAGAAAGATTACAAAATAGTAATATTTAATACAAACAAACAAAAGAGTAATATTTAATACAATGTACTTGCGGTAAGTAATACCCATCGGGCTTAAGAAAGAGTCTGTCGGCCATAATCGGCTAGCTTCGGCTTTGTAGAGCGTCGTCTCTGTCATTCATACACGTGTTCCGTCGCGATTTGTCAGTCGTTGTCAAGCGTTCTAGGGACAGAGACGACGCTCTACAAAGCCGAAGTTAGCTGATTATGGCCGACAGTCTCTTTCTTAAGCCCGATGGGTATTACTTACCGCCGGGTACTGTGCGATATTATGATTTTTTCCTTCTTGGGCATTATCGTATTAATGATGGAATTCTATGTCAATATTTTTAATAAATGGTTGTATTTCCTTATTTTTGTAATTATATATTTTATTAGGCTACTTTTTATTTTATTAGGTTCCGCATCAAATTCCTATATTGCGAGTAGAATAAGAAAATATGAGAGTGAAACATGAACGTGGAAAATTAATCGATAAGATGCAGTGGAAGCTCTGATAAAAAAAAGCATATTGACTTCAACATTTATGTATGTGTGTAAAATATAGACGTGGAAAATAAATTAAAGGAGCAGAGTAAATTAGGGGGAAAGCGTGCACAGAGAAAACATTGTGGCGTGTCGATGTATGACAAAATAAGAAATGTCATTTGTAATTATAAAGGATGAATGCGAGCTAATGACTGATGTATTAAGTAGTATGAAAAATAGCACGTTGAGGTAGTTAAGATATGTTGAATGAATGAGTGACGAAAGACTGACTAAAATGCACGCATAAGAGAGAGCCGTAGTACAGGACGACCGAGAAAAGTATGTTTGGACCTAGTGAATGAAACCTTGAAAGGTAAGGAGCAAGAGAAACAGGATAAGCTGTATGAGAAGATGTATAAGTGTGAAGGAGGCGAAGGAAATATGTCGCTCTGTTTTCTCTCTGTATGTGTGTGATCAATAGTCAATCCTAAATTTCGGAAGCTTAATTTTAGTTTGTAAGTGTTTTAATATTAATTTCATTAGTATGTGACTTACTTTTATGTTAGAAAACAATAAAGTATTATGTATGTTTATAAGGACCAGTTAAATAATTTTGTAGTTTAAAAAAATTATTTTGTAGTTTTAGATCAACAATAACCAAATTTCCTCAGTTATTACAGGTTTCCAATAGTTCTAACTAATCAGAGATTAACACATTAAAATTTGATAGATTGCTACATAAAAAAATGTTGTTCCGTTTTTTGTTAGTTAATTATATAAGGGGCTGCGCCACCATCCTAGCAGCCCAAAAGTTAACCTCACCTACGCGTTATGCACTTGCTGGCAACAGACGAGACCCTGATGACCGAATACCGGCGGTATGTACGATGATGGAATACATCTTTCTAAATAAAAGGTGAAGGAAATGACTCCTTCCAGAACAGCTCATGTTCTGTGGGTGGCCTTGTCGTCTCAGTTCTTCTGTGCCACAGAATAATCACCATAGAACTGCAGCCCAAGTTGGATCGTTCGGATGTAACTAAATTGTCATCAGGAGATAAAATACCCCCCTATTCGAATATCCGGGGGCCTATACAAGCGAATCACGACAAGAAACGTAATGCAAGGAATGTGTCAAAGCACTTCACTTTTGGCACTTGGAATGCGCGAACACTCTCAGACGCTCATATAACAACTAACATATACAGGAGTTTCTCTTCTTACAGCAACTGGAAAAATTCTTTTAAAGGTCATGATGAACCCCCTCATACCTGCTTTGGAACTACTATCACCAGATTCCCAATGCGGGTTCAGGCCAAATCGAGGTACATTGAACTTAATATTTGCACTTCGGCAGCTGCAGGAAAAAGCTAATGGGAGCAGTCGATGGAGGACTTTATAATTGAAGTCGTTTTTGTGCCAAAACTACTAAACGACATGTTACGAACCTACAGTGTGCCGACGACTGTGCTCTGATTTTTCATTCTGCTGAAGATCTGCAACGAAATCTGAATACCTAACTATATGTAAGCCTATGAATCACTTGGTCTCAAATTAAATGTTTCTAAGACCAAGATTCTATCCAACGAAAACCTTCATCTAAACAACAATTGAAATGGACAGATCATATAATCAGGGCCATATTTTAATTACTTGGGTAACATTGTGAATGAAAAAAAAAACAAAGACAGATGACGAGATTCAGAATAGCCTAAGAGCAATTCCCGGACTTTTTGGGCTCTTCGTGGGTGAATGTTTGATAATCACAATCTAACACTGAAAACCAAAACGGCAGTATTTATTATTTCCCGAAATATTTTTTTGTTGAACACACAATTAGAAGTCATTCACAAATATCATTAAAAAAATATTTTTTATTTATTTTCAAATAATAAAAAAATGTTTCGTAAAACCAAACTTCCAAGTGGTCATAATCTGTGTAACGACCCTCAACTTTCCACCAATCAGAAGCAGCCACAAGCCCATCCATGATGTGTCATTAAACTAGTATCCTCTGTGGTCGATTTGTACACGTATTTTCCTGTCACGTTCCTAACTCGACGCTTGTTTGCCGGTGCCGGCTTCTGATAACACAAAAATGAAGTTTTTAGGAATATTCCTATTATGTGCAATTTTGCATATTTGTTCCGCTGGCGAAGAAGATGTCTTGGATCTCACAGATTCTGATTTTTCTACGAGAGTTGGAGAAACAGAAACGACGCTAGTCATGTTTTATGCTCCTTGGTGAGTAATGTTTTTTTAACTATTCGTGCCTTAATATTTGGTATTTGCTTCACATTTCTCTAAAATTAACCCAATTCAGAGACTAATAGTCGTATTTTTGATAATTTATCATAAAATTACAACATTTATTTCACCTACCTACATGCATAGTTTCAAAGTTCCTCCGCTCAGGGTTTTAAGGTCCTAAAACTCGATTTATTAGAAATGTTCTGAACGAAAGTGTATGGATTATAGAGTATTTTCATACAGATATTTTTTGTTGTGGATTGATAGGATTATTATTAAATTTAGCGACAAAATGTTGAATTATTTATAGTTCTAGAAAATCGAATTTACTGGAGTGATTTCACGGACTAAGTTATAAATCAGGGAATTTGGTTGTTCCAACGGATGGTTTTTGAAAATATAGGAATTTTACTCAATATTTTTATTGGCTATTACTTTTTCGGATGATGGAAAGTTATGAGAGATACTAGACAATATCAAAATTTGCTAAGATGATAGTCTGCAACAGTATTTTAATATCCTCTGATGTATGGGAGTGAAATGTGGACATGGAAGAAGACTGAAAGGAGCTGAATAAATTCTGTAGAAATGTGTGCACTGAGAAAAATACATGGGGTGACTATGTATGACTGTGTAAGATGTGAGCACTCTGTGATGAATTGGGCATGTATAACTAATGAATGAACAAAGACAAACAAATCACCAACGTGGGCGTGGTAGAGGAAGACCAATGAAATTATGGTTAGATCAAGTGAATGATATTTTGAAAGAAGGTAATGTAAAAAGTCAAAGAAATCTTAAGAGTTGTATGAGAAGGCTGGATGTAGAAGAGGTGAAATATGTGCATCGAGATAGGTGTCGACTGTCCTTTCTGCTTACTCCCAACAGAGAAACGGTGTGAGGGTATGTATAGATCTGGAAAAACAAAATTTTAGCATTGCCAGTAACCAAATGTAGTAAATCTTTTAAAATTCCAATGATATTTTCTCTATTCGTGACATTTTAATTTTTTTAAATTTGCTGAATATATTAAAATTAGTCAAAAAAATTCAGAACATTCTCAATAAAAAAAGTTTTCTGAAAATTTTTATCAATGATTTAGATTATAAAATTAAGATTTTTATTTTTAGATAATTTTTATTATTTATAAGAATTTTATTACATCATACATATTTGACCTGTGTTTTGCCCATTTAAAGGTGTGGACATTGTAAAAGACTCAAACCTGAGTATGCTAAAGCTGCAGAGCTATTGAGAAGTGATGACCAACCAATAGCTTTGGCCAAGGTTGATTGTACTGAGGGCGGCAAAGATACTTGCAGCAAGTTCTCTGTCAATGGTTATCCTACTTTGAAGATTTTCCGTAATGGAGAACTTTCTAGAGACTACAATGGACCTCGCGAAGCTGGTATGCTTTCTCTCCCCATTATATTTATTTTTGCTTACTAAAACTTTCCAGCTCTGTTATAATGCTGTTTAACATTTTCTATCTAGCTTATTTATTTCATTGTAAATGTTTATGATATAAAGTGTGCAACTAATAAACAAAAAAAACTTAATTTCATATTTAAAAATTGCCATAATAGTCGAGCAAGTCAGGTGTAAATATGGTTAATTTTTTTAATAATTTTTTTACAATTATTAAAAAAACTTTTCTTTTGATTTTTTGCATAAGTCATGTGTCGATATTTCTGTTTTTGGGACAAATGTTAACCTGTCCACAATGGGTAAATTAACTTTTTTAAATTTAATTCTTCCTGAGATTGTGTACTTTAATGATCTTGTTTTTCAAAATTTTAGTTGGAATTGTTAAATACATGAGAGCACAAGTTGGACCAAGCTCCAAATCATTGGAAACTCTCGAAGACTTAAATAAGTTTATCTCCAAGGATGATCCTGCAGTTGTAGGATTCTTCGAAAAGGAGTCAGACTTAAAGGGAGCTTTCCTCATCCTTGCTGATAAATTGAGAGAGAAAGTACGATTTGGACACTCTTCCAATTCTAAAGTTTTGAAAGAAAAAAAACTGAGGTGAGTTTTAACAAAGTGTAAGCGGCATAACGTGTATATTTTACGACAGTCCTAAAAATATCTGATATGTATTTTATTTATCACGTTTAATTATAGAAAATTTAAGCACACTTAGTCTTAAGAATTGCAGTCGTCTGAATGTGTTCCTCGTACGTTTCGAACGTACTGGTTCATTTGACAGTGATACTGTTTTTTTCATTGTATACAGTACAATCTGACAGGTTTGTTGCCATGTGAGGATTTTTTTACCAACCAAATGTTTAAGAGACCTTTAAGCAAAAATCGGACCAGAACATTTTTTAAAAAATTATGTACCAATAGGAATTAAACCCGTAGTAACCCCCGAGGTATATTACTAACTGGTTACAGAGGTATTTAAGCATGATAATTAGTTTGGAATCTTCAAATTCATATTTTTAACTTTACTTAATTTTTCAGTGATAATATCGTTTTGTACCGCCCTAAACACTTGTCCAACAAATTTGAAGATGATTTTGTTGTTTATTCGGGAAAAGCTGATTCCACTGAAATTAATACATTCATCACCAAAAATTAGTAAGTACTTCCATATTTAATTGTTTCAATATTTAAATTGATATTCACCACAGTGAAATAAATAAAAAATCAATCACAGCGGTTTTAAAGACATTTTTATGTTGATTTATGTATGTAGAATTTGTTTTATAGTCACATTAACTTATTTCAAGTAAATTATATATTACTGGTAAAGGATGCATGTCTTTTTATTCACTTTCAGTTGTGAATAAATCTTTTTATCTACACTTATGAATATATTTTTTATCAGTTTAATTCATTGTGGAAAGTGATCCATTGTCATGTGTTTGAAAATATTTTGAGTAATTTTTGGTGGAGTGGAAGAATCTAGGGGTTTATATATATATAGTCTAAAACAATCCTAAATTTGAGAATACAATAATTTCAAAAGGAAAGGGTTAAGAAGTAAATATGTATTAAATTCAAAGTTTTTTCATGCATTAAACATCCTCTACTTCACAACATGTTATGACGTAGTTTGTCATTTAAAAAAAAATTTACTACAGACATTTCATTCTCCATTATCAAAGCAAATTTGATCATGTCAACAGAGTACTTTCGGGGCAATTCTTCACTATTCATGATCTATTAAACATATACTGCATGTGCCTATAAATGCTACATTTTCTTCTAGAATGAAAGTTTCATAAGTGTGTTTATTCATTATTGTGAACATACTCAAACAAGCTGTGTACACGTAATCAGGATAATATGACCATATGTTCGATGCATTATGTAGCTGTATCTTCCATGATGTACAAATAAAGTGTTGGAAATCCAAAAAAAAATTATTTGTTTTGTGTCTTTTCATTTGCAGACATATTAAATTTTGAATTTATGCTTATTTTTATAGTCATGGGTTGGTCGGACACCGTGTTCGTGATTCAAGTGCTGATTTCAAGAAACCTTTGGTCACTGCTTACTTTAATGTGGATTATGTTAAGAATGTTAAAGGAACCAACTATTGGAGAAACAGGATTTTGAAGGTTGGGTTGAAATCTTTTTGATCCATATATTTTATTTAAAATTCCTTTTATTTATCTTAAAAAATATATTGGAAACAAATTTTAAACTGTCTATTTTTAAAAAGATACCAAAAACTAAATTACAGTTTAAGAAAAAAATATTTGTCTTCTAGATCTTGTTAAAAATTATTACAATAAAATCAATTACATTGGTCATTACTTTATTTTATTAAAATAAAATATTCTATTTTATGAATACAAATTTACTATGTAAATGTATATTTGAAATTATTTTCATGATAATAAATCAAATAAAATACACAATAGATTTGTAGAGAAAATAATGCATATTTATAAAAATAGTGAAGAGAGTTATATGTTAAAATGACAATTTGAAATGAATTCACTAATTAAAGTTTCTGTATTTCAGTTTTTCTCAACCTTTAGCATTGTGTGCACCAAATTAAATTATTTTATGCAGGAATGCTATGAATACATATCTGTTTTCAGTGTCACCCATTTTATTACTAATAAAAATCTAGTTGAAACCTGTAAGAAAAGTTGGGTTTTCATTTGGCTGTGGTCATTCATACCTCTAGTCCACAGGACGGCAAATCTTAATACATATTTTTTTGACTTGCCAAATCATGTCTCGGTCAATTTAAAAACAGCTCCCAAAACAACCACCTTCAAGTGGGACTCCAACTTAAGTTGCATTTGACAATACTTTTTACATCTACCAATTAACTCAACATGTGAATTGTCGGTTTATTGATTTTGAAAGATGAAAATTTTATTAAAACTATATTGGAAATATCTTCACACTGGTTGAAACTTGGGAAACATGATTCTTTGGTTGAAATCCTTTTTTTTTCTTCAATTTTTTTTATTAACATTCACCTGTCTAACTATTCTAAATGCCCATTTCAAGACAGGTAGGTAGGTTTAACTATTTGAAAGACTATTCATTAAGTAAATTTACGATTGAAACAAAACATCCAAATAAACCATATTACATCAGGAATGAAAATCTAGAACAATAATTACAAGTACAAAAACTCTTTATATCACAGATATAAAGTTGTACCTTTCGAATCTGTGTCTGAGGGATGTTCCTTCGGACAAAAGTAGAACTTTAGTGTTGATTTCTTCATCTAATAAATTGTTCCAAATCAATCCAATAGGGAGGGGTATTATGATAAAAAATTTGCTGTTGCTAGTCTTATGACTTGGAATGGTTTGCCTCCTAGTGTCAGATATGGGTGGTGTGTGCAGCTTTACGAAACACTTCAAGACAATCCTTTTTGGGAGGTTTTATCAAAATTTATTGGTGCGTTTGAATCCTGAGTTAGAGCGCCCTTGACGAGAGTTTACTCTCCAAACGGCGCTATATAAATTGACCTTTTATTATTATGGAGATTTATATTTATACATTTTCAGTCTGTTTTATTTTATTTTTTTTACCTACTAGTAAGTATTTTACCATTCTAAATTGAGTCAATATTTAGTTTTGTTTTTAAATACTTCAGGAAAATAGGGAAAAATTGCTCAACCTAAATATGTTTTTTTAATATACATGTAGATTATTGATAACTGACAACTCCCATGGCCTAATTGGTAAAATACTCCGTTTTCCGCGTGTGGGTTTCAAGTTTGATCCCCAATAGTACTCAAAAAAGGGCCCTTTGTTTAGTTGAGAGTCTGTCTTAAGATTATTGTTACCTTTTTGGCTTGCGGAAGTGTTGGTAAAATGTGCAATGACGGATATAGTTTTGTCTTTTGTAGTATGAATTAATCAAGTTGTAAAATAATAAATTAACCCAATTTTTCTGTTAAGACGTCATTACATTTGATTCACTTCACTCTTAATTCAAGACATTTTCTTAATCTCGTAAATAAATACCTCACATGACTTCTTGAGTGAAAATTAATTTGACATTCTGGAGATTTTTATATAATGTGTGTGCAACCCAAGTTTCATCTCCAGTAACGATGGAGCGGAGAAATTCATCTTCATGGAGTTTGCAGCGCCTCAAAAACTCTTGCCTTTTTACGAAATTTCGCACTTGGCGGGAGATTGGGTTGACATTTTTCACGAAACGTGTTGTCTCGTCGACACTTCTCAACGTACTGACCTCGAACCAGTCTCGTTGCGGAGGGGAAGGGTCAGGCTACAGGGAAGTGTAGCCAACATGTCGAAAATAAAATCCATCCGGTCGTGAGAACCTCAGTACACTTACTTTCTGGATACGTCTCGTATATTTAGGGAAGTAAAAACATTTTCTCTTTATAAAACAAGTTTTCATAAGTAATACATTTCTTTTATTTTAGGTTGCTAAAGAATTTTCCGATGATTTTACTTTTGCAATCAGTTCCAAGGATGAATTTACTCATGAGTTGAATGAGTTTGGTATTGATTTCGTTAAAGGAGACAAACCTGTGGTACTCGCATATGATGCTGCAGAACTGAAGTTCGCGATGACAGACGAATTCAGGTAAGCTTACTTGTATAGTTTTTCCTTTTTCTATAATATACATTTTTTTTTTAAATCTTCAGCATCATAAATTTTTTTTAACCTGGATATTGTTAGTAAAAATTCAATTAAAAAATATCAATAGGAAAAATAAATTAACATCACAATAACTTAACTATAAAATTTAATAATACTAATATGACTACAAGAAAAAACCTTGGAAATGTGAATTTTAAGTATGTTTAAGGGTTTTATTCTACATTCATGGATATTGCTCATCGAGTATACAGTTGAAATTGTTTATTTTTTCCCAATATTGATTTGTTAATATGTTTTACAACACGGGTGCTAAGATCGCACCTCTTACGTTCATATATTTTATAGTAAATGCGCACAATGTGCCTAACTCGTTTGTATATCTTTCTTTGTTGGGTCCCAAAATAATGAGCATGTCTTCGCATCAAAAAATAGGATAGCAGTACACTATATGAAAATATTTTCAGCATGGAATCCATTTACAATACCAATTATCAGCAATGAATATACTGGCAATATGTCTTATGTTCAATCAACAAATAACATCATCGAGCAAGTTAATCGAAACACTAATTAGCTGAGATGCATAAATTTGAATTGATAATGCAGACTGAGGTTGTGAAGAGAGGTCAAGATTGAATATAATTTCAAGGTGAAACAACACCAAGTATTCAATAAATTGTACATATACATTGTCATAAGAGTAAAAACAATTATAATCACAGTTGAAATGTTTCTGTTCTATGGTAATCTAGAAACTCCAATTTTTTTTTCATAAATACCTCTTTAAGAAGCGTATTGATATAGTTTAAATTTTGTTTCTTCAAGCCTTAAAAAACCTAAGGACATATATAACACAGTGATATCCACTTCAAAAGTTCTCCCATAATCGATGTTAGTCATCTACCGAGCATCAGTTGAACAATAATAATCCAGAAGTGGATCCATCAGGAATGAAACTATGGATACTTAACATATTAAAACACAATGCCGACTTAACCCCAATCATCAAAAAAATCTTCCAGATCTTTTTCAATTGATGCAGTAATAATTGGTTGTTTTTCTGTTGTTCTGTCACTAGTATGACTTTCTCCAAAACAGATTATCTTTCATGTCACATGCTGGAAAATTCATCCATAATAATTGATCAACCACTATCTATCTTGCTCTAAACATATTGGATTTTGGAGCTGTGATGTTCTATTTTTAACTGTGTAATTTTCAACCTAGAAAGAAAAGCTGTGATTATCTTTTTATATTTAAACTTTTTCAATTTTATATAAATTTGTACTTACATTTTGAATTTATCAATTAGAAATCATTGGTCATTGATTTTAAATTGGTTTATAAGTATACTCCAAATAGGGTAAAGAATGTGTTCAATATGATGTTTTTTTAAATGTGAAACCAATTTCATGAAGAAATAAAATTTTACTGATAAAATGTTCATGAAATTGACACATGAAAAAAATATAAATTTTTTTAATGCTTTCCATAATGTTTTATCACTTAAAATACAATGTTACATTTTATTTCACCATGTTAAACTATAAACCAAAGATAACAAAAATTAAGTGTAACTTTATTTATGACTAGTGATAAGAATGTAAGTGCGTTATTATTTTGCATTTTGCTAAAAAAGATAAACAAATATAAGAAATATTACTCCTCTTGATTTTTTGAGTTAACTTTTTCAT
Source organism: Odontocerum albicorne (assembly GCA_949825065.1). Classification (NCBI taxonomy): domain Eukaryota; kingdom Metazoa; phylum Arthropoda; class Insecta; order Trichoptera; family Odontoceridae; genus Odontocerum; species Odontocerum albicorne. The sequence continues at coordinate 27,214,752 of OX463839.1, forward strand.
AATCTACACAAATGTGAAATACCCTTAAAATTATAATTCATTAGATGTTTAAAAACAATACTTCATATTTAATGAGACACACATATTTGTAGGGACATGATAACATTAAAAATATAGTTAATTCTATATTAAAGTAGGCACTAAATCACTTTTCAAAACTTTTAATGGAAATTCATCTTCAAAATGTTGAGCATTTTGAAGAATGGGTGTAGGGTAGGTCGTGTGAAAATCTGTAAGTACATCGTATTCATCCTACGTTTTATATTTAGAAGATGATTGGATTTTACATATTTGTAACTTCATTAAATAAAAATTGTAGATGGGTCTTCAAACATATTAATAATTTATTAATCCTTTTCAAATGTTATGAATTTATTTAAAATATAATTACACTTTACATGTTGAATAAATATTTTTTCGTAATATTTGATAAAATGCTGAAGTGCTGTATTTTATTACTGAAGTTGATAATTTTGTAGACAAGATTCAGAAAAAATTATGCACAATTTTAATATAAAAAATGTAGAATTCTACATAGATTCTCACTGGAATCCACTGGGGATCCATTAGAAGTGCAACTTTTAAAAATTTGAGTAATTAGACAATCAGAGATTTTTTATTCTTGTATAATTAGCACAACATTTTTGGCGCAATGAGTTGTTTGTATAATTTTCATTATCAAAATACATTGATCAAATAATTTTGACTACATTTTTTTAACTACTAGGTTAGTCAAAAGTTTTTGAAAGCGGAAATGAAAATACATTTTTTTTGGGGGGAAATCACTTTTATTGCTCAGTATAGTCTCCCATAAGATCAATACACTTGGTCCAACGATCTTCCAACTTTGTTGTCCCATCACGGAAGTGACTTTCTGGAAGGCCTGCAAAATACTCCTCTACGACGGCTATAACCTCTTCGTTTGATGAAAAATGCTTTCCACGAAGGAATTTTTTGAGGTGTGAGAACAGCCAGAAGTCAGAGGGAGCTAAATCTGGCGAATAGGGTGGATGCTGCAACAATGTGTACCCCAATTCACTGATCTTCGCGATGGTTTTTTGAGCTGTGTGAGCAGGTGCATTGTCTTGATGAAAAATGATTTTTTTCTTCTGCAAACCGGGTCTTTTTTCACAATTTTTTTCATCCAACTGGTCCAAAAGGTCACAATAATAATCAGAGTTGATTGTCTTACCAGTTTGGGGATAATCTATCAATAAAATTCCTTTTGCATCCCAAAAAACTGACGCTAACACCTTGGCCGATTTCTGGACACGAACTTGCTTCGGAGCCAAAGTGCCTGGTTCACACCACTCCTTAGCCTCTTGTTTTGATTCAGGATCATGGTGGTAGACCCAAGTCTCATCCATAGTGATGAATCGACGCAGAAAATCCTTTTTATCCTTTCGAAATTGCTCCAAATGTTGCTCAGAAAGTCGCATTCGAACGTGTTTTTGTTGCATTGTTAGCAAATGCGGCACCCATTGTGCACACAGTTTTTTGAAACCCAAAACTTCAGCCAAAATATGCCATGTTGTTCCATGTGAGATGCCTATGGTGTCAGTTATCACATCCACAGTCGATCGATGATCTTCCAAAACCATATCCTGTATTTTCGCTATGATTTCTGGTGTTGATGCACTTTTTGGACGTCCTGAGCGTGGATCGTCTTCAACGCTTGTACGGCCACGCTTAAACTCCAAAACCCATCGGTGAACGGTTGGAAATGAAGGAGAAGACTCCTTTAATACTTTCACCATCTTTGCATGGATCTCAGTAGCCGATAAACCTTCCAAAACAAAGAATTTAATCACTGCACGATATTCGGATTTTTCCATTGTTAAAAAATACACTGACACGTCAACTTCAAATGGCTTGTAAACAAAGAATGAATTGACAGATCGAAATGAAATTTTGAGTACGTTCTTATGAAAGAAGAAATATTAAAATGGCGTAGAAATTTTGGTTTTCTACTGCTCCATAGATGTCGCTTTCAAACCTTTTTGACTAACCTATTATAATCACTCTAGTTTTTATTCTCTCGACCTAGAACCATGAATTTCAATGATTGTAATTTTTTATAACTGATTACATATTTGAAGAAATTTTATTTTATAATTATTATTGATCTTTTAAGTGTGCAAATAATCAAATGGTTAAAAATTGTGAGAAAAAATGTTCATTTATTAAATTTTTTTAGCATTGAGAACTTCCAAGCATTCCTGAAAAAATTGAAGAATGGTGAATTGACTCCATACATTAAGTCAGAGCCCATTCCTGATTCCAATGATGGACCAGTCAAAGTTGCTGTAGGCAAGAATTTTAATGAAATTGTAAATGAAAATGGCAAAGACACTCTTATTGAATTCTACGCTCCATGGTGTGGACATTGTAAGAAATTGACTCCCATTTATGATGAACTTGGGGAAAAGGTTAGTTTATGCATTTATTTTTTTATAAAGTTTCTAAAATATTTGGACGGAATTGAGCTTATGTAATTGCAATTAACACTGTAAGCGGCTTACGACAATTCTCATGTTCGGGTGCCCAACGGTAAAAAGCGTAATATGAGAATTCTCGTGTTTACATAGTCTGTGCTTAAGTTGTGGGTCACGACAAAAGTCGTGTTCAAAAAAAAAAAATTCTAGTGATTTTCTCTTGAACGAAATACAAACTACATATATAATCAGTAAAACAAGATGCTGCCGTATATTTTTTTCTAAAGAAATCGCATTATCTTTCACGAATTTGAAATTTGATGCGCTCGGCAGTGAAACTCGATACTTATGTGTCCATTGTAACGTTCCGCTACATAAAGGTTCCTGTTATGAACGATACCACACACTTATAAACTATTATTTAGCAGTGATGATTTTTTTTAACTGATATTTACATTATAAGATTTTTTTTCCTGTAAGTAAAACTACAAGGATAATAATATTTTTAATCAAGTGTTTTAAGGTAAAAATTTATTGTATTTTGTTGTACAAGAAAATAATCTACGGATACTGGTGAATACCAATAAAGAAAAAAACTTTCAAATCCGATAAAAACTGTAAAAGTTATGCAAATTTTAGCGAGTACCTAGAGTAATCGGGGATATAGGGAAAAAGGCCCACTTCCAGCCTTGGGCGACTGTGGGATGTAACCGCTTGTAATGTGTTTAACTAAAACTGCTTTACTTAAAAAAACCTTGCCACATTCTTGTCATAATTTTTTAACAGCTAAAAAAGGGAAAGAGTATGACATAATTTTATTGTTGTAATGCCCAATGGCATTAATTTGTGTTATTGTTTCAGCACATTTCTTATTTCTGATTCAATACTTAACTGTTTTCGTATTTTGTTTCATCAGAACAGAGACTTTTTAAAAAATATATCAGTAATTTGTTAGGGATCAAAATGTAAAGAATTCTGCACTCTGAGAATATTTTTTCCCCTGGTTGTTAGTATTTTTACTTGCTGCCTTCGGTTCTTTAATAGTTCATACAGATGTGACTTAGTGATTGAGTTTTTTTTTCAGATGAAAGATGAAGATGTAGAAATAGTGAAAATGGATGCATCTAATAATGATGTTCCATCAACATATCAAGTACGAGGATATCCAACTCTTTACTGGGCTCCTAAAGACAATAAGAAGGGTCCTATTTCATATGAAGTAAGTATTTCTTTTTTTTTGTATATCACCAGCCATTTAATGACTTGATTCTCCTATAAAAAGGAGTTATGAAAATAAATTGTGAAAACTTCTGGTGTTAAATGGGTGACTATTTTTTTTATAGTATTCACATGCTTTAAAATGATACAGAAAACTTGGTTATCTTTTGATTAAATTGTAATCTATTTTCTGAATTTAAAAACAAGGCTTCCAAGTGGAAGATAAACATTTGCCACTATGTCAAGAAGGTTATGTTTTATTTTCTTATTTTGTCCTCTGGTAGGTTTGTCATACAGACATTGACTGGTCTCGGTAAAAATCAAGCAAACATCTGTTTATCTTGATTGGTCATTTAAAGGGGCTTAACATGTATAAGAATTCTGTTGTAATGCCAGAGATCTGGACACTTGAGGCATTCAATAGACAAAGAATTGATGCCTTTGAGATGTGGTGTTGGAGGCGGCCATGGCGCCTTCTATGGACTGCCAGAAAAACCAATTGATCATTTATTGAAGAGCTCGGGATTGAGACACGTCTCTCTGTGCTGTGTGCAAGAATAATCATATAGAACTTTGGACATATGGGATGGGGGGAGGATGACAGCTTTGAATAGTCAATTCTGTCGAGAAGTGTGAATGGCAAAAGAAGCATAGGTCAAGAGATCACTTGTATTGAAGAGGGATAGTGATCATGATCCTCAGAATTGAGGTAATGACCAAGAAGTATTTTTAGAAATATTAAATGATTGCAAGGGATTTCTTATGTTAATATTATCTGTTAGAAGCTGTACAACATTGCCATTGGAGTAACATTGTATTAAATCAAGAGTTCCCAAACTTTTTTCGGCCGCAGATCCCTTTACCAAAAACTTAAAACCGTCGACCCCCTAGTCATTTACTTTCGATCCCCTAGTCATTTACTTTACTTACTCAAATTTATAAGTTTGTTCTCTATATTGAATATTTTACTAGATATCAAACTTTTCATTTTAATCACTTGTAATTAAAGATTGAAATAGATAAAAGGACTACGGATTAAGGCATTATCTTGTGCAACATTTAATATTGATATCTGCGCTGACGAAAATGAAAGCAAAAAAATACGAGCACAGTTTTTTTTTATTTTTGACATTTATGAAATAAATATGTAAATTCAAAATAAGTACAAATATTCTTAATTAGGTACCTATTGGAATCATATATATTTTGAAGTAACAAACAAATAGCAGTAGTAAGGGTGTCTATTTTTGCTGTCGTCGACCCTCAATTTTTTTTATTGAAACTATCGACCCTTAGAAAAATCAAATCGACCTCAGGGGGCGATATCGACCACTTTGGGAACTCTTGTATTAAATTCATCACATATTTTTCTCTGTTTGCAGGGAGGTCGTGAATTGGATGATTTCATCAAGTATATTGCTAAACATGCAACAGATGAACTCAAAGGCTATGATAGGAAAGGAAATCCAAAGAAGAGCGAACTCTAAGTTATTTCTTCTCTAGCGTTGGTAACATTTACCAGTGATGAATGTAGTGGGATTCGCAATATTTGGAATTGTTTATTTTTTTTTTACTTAATTTTATGATCAGAAAGATGCTAACGGTTGTCAATTTTCAATATTGTGAAATTTTCGGATATCTTTCCCATATTTTGCAATAAATATTTTTTTATAAATGGCATTTTTATTTAAAATATCCTGAGAAAACATTTGGCATGGTAAGATTGAGATTATTACGATGGGGAAAGTAGATATATTATTTAATACGAATATTTTGAGAAATAAACAATAGTTGTTGCAAAGTACAGGGTAGCCCAGAATAAAGTGCACTTTTGGTTCTTTGTTACTCGAGAACGCATGGAGGGGAAGGCATGATTTGTTCTATTAGTTTTGGTAATTTTAGTCGCCATAAGTCACTTCATGGGGCAAAAATATGCATTTTGTGTCCGTATGTTTTATGAAAACAATGGTTCATACGTAACTGTTATGATTATTTAGAGTTGAGTAACAATTGCACCGTGCTACAGTGTCCGAGAACCAACTTTATTAAGCAGTGGGTTAAAAGATTTGAAGAGACTTGTTCAATGCTATAATCTCTATATCAAGGTCACACGTGAACTTCTCGAACAGAGCAAGTCTTGAGTTTGAGTGTCGATCTAAGGCTATCAACCTGTAGGTGTTCGTTAGCATGAGCGTAGTCGTGTATAACCTTGCACCACATTTTACATTTTTCAGCGCAGCTTGACTTCACTCCATCCTAATAAAATTCAACTTTAGATTTCAATGAAGCAGATATAGTTATAAGATTGAATTTCCCGGCTAAAATGTTCGAGTGAGTTCTCCAGGTTTAACAACATTCTGTTTTCAGACGAAGAACATTTCCATTTGAATGGCTTCAATCGAGCGATGAAAATCCAAAACTGAAACACCACAGACCACTCCATTGTCATGTCAATGTCGAGAATCATCGGTCCTTATTTCTCAAACGATACTCGAGGCTAAGCAATAACAGTTAATTCAGGACGTTGCATTCAAATGCTGAAAGTTTTTGATTGTAAAATTGCAAAAATTTTCAGGGTATAATTCAACAACGTGGTTTCAACAGGATGGGGCCACTTGTCACATATCAAATAACAGTTTGGAAGTGGTTCAAGAGATACTCCCCAGAAAACTAATTTCGTGAAGGGGGGACATGTGTGGTCAACGTGAAGTCCTGGTTTGTCCCCACTCAATTTTTTTTGTGAATACGTAAAAAGTCGAGTATATGCAAATTATCCAACAACAACACTAATTAAAATAAAACATTCGTCAACAGATCGAAGTAATACCTCAGGAAACATACAGGCGCATGCTTAAAAATTTTCGATCAAGATTAAACAAATGCCGTCGACGTAATAGTGGTTATCTCAACATTATTTTTTTAAAAATCTAACCGTTTGTTACATGTTTATAGTAATTAAAGTTGATTAGGACAAACCATTGCTTTATTATGAATCTTTCAAAAGTGTGCTTTATTCTGGGCCACCATATTTAGAGAATGTGATGGATATTTAACCAGTTTGTTGCCCAATGATAGCAGCCATTGAATACTGGATTTGTGCACCAGAAAATATTGTGATTGAAGATGACCTCTTTCCTTAAATTCCACAATTGTTTTTCAGTGAAAACTTTCTGTTAATGGGGAGTATCTTTGTGTCGATGATCAAACAAAAGTTGGGGTAAGACCCTTACCAAAGATGTGACAAATTCAATATCGTAATAAAAACAGAAATGTCTAAAACTGCATTTGTTTTTCTACGAGGAGGTAAAAGAAATAGTGACGCCGAGTAATAAATAGAGGAATATGTGGCCATAGTTATTGTAATTCAAGTTGTTTCATATTAAACAATTTTTAGATGAAAATAATACCATTGGTTTTTTTCTCCATTTTAAATTTCCCAACTTGATCCATTCTCTGCCCTTTATGGTATGGTCTCTCGTGATTCAGCACTCTGCTGATGAGCTTTTGGGCTTGACAAAAGAAGTTTGGTCGTGCTCCACTTAGGATGTTTTATTGAATTTTAATACACGATATAAGAATTTTCAATAACTTGTATAAAATTATGGTCTTATGTTCAATGTATACCACCTCCTTATATCATTCTATTTTCAATAACTTACACATGTACAAAATGATAGTCTCCTATGTTCAATGTATACCACCTCCTTATATCCAATAGATTTAAATAAAAGGCATCCTATTCTAGATCAGGAACTATAACATAATGTACAATAAGTTATGGTTTATATTTGCATATACATAATATTCTAGTACATCACTATTAGCCGCTAAATATTACAACATGATAAAGGCTATCATGCAACGCTACCATTGTGTTCTATTATTGAATACAATGCTACCATTGTGTTCTATAGGGTCTTTTAAATTGAGCGGTTTTTTTATTCAAATTCTTGAATAAAACACAATTTGCTTTGATTTCAAAAAACTTTTTATTGGTCATTGAATTATAATGTATAACATTTAAACACAAAAAACAATATCCACCAAATGTCCACCCCTTGCAGCTCCACAGATGTCCACTCTTTTGTCAAAATTTACGATGACATTTTGATATAATTGCGGTTCTAACTCACCAATAACGCGAATAATTTCGTCCTTCAGCTCAGGCATTGATCGGGGGTCATTCTTATATACCTGGCTTTTCACGTAACCTCAGAGAAAATAGTCCAACAGTGTCAGATCACATGATCTTGGTGGCCAATTAACATCACTGCTTCTGGAGATTACAATACATAAAATAATTCTCAATTTGAATGCGTTGTTGTATCGTATGCGACTCCATTTTTATAAATGCCATACATTACACTTCCCAAATGTCACAAGACCCAGGCAAGTTCGCGATGCCATCTGTGTTTTATCCAAGAATGAAAACCGCTCAATTTGAAAGACCCTGTATTATGGAACACAATGGTTCATAATTCATTACTAAGACTAGTGTGTGTCTATGAATTTTTGGATTTCGACGATCCAACAGGCTTTGGGGTATCTTTTTCCACCATTGATCCTTGATTATTTAATTATGTTCAGTCCATTACCACTTCAATAAGTCTACTTGATGTATATACAACGGCTGACTGGCAATTAAACTTTTAGAGAGCTAGTTAATAATTAGTATTTTGATGCTTAACCGTTTTACTGCGGGCCGTCGATATATCGACGCTTTATTACTGCGCGAAAACTGCGTACCGTCGGGATATCGACTATTGCTCAGTTTGATTTTAGATATCGACCTGTGTAGACGTGTCGCGGTGCGCGCGCGCAAATAATTTTTAATTCGTTATCTTTTATTTGAGTAGTTTGAACGATTAAATAATAAATATTAAATAATAAGTATAAAAAAGTACATAAAACAGACGAAATAACGGGAGCGCCCCCTGCAGCGACACACGCAAACTTAACAATTCTCATTGACAGTTATGTCACTTTTGTTGTATACAACACAACCTGGCATTAAGCAATCTCTTCCAACCAACCAGATAGATGTGAAAGAGACCCTAAGTGAAAATCGAATTGGAACCTTTTATAAAAAAAAATCAGGTACCAACAGAAATCAATCCTGCAGCCCCCAGATTGGAAGACAAGCGCCTTACCAACTAAATCCCAAAGATTTGCATTGGGCCTTTCTTAGTATTTATTAGTATAGTAATCATGTATAATTAAGAGCAATAATAATTGACTCATATTTTTAAAGTTTAATTTAAAAACAAATCTTGAAACAAATAAAAACATCAAAAACTACTCACCTTATCAAAGCCACTCACACAATTATTTTTTAAAGCTCCTTTGACAATAACTTGAAAAAACATCACTAGATGTCAAGTCTGCTTTAAAGTTTTTAAGAGAAACTAAATCATATGTCCGAAAATCATGTCTTACGAGAGTATGTATGCAATATTGTATACTATATTGAGATGAATTAATTTTAAAAAAAAACTTTTCACTAAATTCCTTCAAATGTTATTAATAGATAAACAGTTACTTCAAATGTTGAAAGCGAAAAGAATGAAAATTGACTGTCTTTGAGTTTGGTCCTCACCTGACCTTACCCTTAAAAAAGAATTTAATATTCTTTGATTTAACACAATTATTTTTTATCTTTACCTTGCATTAGCTTTATTTTTTGTTAAAAGGTGACATAACACAATTTAAAAGGTGACATAATACATTTGTTAAAAGGTGACACCATTTTTTTAGTTACCTTGATAATATTAACGTAAAAAAAATGTATTTTTTGTTGTTTATAGTTAAGGCATTAATGTTGTGGAGGTTTAAAGACATTGTAATTTATTTTTATCAAACACTGTTTATTCCACTTATTTGTAACGGTATAACCCTACCGGTTTCAAGGCTTTCACCTCATCTTCAGGGGAGCACAAACAATACTAAATTCTGTTCGAACTGTTACCGATATACACGTTTCAACGGTTGGGGTGTATTTTCTATACGAAAATCCCTCTATATTTGATGAAAATGTACACAATTTTGTGCACACTTATTGAAAGATTATTTTTTCTCTAAAATTCTTCCGCCGCATAATATGTGAAAAAAGGCTCAGCAGTAAAACGGTTAAATGTGTTTACGTCACCATTATGCATCTTACTCAAGAAATACTTTTGCAACACATCATTATGAACAATTTGAGATGCAATTGAATAAAGGAATTTTGGTTCTAGATATATTATAATTTGGAAAAAGACCTCACAGGTCACCTGTGTCGATGAAAGGGTTAACAATTATTTATAGGCTATAAAAACGTGCTTATAGTCCAATAAATGTAAGTTTAACTGCTGAACATAATAGCAACATGCCTTGCAGTTTACATCCCAATGTTTATAGTTCGGAAATTCTAGGATGCGTCCTGTGACAGCTCACAAATTTGCCCCAATACAACCTTATGTAATGTATTTACCTAAATAACTTGCTATTTATTAGAATTGAGGCTTAAATTAAAGTTGATAAAATAATTAAAATTACTGAACATCGTTACAAGGTTGTATTGGGGCAAATTTGTGGGCTGTCACAGGACTCATCCTAGAATTTCCGAACTATAATAGTTCTCAATTTTTTGGAAAAAATTAAAAGTTTCATTATAACTGTATACTGAATATTTCGGCCCACTGGGAAATTTCTGGTAGCTTGCCGACCCAGTCCGCCGCTGATTACGTGTATATATCGGTTAATATCTAATAATTTTCATTTCTTGAAATTAATCACCCTTGTTTGCATCATGGAGAAGAATACCATAAATTATTTTTGTTAGATCAAACCAGGATGCAGAATTTCTGTATCTATTATGTTTCTGGATTATTTTAGATTGAAAAATATATTTGCTCTACCATGAATTTACAGTACCTAATCAGAGAAGGTACCTGCTCTTTACTATTTTTTATCATCCATAAGAAAACACACTTTTGATGACCAAATATTTGATTATTACACATTTCATGAAAAAAATGTATAATAACAAGAACCATGCTAAAATAATCATTAAAGAATAAGTTTATATTTTCTAGTCAATACATTTTGAATCAAACAGTCAAGTAATTTGCGTTGTCATAGTAATATACAAAAAATACCTTTATTGTTATAATTGTCATTTTTATATAAAAACTTGAATTACTTATTCAATAAATGGATCTATTGAAAAATGTCACATCTCTGATTGGCCACCTCATCTCTGCCACGTACTATAAAATTGATTTATTAATAATTTTTTTAATAAATAAATAGTATATGTAAATTAGCAAAACGGTTCGACATGTATTTTATCTTTTCAATATTCATCTTCAAACCCGCTAGTTTGCTTGCCTCTGCCATTTCCAGTATTTGGCCTTGTAGTTCCTCAGGACATGTTGCGAATACAATAATATCTGCAAATCTTCAGATTCCTTTAGTTTCCTATTCGACCTTCTTGAACACATCTGCCAGGGTAGCGTTGAATAATTTTGGCGAGATAGTATCACCCTCGCGGACTCCCTTACTTATTGGGAATTTATCGGTACTTTGGTGAAGGTTTACTGTTGCTGTCGCAATATTTTATATGTTGCTGAAGAGTTTAACATGGCGCTTTCGTATTCCTTGATTATGTAGGGCTTTGATAATAGTGGATTTCTTGACCGAATCAAAACCCTTTTGTTTGTCTACGAACGCCATATATAGTGGAAGTTGGTATTCTTGCAAATATTGTTGGACATATGAAGTAATTAGTGGTGCCCTATAGGAAGAACTAGGCCTGTAAAAAGACCGAAGACACACTGGGTGCACGAAATATGTGGAAGCAGTTCGCAAAGGACAGAATTTCTTGGAAACAACTTGGAGAGGTCAGAGATCCTGCAGTGGATGAATTATGAGTAGACTGATGATAATGATTTGTAAATTATCTTGTGATTGATTTTCATAGTTAGACATGATTGGAAAATAATTTTAGGAATTATTACTTACAGTGTTATAATTTCAAATAGATAATTTGAGTAATTTCCGCACGTAAACAGTGTGACTCCTGAAGACAGACTGTATGAACAATCTGAAATGTCGAGTTATCTACTCTAAATTATTGTATAACACACAGTGACTAATAATTCCTAAAAACTTATTTTTCGATACAAGGGATTTGGAGCTCTTGAATGAAATTAAAGAATGGTTTTAAATTCGTATTAATTTTTATTCCAATTGATTGATCTAAAAATAACTGTCCAAGTCTATACTTAAGTTATATTATGAATCCAACGATTCCACTTTTTGGGGCAAGGGTAGACCCTTACCGAAAATAATAATCGCAGCGTGATGCTGGATCACTAGATCCAACGGAATCAGCCTTTACTATTTTTACTTTACCATTTACCAATCTTTACTTTACCATTTTTAATAAAATGAACTGTTGGAGAAAACTGTTTGATGCCCGATATATCTATTGTCTCATTGGCTAAAATGCTGAAGAATGCACTACTGTTTACAATTCGTAAAATTTGTGTGTATTGATGAAATTCATCATTCATTTAATATACGATTTATTTTTGCCCCTATACTGTAAATGATTTTTCAATGTTTCGTCTCCTGCATTGATGCACATTCTTAGGGGTGCTCTAAAATTTCCTTTGGTATATTGAGGAATTTTCTGTACATTTAATGACCCAAAATTAGTATGATCTCGCAGCAAAATTCCTTGCAGTCTACAAAATATCTCTGCTTATTATAGATTTTAGTGCCTGCTAGTTTTTAAATATTCCTTCTTATTTTTATCCAATCCTATTGAAATAATTTTATTTTCTTTGAATTCAATTAGAAACTGTTTCTAAGCTGGTCTTATGGCATGTTGTATTTGTCATGAACATTGAAATATTCTACAGATGTTTCCAATTACTGAACGGTTGACTGACAAGCTTACTAACATGTTTCCAACCTGCTTTTTTGAAAATAAAATGCAGTATTTACAGAATGCACCATCCAATAACTCTGAATAACTTAGCCATTGCCATCAGTCCAATCACTACTTTTGGATTTTTAATTTATTTTTCCCAATTTTTTTACATGGATAAATAAATTAAAATAATACTGACCATTATACTATATTATTAAATATTTCAAGAAACTGTTGTGTCGATTTAAAACATAAATAATGAGTATATTTTTTGAGCTGCACTGCTCATGAGAAGAAACTTAATTGTCCTCGTGTCTTTTTTTTATTTTGTTCATGTTCAATTAATAGAATTTCTTATGCTATTCTTCATTTAGTTTATTAGCAATATTTAAAGAAACAGGTAAATTGAATTCCTGGTTCACTCATTTTAAGTTGCAGATTTAATATTTTCTACCTGTAACTTTTCATAAATGAATTTAATATTGATCGTTTTCTTTTATTCATAATTACACTTAAGCTTCAATGAGCAGGAAGCTAATATTTATAATTAAATAAACACTATAATGTAAAAAAAATATATTTTTTTAATTATTTTTAGCTTTCAGACCTTCCTGATTATCTGGAAGAAATTAAAGAATGCTTTAGTTCCTATTTCTGATTCTAATAAAGAATCAGTTCAAGTTGCCGAAGAAGAGAATTTCAATGAGATTGTAAATGAAAGTGGCAAAGATACTCTAATTGAATTCTATGCACCAAGTTGTAGATATTGTAATAATTTAGCTCCCATTTATCACCAACTTGGAGAAAAGGTTAGTGAATACATTGATTCTCCCGAGGTTGACTATTTGCTGAATAGAAAATTTAAAATGGATTTCTGCTACTTGTACAATAAAGTACGCTCAACAAATAAAAAGGAAACATAGAAATTTTATTGAGTATAATTAATTAGATTGTTTCATTACTAGAAAGTCTTGTACTAGATCAACACATTCTGTAACAAAAGAGCATAGCTTCCAATGTACAAATTCGATAAGAAATTCATAAAATCGTACAATTTACAATAAAAATCTTAACTACGGTATGTGTACCACTTGTGGTATGTGAGCTTTGGTTAAGTGGTACGTGATGTCAAATAGAAGTTAGTAACATTTAAATTTGTCAAATTGATGATGTGAAGAAAGAGGAAATTAAACATGACAGATACTTTTGAGATATGGTGATGGAGGCAGATGCTCATTATTCTATGGACTGCAAGGCGCACCAACATCTCTATCACCCATGAATTAGAGATTACCTAAAGACTAGACAACATGTAGGACAAGAATCCTAACATACTTTGGGATAAGAATCCTAACATACCACAAAAAATAATGAAAGTTTAAAGAAGGTGGTGATGGAATCGAACAGGCAGCTGAGGGAATGCGAGTAACAGGAAGGTAAAAGGTAACTTAGATGAACAGACCAAATAAAGGCGTTAATAAGATTCCCTTTAAGCGTTGCATTCTACATGGCCCAGGACCGAGAGGGATGGAGACAGGTAGTGCATGAAGTTCCAGACGTAACAGAGGGTCATGATGCTTAGCATTGAGCATACGATGAAGATGAAGATGAATTGATGACACAGAAGAACTCAATAGTGAGATTTTGGAGAAGAAAATCTGAAGAAATTTTGGATTAAAATATTCGACATACCATTTACTTCGTGAAACAAGATTGTATTCAATTGAAAACAAATAAATTTAAAAAGTTTAGTAAAGAGGCCATACATCAGACTTCTTTTGGTGTTAACAGTGCCAAATAAAGAAAAAATGAAGCATTTTTAAACAAGCACATTTTCTATGTATTTGTAGTGGCAACTCATGTGTGTAGACACTCCCCTTCCCTCATAAAAAATACAATTTTGTTAATTTGACGACTCTAAATACAATATTAACATTTTATCCTAATTTTCAATAGTTGTTATTTCCTTTTTACACAAATGTAAATTACAGTACAAATTATTTAAATATAAAAAAGAAAATCAATTATAATAATCTAAATTTGGAGGTAAGTGCACAATAATAACAAATGTTTATTTGATAAACATTGTTTTTAGAGGTATTTAAAACATAAGTTACCGCAACCCTGTCACTGCCAAAGGATGCCATTGTATTTTTATTTATTAATACACATGACAAGAAATATACACAATTTGCGAAAAAACAACAGGTAATTTGATTTGGACATACAATTTTAATGGATCTGGGTTTGTTGCCTTTCATTTGTCGTATCCCCAGTAAACTAGGCTTTTGCCTGTATCTCACTGAGGATATTTAGCATGAAAAAATAAATCGATACTTCTTTCCGATTTTTGATTACACAAAAACAAAACCCCGTTGCACACTCTCATCAACCTGACAAACAGTGACACTCAACTACAACTGGAAACATCTTGCGAAATTCAACTCCTCACACATCATCACTCCAGAAAGACCAAAAATATTCATCCCACAATATACCGCACACAATCATAAGAATAAAAATTAAAACAAAAAATACACAGAAACACAAATACAATAACAACCAAAATTAAAACAACAAGAAGAAGAAACCCACACTCACGAGCTCACACAAATCTTTTCCACTCGTCATTCATCATTATATAAATGACTATAGTTCGGAAATTATACGATGAGTCCTGTGACAGCTCACAAATTTGCCCCAATACAACCTTATGTGATGTATTTACCTAAATAACTTGCTATTTATTAGAATTGAGACTTATATTAAAGTTGATAAAATAATTAAAATTACTGAACATCGTTACAAGGTTGTATTGGGGCAAATTTGTGAGCTGTCACAGGATTCATCCTAGAATTTCCCAACTATAGTATTATATAATTCTTGAAAAGTCTGTTTATGTGTTACTATTGGTACACGTATAAGTTATCTTACTGTTGATTTATTTTTTTTAATTTAAATATATATTTATTAACTGATATATTTAGTTTGTAAATTACTATATATTTTTTTCCTTCTGCCAAATTTCCATGTTGATGGCTACACCCTTTTGCCTGATACAAAATATCATATCTCTATTTAGTGTTTCACCATAACTCCTATTTTCTTGTTCTTTCTCATCTTTATTCTCCTTTCCCAGTCTTTGGTGATATATGGAAATATTTTATTTTACTGTTTTTAATTATTTAAGTATGTTTACTTAAATATTAATCTTTTACGCAGCAATTGACCCTAATATGTGTAACTCTTGTCTGGTTGGTTGGAAGAGATTTTCGTATGGCAACCAACTCGCCATTTTTATATTTTAAGATTTTTATTGAGAATGTCTATTGATTATTTCTCACAACAGTGCTTTTAGTACATACAATAGATTAGCAATTTACTTAGTTGCTGGACAAAATTTAAATATATTTTATTCATTTTCACTTTGTATTACTTAATAAATAAATTTTTCTTTTCCAGATGAAAGATGAAGATGTAGATATAGTTAAAATTGATGCATCTAAAAATTATGTTTCATCAATATACAAAATACTAGGATATCCAACTATATACTGGGTTCCCAAAAATAATAAGGACAATCCTGTCACATATGAAGTATGATTTGTTTTAAACCTATACATATATTTGAATGATTATCCGATTATCGATATCCAACCCTTAGATGCACTGTCCAGAAGATGTAAAACATAAAGAAATTGAAATTACCATTTTTAAATGGTAAAAAAATCCATAATTTGCTATGTTTTAACCAGGGCTGTGGAGTCGCTTAAAAAAAAACACGACTCCGACTCCACAACTCCGACTCCACGACTCCGACTCCACAATTCCGACTCTACAACTCCGACTCAAAAAAGCTCAATTTTAGCAGGTTGTTTCCTACCTTTGCATATAGCCATTTTTTTCATGTTATAGGGATAAAAATAAAACAAGATCAAACTTTAATAATTATTTATTAGAATTTATTCTTAAAAACAACATTGCTTCTATTAAATCTGTATTCGTAGAGGCTCTCAAATCAGAATTGAGAATTTTAAGAGCGGAAAATAACCGCTCTACGGATACTTGGGTTGGGGGTAATGCTGTAACGATCAATGCTGAATCTTTTACGATTTCTAGATACCGCTGTATTGCCATTTCAACATTTAACTTATAAGTTCGGTCAATTTTTTCCATTATTTTCAATGCGTCATAAAATTCAATTTTAAATTTTGAAATAGAGTCTCCTTCATCTATATTGGAACTGTGATTCAAACGAGGACGTTTTAGTTTATCTTGTTCATTGAGATATTTTTCAAAATCGTCTTCAGATTCAGCGGTGTTGGATGAAGATGATGATACTTCGTGTACGCTGGCTGCTGTCGTCTCTTTTTCTAGTCGAAGGCCTTTCATACGAACGGTTAATTCAAACAGAGCGTTTTTAGCTCTATTTATTTGTTCTTCCGTCAATATGGATCGAACCATGGGGTTAACATAGATCCCAGCCAACAGAATTTTCTTTCGACGTGAGAAAGAAGGAGACAAACACATTTTCGTAGACTTTATGCATTAAATGGATCTCGGTGATTCACCATATCGGCGCGACTTGCGCCTGCAAGTTTAATATTCGTGCACAATACACATTCATTATAATAATTTTAAAAAAATGTATTTTAAATTTTAACGAAAAATTAGTCGGAGTCGCTCGTTTTTTACGACTCCTACTCCGACTCCGACTCCGGCCCAAACACCGCGACTCCGACTCCAACTCCGACTCCACAGCCCTGGTTTTAACACAAACCACCTTGTAAAGTGGAAGGTATATATGTACATATTTTTTTAATAACTGTACATTGCCTATAATTGTTAGCATATTATATATTTATCTACAGTATTTGTTTGGAATATTTAGATTTTTTTTTCTTGAACTTTCTGGACGAAGCTCCTTCAATGTTGCAACTTGAATAAACCATAGAAAGGCTCCTGCAACTGACAGAATACCAGCAGAGGCATTAAAGGACAAATATATTTTTCCATATCTACACTATAGTTCGGAAATTCTAGGATGAGTCCTATGACAGCTCACAAATTGGCCCCAATACAACCTTATGTAATGTATTTACCTAAATAACTTGCTATTCATTAGAATTGAGGCTTACAAGTATATTAAAGTTGATAAAATAATTAAAATTACTGAACATCGTTACAAGGTTGTATTGGGGCAAATTTGTGAGCTGTCACAGGACTCATCCTA
Organism: Odontocerum albicorne; assembly: GCA_949825065.1. NCBI lineage: Eukaryota > Metazoa > Arthropoda > Insecta > Trichoptera > Odontoceridae > Odontocerum > Odontocerum albicorne. The sequence continues at coordinate 27,232,555 of OX463839.1, forward strand.
GAATTTCCGAACTATAACTTCTGATTACCTGTTGGGAAGAGAAAATTGTTCTACAGGATGTGAGATGTAAAGAAAGTCACTATCTACAAGTATAAAAGTGACAGTGGTGACTGCAATAACTACAGAGGAATTTATCTGCTCAGTGTTTCTAAAATTATTTTAAAGCCTTGCAGAATGAGTGTATCCAGACACTTTGAATGGTTTTAGAAGAGGATGGTCAACAACTAACATGATTTTGGCCTCACAACAACTCCAAGAAAAGTGTAGGAAACAGCACAAACTCCTATAAATATCCTTTGTTGACCTTGCAAAGATATTTTAACCGTTTTACTGCTGAATATTTTTTTCAATACTATAAAACATTTATATATAGACTCACAGCCCTCTAACGGTTAAGGAAGTCAAAAGCAGACTTTTCCAGCTCTTCAAACACGTAGGATATCTTCCCAAGCTTATCTTAGTTGTGCGGTTATTTCACAAAAACACCCTTGCAACTATTCTAGATGATGGTCAAATATCCAGAATAATTCCGATTGAGTGAATATAAGACAGAGTTGTGTGTTGGCACCATTGCTATTTGGAATTTTTTTCGCTTATCTTTCCAAAGCAGCCATATTGGAAAGGCAGGTAATACTTTTGGTAAACTCAGAAATAGGGTTTTGGAAAACAAAAAGCTAATCTGTACTGCTAAGATTTTAGTTTACAAAATGAAACGTGGGTGATGTACAGGCAGCATGGGAGAAGAATAAATGCCTTTCATACGAGATGCTTGAAACAAGTTCTTGGTGTAACATGTTTACTATAGAGTTACCAATAAGAGTGTCTTGACATGTACCAATATATCCTCTTCATTTGCGCTCCTCAAGGAAAAGCGATTGCGCCGGCTGGTTCAAGTCATGATTATGGAAGATGATCAAATTCTCTACAGAAAGCTCTAAAATGCAAATAGGTATCACTGATGTCAGCGACTCCATTTCAAAGACAACCTTAAAGATTTTTAAAAGTAAAAGATACCTTAAAGATTTTTAAATGGACGCTGATGAGTGGGAGTCTTTTGCTCAAGATCATCGAAAGTGGAGAAAAATGCTTCAGATTGGTACAATGATACATGATACCAACTGGTTAAGGGAGCTGGAGAAGAGGAGATAGTGCGAGTGGTCAATTTCAGACCCATCTTGGAGATGTGATGTCTGTGTTCGACTGCAGATCGAGAATTGGCCTGCATAGTCGCAGGAAAAAATGTAGCTCTACACAACTACTTGATACTTAGAAGAAAGGCTGTATCACTATCATCTCTCGTAGACAGGTGGTTGCTATGATGATGGCACTGTATGGATGCACTCTTGTACATAATGAAATCAGTCACTAAATATATATTTCAATGTCTTATATTGATCATATATATTTTTGTCTATTTGCAGGGAGGTCGGAAATTGAATGACTTTATCAAGTATATTGCTGAACATGCCACATATGAACTTAAAGGATATGATAGGAACGGAAATCCAAAGTAGACTAAACTTGAAGTTATTTCTTCAATTACTTTGATAACATTTATTAGTGATGATTGTATGAATGTAGTGGAATTTGTGATATATGAAGATTTTTACTTTTTTCCACCATATTTTCTGAATATACAAATCCGTTTTCAAAATTGAGAATATTTTTGTTTTCCCCTTTACCAGATTTTTAATAAATATTTATTTATAAATGGCATTTTCACTAAACATAATTATCATCATTACATGTCAACCTGAGAATCTGAGAGTATCCATTTAAGATTTTTGCATCCAATATTTGACATCTATATGGTGTTTAGGGCAGCCACGTTAATGTTCCATTGAGAGCATGATGCGGATCATTGCTCACATGATAGTTTGCTTTTCATCGTATTCACTCCCTCAGGTCATAGATGCAGAAACCTTCATCTTACTCATTTAAATATACAGATACCAATACCACTTTAAACCTATTGACACCTTATCATATTCTATATTCAAGGTACCTGAAGCCTCAGTATTAGTAGTGATTTTGGGTTTCACCTTCTCTGTAGAAGCTAATTTTCTGTAGATTTGATTATTGTAATTGGTACTGAAGGAACAATATCAACCTTTTCTTTATCTAACAAGGTATTGAAGAATATTGAGGATTTTTTTATGATAATACTATTTTTGGTAAAATGTAACATGAAATCAGAAAAGATTTTTCAAAATCCAATTAAAGAGTAGACAAAAATATGTAATATTTTTTTTACTACAAATTTCCGTTTCTTTCAACATGGTGAATAAAATATAAGTATTTTTTATTTACCATTTATTTTTATCTGAGTTACCACTCACACGTCTGTGCAAGGAGAGAAAGCCGTTAAAAGTGAGTAAGTACGAAGACTTACTCACTTTGCTGGCTGATGTTGTATGTTAATATCGACATTTGAATAACTTGTAGACATTTATAAGCCTTTTTGGCTGCTAGACATAATCCAAAAATTGCATGCAATTTTTAAAATAATATATAAATTTTTGTATAAAATCCATGGAAGACAGTTGTAAAAGTGGGATAAACCGTTTTTCCTTACCCCCCTCATAGTCTAGATCAGGCACCCTCAGACTAATACCTCTTCGGTCCATTGACATACTCCATTTCCACTATTTTCTAGATGACAACGCTTTAAGAAAAGTGTTTGTGAAGCCCTAAAGAATTAAATGGACTGGAATACAGCATCTGACTCAAAGATGGCAAAAGTGCAAAGAAAATCATAGTCACTATGTGGAAAAACAACAGTGATTATTAATGACTGAAGATTAAATTATATAAAAGCCATAGTTCTAGAAACAAATTTTTTTGGGCAAAAAAATAGACATTAGTTTTGTAACGCCTCTCATGTATTATATTTCATAAATAAAAACAAGGATATAAATTGGCAGTTTTGCAAGTACAAATCAACAAATCTGAAAAATAATATAAAAATGTTAAAGCTTTCAACTACCTAAAAATGTATTTTTTCACACAAATTTCATTAACATATCGATTCTCTAATAATTGCATTTATGGCTTTAACAGTGATTGCACAAATCATCCTAGTGTGGGTGGATTACCTGCATAAAAAAAAAGAAATTCCACATTAATTAATATTTATAATTTTTGGACCTACACTACTTTATAGATTTTTATAAATTGTTCTATTAAAATGGCAATTAATTTAATTTGCGTTGTCATGGTAACAAATAAGAAAACAAACAACACTGTTATTGTATTTGGTCTGTTATTTGTATTCTAATATAGAAAAACATTTTATCAACTGAATTTAAAGTATTATTTCATTATTAACATTAAACATGGATTTATTAAAAAATATCACATCACCATTAAGGTAAATAAATAACATTTTGGTAGTTGTAATGGTTTTATAAAATTTATTTTCTATCCAGAAGTCGTACATTGCGAATTTTTTAATATATAAAATAGGGTGCATATATCTAATTAAATAAAGTAACATGTGAACTAAAAATTTCAATACACCAACATGTATTTTCAAATTGATTATGTAACTGATCATATTCAAAATTTGATCATTTATAATAATAAATGAAGATTTATGTAATATAAATAAAGAGTATATAATATTAATAATATATTGTATAATAATATTGTATAGTACTCTACAACTACAGTTTATACACACTGTGTAGAGTACGCAAAGACCACGAATTTCTTCTTCACAGCAAGGTCAATTGCAAGCAGCTTTGTTTCTTTCCAAGTAATGCCAGAATATAAAAGAACCCTGCCGAATATTGTCTACTAAGGTGGCGGATGCCAATGATTTCGGAAAACAGATAACAGAATCAGTGGAAGTATTTGCAGGGCCTAACCAAGGTAGCTTAGATGCCTGCCCTTGACCACCTGTTTGATCACAGGTTATTGCATTTTAATGACACTCTTTTAAGAATTAGATTTTTTCACTCTTTGAGGGCGAAATAGTAGAAACATATTATCTCTGCTTCAAGTTATACTATTTTATTAAATTAAGAAGAGCCAAACAAAATATTACATCATGAAGCAGGGATGATAGGTTCCATCTATTTAACTTTAAAAATGTGCGAAATTTTCAGTTTTAAATTAGATCATAGACTCATACATATGGTTTTTGTTATTTCCATACCCCTTTATTTAATATTAATATCTCAACAGTAACAATGGAGAATTGTGATAAATGCGTAAGAGTGGACGGAAATGTAATTTCAAATATACGCTTATGACCCAACTCTGTTTACCCAATCGGGATATGACATCAAAGTCATACTTTCCACTGTGGATTATATCAGCCTCACAATCTACGGGGAAACAATCAAGATGATCAAAGTAATCCTTTCACAAATTGGTAACAGTAAAATTGGGAAAATTTTCATTTACTTGGGATTTCTATAGTCAAAATGTTATTGTGGGAAGCATATTTTAAGGAGGAATGTAATGAAATGTTATTAGAACCACAAACGTTTGTCTTATGAGGTCCTTGGTACTCCCGATTTCTTGTATAGTGTTGAGACATGAACCCTGAAATCAAGGGATTGCCAGAATTTTTATGCTTTTAAGATGTAGTGTTAGAGATGATTGTTCAGAATACCTTGGACAGGACAACAAGCAATTAATTCAATATAATTAGAATTGACAACAAGCAAATAATTCAATATAACTAGTTTCGGGTGTTTTACCTCAATCAGGTAATCATTTCTTGGAATTCATAATCCTTTTTAGGAAAAAGTTGATTGATCTATATTTTTGATAAGTTATCGATGTTTTTAAGTATTTTACATTCAAGGTGTTTTGGAAACATACTTATTTGTGAGTTTTTTGTGGTTATGACAAATTTTACAAGTTTTTTGAGAGTTTATTGTTTTTTCGTTTTATTTTGTTCATTTTGAAGGTTAAAAAAAGTTTTAATATGACTTTTAAACTGACAGTTTTTCATAATCACTTTGTGTTACTTAAAATCTTTAATGCCAATCAAATTTTATCAAGATAAATGAAAAATTTCACTTTGCAAGCTTTAATGTTCAGAAAAGATTCAAAATAAACTGAAATTAACTCAATATTCATCCCATACAACAAAGCTAGGCTAACTCATACCCATGATGAGTGGCAGAGGTGGTAAATCCACCTCTTTATAAAGTCACTCATGAAAATAAGTACTGCAAAAATGGAGTTTATTTTAATGACTCCTGACCAGTTACACTGAACAGTGCAACATTTAGATTAATGAGGAGCAGCAGAAGCATGGCAAAAAGTTCAAGTACCTCAGAATGAAATTTTCTTGTGTTGAATAACAGAATGGTAAAATAAAAAGAAATATCGGTACTACTGGTAGTATTACATTTCTTCAGAAGTTTGGTGATAAGCCAAGTTGAGTGAAAAAGCTAGACTTGCAGATTTAAAATCTGCCTATTTTCCACATTAAGATATGTCACATATAAATTATAGTGAAAAACTGTGTTTAAGAATCTAGACAACTGAAATGAGGTACGTTAGAGAAGTGATGCTAATGAATTAAGTTGGCAATACTTGTCACTTGGCATAGAATCTCTCTTACTCCGCATTAAGAGGTTTCAGTTTTAGTGGCATGGATATGGACTTCAAATTTCAAATGAAGGGTTGGTGAAGCACAATCTTTTGGTGAATCCAGAGTGTCCTTGGGTCACTCTTGAGGAAAGCAGATGGAGAAACGGTGCGAGGATAGGTTAAACCTTCAATGGAGTAAAATGATCGAGTTGCCACAGGATGACCCAGTTGACAGGGCTATTTGCAGGCGAATCCTATATTTTATTTATAAAAAGTACCTATCATAATTACCATTTTATTTACTTTACAGGAAAAAAGATGCATATTCTTCTCAAAGAAATCTTGTCGATGAGGAAGCATCTCTAAATTATGATATGGATTTAGATATTTTGGTGGAAAGTCCTGGTAAAACTGAAGTGAAAGATGCATTTAATGAAAAGAAAAATTCATTCCCTTCAGGGCTTCCTAAAAGTGATAAAGATGAAAAAGTTAAAAGTGCCCTCAAAACTTCCAAAGCACTCATGAGGAACAAGTCATCAGAAAAGAACCATTTGATTGATAATAGTTCTTCTGATGAAATTTATCAGCAAACATTGTCCAACATATCATATAGTAGTCCTAAAAATACAATCCTCAAACAGACAGAAAAACTCCGGAAAATTGATTCTGATGATTCTATTAGAATTCTAAATTCAGAAAAATCTTTAAGTAGTAAAGACGTTTCCAAGAATGACAAGAAGTCAAATAGATCTGAACCTATCAAAATATACAGTGATTCAAAAAAGAAAGAAGAAAAACAATCTAGAAAAAGTTCTATACTTGATAAAAGTAATGAAATAAAAGAAGACATTGAAGATAACAAACATAAACAAAATGATGTTTATGAATTAAGGGTAATGGGTAAGCATGTTATAAATTATAATTGTTGATAACTTTCTTTCAAACCTTTATTATTTCTACACTTGTTTATAGCTGTACATGGTTTGTAAATTTAGCTAAGTACTAGGTAAGTCCAGAAAGTAAGTGCACTGAATTTTTGTAGGTTACAATTTTTTTTATTTAAACAAAAAAATTACGTGGTTACCGTAGTACATATGTAAGCTTTTTTTCGACATAGTCGCCATTCCTCTCAATGCAGGTGGTGAAGCGGGGTATCAACTTTTTGATGCCTTCCTCGAAGTAGTTTCCCGCCTACCCCTCCGTCCACTTCTCCACCTCCTCCTTTACCTCCTTGTCAGTTAAAAACCTTTTTCCACCCATGTGCAGCTTCAGGGAGGTAAAGAGATAGTAATCTGAAGGTGCTAGGTCAGGGGAATGCGCGGGATGGTTCAGGACATCCCATGTATACGAGGCGAGCAGTTCCTTCGTGGTGTTGGCCGTGTGTGGTCTGGTATTGTCGTGTAGCAGGCAGACTCCCTTTGTCAGCATGCCTCTCCTCTTGTTCTGAATCGCCCTCCGCAATTTTTTTAGGGTCTCACAGTATCTTGCAGAGGTGATGGTCTCCCCTTGAGGCATATATTCAATTAAAATTATGCCTTGACAGTCTCAAAACAATTTCGTCAGTTACAATTGAAGGTCTTCCGCTCCTCTGATCATCATGCACAGACGTACGACCGTTTTTAAACTCACGACACCACTTGTACACACTCGTACGATTCATAGCTTTATCACCATATGCAGTTTTCACCTCATTATAAACCTCAACCGGAGGTTTTCCCTTCCAAACGAGATAACGGATGACGCCGCGTATTTCGCACTTGGCGGGAGATTGGATTGACATTTTTCACGAAACGTGTTGTCGCGTCGACACTTCTCAACGTACTGACCTCGAACCGGTCTCGTTACGGAGGGGAAGGGTCAGGCTACACGGAAGTGTAGCCAACATGTCGAAAATAAAATCCATCCGGTCGTGAGAGCCTCAGTACACTTACTTTCTGGATACGCCTCGTACAAGAATTTGCTATAATCCTAGCCTATAGACATACCATAGTTAAATGATAAAATTTAGCAATTGTAATGAATATCTGTGATCTTGTTCATTGATATTATATTGATATAATCATTGTAATCACTGATGGTTATTTGATTACCATAAAATGAGAATTATGCCTAATTAAGTAATCACAGGCTCTAAATACTACAGTGCTACAGATTCAATCATTACTCTATGATTTAACTATTTAATTGTAGTATGAGTTGAATTATTAAGAAAAAACACTACTAACATAAACTCACGACAATGTAATTTCAAATATTCCAAAAAAATATTTTAAGATTTAAAGACCTAATTTTTTTGTTTTTAAATTCTCTTATAATTTAATAATTTAGCTTCAATTTGTTTTTCAAAGTGCAATTAAGTTTTTTGACTAGATTTTCAAAAAATATACGGAAATGGTGAAATATTTGATTGAGATCTTTTTATTTTGGTTTATAGAAATGGTGAAATATTTGATTGAGATCTTTAAAAATATTTTTATATGACTGAAATCAAAATTCTGTCTATAACTATTATTACTTTCATTGTTTTGCCTAGCATTGCAAAAAATATTGAAAACTAAATATGTGTACAATACACTGATATTTCATAATGATTTTGATGAGTTTCAGGTGTTCATATACATAAAAGTGAAGTCCTAAAAAATCATCCATTCCTTTGTAATCCCATTGTACAAGTTTATATATTTGATATTGAATCAGGAAAATGTTTAAATGAGAAAAATGGTGAAAACATTATACTAAGCACAAAGTCATTTAATTTTTCAAATCACAGGTATGTACTAATATTTAAAAGAATCTACGAGTATGTCCAGTTAGTCAAACTAAGAATTCTCCAATTTTGTATCAAATCTTCTAAATGCTATATTTAATAATTGGCCATTCAATTTGAACATTTGTAAGATGCAGAAAAGGAAATATGTATGAATGTTTGAAGATCAAGTATTTGAAATTTTATTGATAAATGTAACTGAAACAAGAGATGTGCCAGGAGAGGAAGGCGTGGTACACCATTCCCTCTGCCTTTTTATAGGGATATGGGGTTATTAAAATATAGAATTTTCAAATAATTTCATGGAAAATTTGAGGCAAATAAATGGATGATCTGATTTTTTAAATAAAATTTTGTATTCAAAATAAAAATACCAAACTGTGGTTCCTTTTTAACAACTAAATATTAATTTCAGATCTGTGTTACCTCAGTGGAATGAACTTGTCGTTTTTGATGATTTTTTAATTCTGGAAATGACTAAATATAAGAGAATCAGTATATTTTTTGAAATACTTGATATTAAATTAATGAAACAAAACAAAAAAAGAGAAGGTATGTATTTTTTGTAGTAAACCCATAATATATTATAGTTATATATTGTACAATGAGTTATTTGCAGTACAGTAATCTCTCGATTTGTGCAGGAGGTTACATTACAGAAAAACACCATGCAACACAAATCCACGCAGAGTGAAGTTAACTTAATATGAAAAAATGAGGTTCTTTTCTTATCTTAAATTTAATCTAAATCTAATAAAAAAATATATATTATGCATTTATTTATCCAAGTCCTTAATTAAAAATTACCAAAAGTGGTTATAAATGTGTCCAAGTTTTTTGCTTTGAAAATATTTATTTTCTCTGTACATTTTTTCATAGGAACTTAAAGCTGAACAAACTTCGAAAATGTTAGATTCTTTCAAAATTGGAGTCCTAATCTGTAGTTTCTTGGTTAAGTTGATTTGCAAGTGTTAAAAATGGACATAATCATTCTGCATTCAACTTGTAGGATATTACGCCAGTCTCCGCTTCTTCATCAAGCTGTTCAATGTCTTCAATCGTAAAAAAAATATTAAACACATAAATCTTCTGGGAGATTCACTTTAAAAGCTTTTCTATGAATGCAAATACATACATGACCTAAAAATTCATTATTTTATAAGCTTTAGGTTTGCGAACTAATCCACAATTATGTACTTTTTTGCTGTTTACAGTCATGTAATTATTAAATTAAATTAGTTAGAGCAATTATGACTTACCAATTTGTGGTAACACTTGTATAATTTATTGATCCTAAATAGTTGCAAAAAGGGAATTTCCAAGTTCCATACGAAATGCAAGCAAAAGCTGGTGCACAATAAGATGGCAGCATGTTTCACTTTTATAATTTGTATACGTAATAGGATAATTTCACTTGTAGTGTATAATATGATAAATGCATTAAATATATGGAATAAAATATGCTTCCACATTTCCCTTTTATAATTTGTATACGTAATAGGATAATTTCACTTGTAGTGTATAATATGATAAATGCATTAAATATATGGAATAAAATATGCTTCCACATTTCACTTTTATAATTTGTATACGTAATAGGATAATTTCACTTGTAGTGTATAATATGATAAATGCATTAAATATATGGAATAAAATATGCTTCCACATTTCACTTTTATAATTTGTATACGTAATAGGATAATTTCACTTGTAGTGTATAATATGATAAATGCATTAAATATATGGAATAAAATATGCTTCCACATTTCACTTTTATAATTTGTATACGTAATAGGATAATTTCACTTGTAGTGTATAATATGATAAATGCATTAAATATATGGAATAAAATATGCTTCCACATTTCACTTTTATAATTTGTATACGTAATACGATAATTTCACTTGTAGTGTATCAGGTCTGTAAATATGAAATCGGAATTTGCTCATAGATGGCTCTAGTTGTCAATGTAGTGACTTTCAAACCGCGTCACTGGCGCCTTTTTCTTAAGTTTACATTTTTCAAAGATTTTTAACTCACAACAATACAAGTTTAATACAACTACATATGTTTTCATACCGTTGAATACGTCTGTTTTTGTGCCTGAAAACTACGATTTGTGGACAGCATTGATTTTCTGTTACCATTTGAAGAAAACTGCTGCACAATCGCATCGAATGCTTGTCGAAGCTTACGGTGAACATGCTCTTGGTAAATCACAGTGCTTTGAGTGGTTTAAGAAATTCAAAAGTGGCGATTTTGACGTGAGAAACGAAGAACGTGGAAGACCACCGAGAAAATTTGAAGACGCTGAATTGCAAGCATTGTTGGATGAGGATGACGCTCATGATGTGGCAATCCTTCTAAATCGTCTAGTATAGAATCAATACCTGGTGGATTGAAATCTTTATTATTCATTATTCACACCACCTAAGTCATCTTCATTGTCACTGTCTTCGTCCTCAGAAGAAACCCATCAGTTTAGTATCTCTTCGATTTCTTCTTGTTGAACATACTGAAAATAATACAAATATATCTAAATAAACAGAAATTGTGAATTTTATAAATATCAAATACCGGTCATTTTGTTCCTAATTGGGCAATGGGCAAATATTTCAAACATTTGTTTTGTAAATATTTACAATTAAAAGATAAAACTAAATAGATAATGTAAAAGAAAAACTCAAAATTAACAACATTTAAAAAAATGTCCCGACTTACCTTGCTTTTTCGCGACATTATCAACATTTTTTTCAAAATAACGCTCACCACTAACAACAACGCAACAACAAAACCGAAATATCAAAATCAATGCAGTATCATTCCGACAACTAACTTTCAAATCAAGTGTTGCCAGTTTATAACTATAAACAATACATTGAAGTTTCTAAGCAATTGACATATTGTGGGAATATATGAACCACGGCCTTGGAAAACAGCGATTTTTTTATGTGGGAAACATATTACCATGGCCTGGTAAAGGGTTAAGTATGCTGCAATAATCGTTTTATATTATCTTTACATAATGGTGAGATACTGGAAGTGGTTAGGTCACGTATTGAAGATGCAGCATGGTAACTGGTAAAGAACTACACTGTTTATCGCCCGCAAGCGACATGATGAATTTAGTGGCCATCCTACTTACAGTCTCTGTTTAATTTGGGAGGATGTGGAGTGCTGGACTGTAGACTGATGTGAGAAATGGATTCTGTATTCCTGATGGAATATATTCTCAAATTTATGGCACAAACTAGTAATAAATAATTTAACAGAAATGCACATTGGCCATTTGATGATAATTATTAAACAATCTTTTTTTTCATAATTTTGTGCTTGCCAATTTGTGTCAGAAACCCGACAATATAAAATTATGCTAATGATAATATTTTGTAATCTCTCAAAATTCAGTAGGAATTCAATAAACAAAAAAACAGATGATAAATATTATTTTGCATTTAATATCAAGACATTAATTGGTGATACAATCAAGATTCAATTAATAGTTTTATGGTACATAATATTATTATTTCTATTATTCTAAGCAATAATTTTTAAATATTGAAAATATCAGATATGCCTCAAGTTAATAAATTTAAGCTGATACATAATTTCAGTGTATTACTAAAAACTACAACTTTCAAAAAGTTTGAATATATATTATAAAATATTGAAAAATCTAATCTGTTTGCATAATATAATTTTGACAAAATAGTTACTGAATAGAAGATTCAAATATATAATATTCATATTCCTAATATTGTTTGCCTAAATACGTGTATGTCAAATTCATACAGAAAAATCATTAAAATTATTCTATGGACTGATTTTTCTGCTTATGTTTTATTTTTACAAAATTTATTGACATATTTTACAGCTCCTGTGGAAACTTTATCAATTGCATGGGCATTTTTATTTATTGACATATTTTACAGCTCCTGTGGAAACTTTATCAATTGCATGGGCATTTTTATTTATTGACATATTCTACAGCTCCTGTGGAAACTTTATCAATTGCATGGGCATTTTTATTTATTGACATATTTTACAGCTCCTGTGGAAACTTTATCAATTGCATGGGCATTTTTAAAACCCATTGGTGAAAAGAGTGAATTAAATGTGAATAGAAAAATAAAATTACAATTATATGAAAACATGAAACAAGCAAGTGGTTCAACAAATGGTCAGCATATTTATGAGTACTGGAAAAAAAAACCGTGGACAGTTTACCCCAGTACTCTTCATGTTACACTAAAAGCCTTGCAAATACATCAAGCGCAGGAATTTGTTAATAATATCAGATATGTGAATTTTAAAGATATAAATAATGAGCAGAATATTCCAATTTCAATAAAAAATACAAAGAAAATAGAATCAACAGAAATGAGTGAACTAAGACAAAATAATGAGCAATGTAAATTACCCAACAATTTAAAAAGAAGTTTACTAATAAGTGAAAAAGGTTGTTTTGTATTGAAATATAGCAGATGCGGCAAATATTTAGCCTATTCCGCTAAACATAATGAAAATGATGTCATATTCATATTGCAGGTAATACTCGTATATGTCGAATATACAAAATTGATCATTTCATTAATGTTGATTTATAAGTCCTAAAATTTAAAATATTCTTTTTGTTATATTTATTTATAGCTATGTATGGCAACGAATATTCTTAATGGGTGAACGGCATAAAACAAGAACAAAATAAATATTTACTTTTATTTTGTTCTTGTTTTATGCAAATTTTTCAAAGTGAGATAATTTAATGAATTTGAATTAAAACTTTTATTGCTGCTTCTTCATGGTATTGTTTCAAATTTGATAATGAGAGTTTTCTATGTTTGTGCTTTTAGTATACATATTTTGTATTCTTAATTCACATAATCAAATCATTATTACTCACTGACTTGGAACGCCCAAATTTGGGTAAATAGATTTTTAAAAAATGAGAAAAATTTATATTAAATTATTATTGAGATTAATAATATGATTCAAAGAGAGTTAAATCTATATAAGTATCTTAATAGGATTATACACCATATCCACACCAATAAATATTTTTCATAAAGAAGTTCAAAATTTACACTTCCAAAATTGTATAGATATAAGAACATTTACTATATTTTATGAGTTGAGAAAAATTCTCAAATATCTCATGGAATCTGATTTGAACTTTATCACTTTAGTTTAATATTAATTAAATACAATCATAAGAATATTAAATATATAAAAATGTGTAAATAACATTTTTAATACCCTCTGTAAATGCATTAGTTATATTATCAAAAATATATTTGAATTTCTATTTATTAGGTTCCAGAATACACACAAGTTGCAAAGTTGATCAAACACAAGAGTATAATTTATGATATTTGTTGGAATTTTGCAAACAATGTGGTCATATCGGCTTCTGCAGATACAACAGTTTGCATTTGGAAAATTGAAAATTCTAAATACAAATTATTTCAACAATTGAATCATCCCTCTTTTGTTTATTGCTCCCAATTCTGCATGCAGGATGATGAGATCGTTGTTTCTGGATGCTATGATAAAATTGTTAGAATATGGCTTACTAAAAAAGATAAGTATGAAATTCATCAAGAGTTGTGTGATCATGAAGGATTTATAAATGCTATTGCTTTTGCAAAAAAAGGCAAAACATTTTATTCTGGAGATAGTAATGGGTTAATCATTAGATGGAATTACGAAAACAAATATTGGGTTAAGTTATTGTGAGTATTTTTATCTATTTACATGAATTTATGAAATACTACATACAAAAGTTTTATAGCAACATAGAAAATGCAATAATATTTTTAAGTTCTTAAATTTCCAAGATTTCAATTCAAAAGATATTCATAAATAATTTCTATATAAGTCAAACAAAAAAAAGCTTTGCATTTGGTTGAGATGCAATTTTGATTTCACATTAGATAAATGAGATAAAAATAACTCAATGTTTTCAAGTTTTTTACCCTACAATTATTTTACATAAATAGTGAACTGATATCAACTTAAAATTTAGAAACTATCAAAGACAATACAAAGTTTAAATTGTATTAAACTGGTCTTCATATCAGTCAAGACCACATCACTAACCGAAATTTATCTTTTTCCTATAACTTTGTTGATAGCTAAAATTAATGTGATTTTTAAATTAAAACAAACAAAAGTGTATTAATTCATTATTTAGATCTTTAGCATTGGTCCACTAAGTAAATGAAAAAAAATAATTATTTAGGTTATTAATGTAATCATAAAGAAAAATTGTAACATAATTTATGACATATTATTGTATTGTGTTACACTTTCATTGTATACAGTACAACCTGGCGGGTTATTGCCATGTGGCAATTTCTGTCAGAGGCCTTAAGTGAAAACTAGATTATACCACTTTTTAAAAAAACATTGCTATAAATGGGAATCGAACCTACAACCCCCGTGTTGCAAAACAGGGCCCTCAGAGATTGTCATGAATTGATGAAGTATAGAACTTCCTCCACCTTGTTCTGCGTGTAAACACACGAACAACGGAGCTGATGTGCTCCAGATCACGCTCTGATAAGGATACCCTTCTGTACATTATTGTATTCCACTTTTGTTGTATAGAGCTCTTCAGAATTTAGTCTGAAGATGAAGTGTCAGTGATTTAGGATCTGCATCCTGTCTGTTTTATTACGAGGCTCTGAGTTTTCACATGTTACTAAAGTCCAATAACTCATCTTACACTATTAATTGGTGTTACAAGATTTGCAATCCTGGTCGTGTGTCGAGCGTGTTTAGTGGCATCATAAGAATATGTGAAACAGTAGATATGTTGACATATTTGTCACATCAATTTATCGATGAATACTCGTATACAGAAGATTTTCATGATTAACTCATTTATTTACCACAATTGAAAAAAAATACATTTGAATAAAATACAAAAAAGTAAACTATGCAAACTTACTACTTATTATTATTATTACGCCTATTTTCCTATCTGGGTAGATGGCAGAATGACAAACATCCTAATCACTTCCTAATTTTCTTATACCAGTCCTTCAGTTTTTCTTATTTCTTACCTTTACTTTCATTTTCAAAACATTAAAAAAATTATGTATAGCAATAAGCCACGGCAGAAGTACCATGTATAGAAAACAATAAAAATAAAATAAATAAATAAGTTACTTGCTTATCTTAATTCATGTAAAATAATTATTTTAAAAATAGTCTTAGTGTTAAAAAAATTGTTTTCACGTTGGTGATATTTTTTAAATTTACATATTAATAATCTCGCAAATATTAATTTGAAAGGTAATCACCTTAATTATTTTGCAGGACAATCAAATCCCTTGAAATTGTTGGACATATGATAAACGATCTAGTAATATTTCCCGATAACCAAAGAATGCTCGTTGTTTTGCGAAACTCTGTATCGTGGACATTAGATCTTTCCACATCTGCTTCCTTATTGTGTTACAGGGGAGGTATAAAGTATAAGTAAGTAAACTGGATATAATACCTTAATTTATGATGAATCAAAGAAAAAAACATATACGAGTATAGTATTTCATTATAGATAAAATCTATCGAGGCAATACCTCGTGATCAAGTATGATTGTCAGCCATCCTGTAGATGGAAAATGGCTGTGCATGTATTGGCTTGTGTGTAAATTGTTGCACTTCAGTAAGCACAATCTTGACAGATCAAACTTCAAAGATGATAGGCAAGTTTCATCTACTGCAGCTTTTCATTAGGCAGTTTTTTATATAGAGTTATTTATTATATTGCTTAATAGGGCTATAGGAATTAATGATAATCAGTATGTAAGCTATGGAAAAACCTAAATTCAGATGATAAATGACCTAAGAGTAAATCCAGTCCAGAAGTGAATTCACTAAGAATTAAACTGGAGCATCAGCTTGGTTAGTGGGAATATTAACCATAGACCATGGACGGTAACATTTGATTTTTTTTTCAAATATATTTATTAACCTGTATTTTGATCATTCATAAATTTTGAGATTCTTTTCATTAAAAAAAATTGAAACACTGTTCAAAGCAGTAATAAATAAACTAAATAATCAATATTTATATTAACAATTATCAATTTTTAGGTACCAGATAAGGGGCTGTGTATCTCCCTGCGGAAATTTAATTTTTATAGGGAACTGTGTTTGGAATGCAACTTCCGGTCATTTACTGGCTATGTATAATCCATCTCTTTTCGACCATCATAAAATCACTGCCATTGATTACCATCCATATTACCACAGCATAGCTTTAACTTGTGGATTTGTAATAGCACCTTTATTAGTGTGTAACTACCAAGGAAATAATACATGTGATACAAATTTGAATATGGAATTATCAGATTTATATATTGATCAAAATTCAAGCCTTCTAACTGGTGAAACTAATAGAAAATTGATAGATAATGAAAGTTATAGAAAAATTAATAATGACATGAAGCATGGTAATATTTCAGCTGAAGTAGAAAAACGCAAACCGGAATTCTCAGATAAGTATTCAAATTTAAATCAATATACTGGTGACGGTATCCATTCTACTAAATTATGGGATTTGATAAATAAAATGGATAATGTTCTTTTAATTGCAAAAAAAGGACACAAATACAAAGAACCACATTCTAAACAAACTGTCTTGAAAAATAATAATGAGAAAGAGTTACAAAAATCAGATAGTATAAGCAATGAAACATTTTCTGTAGATCTCACACAGTTTCATAGTAGAATTCACACTATCCTCAACAATAATGAAAATTTAAGTGTTTATAATGGTTCCAACAGTGAAGGTACATATGTAATACATAAAAGTCTTCAAGACAAAGATGCATTGCTCTCTTATGAGATGAATCATCTAACAGATATATCATCAACAATGAGCGCAGCTGAATCCTTAGAAGATGATATGCAAACATATACAATTCCCACAAAAGAAAATTCAGTTTAATTCAAGAAAATATCAAGTTTTATATATGAATATAATATAATATCAATAAAAATTACACATTTTAACTATTAATTAAAATTGGCAATAAATCACAATATTTCACATTTTATATCTTTCCATAAACTTGATTTCAGTTTAAAAGTAAAATGACTTGTTTATGATAATTTTATTCCTAAATCTCTATCATTTCTAATGCAAAGTGACATGTTCTAAATAAAAATTACAATTCATACGAGTATTCAGATTAATAGTTGATCTGAATATACTCGTATATGCAATTGTTACATATTAAGTGTTTTGTCAAATTTTATTTTAATAAGATAATCACAACTACTTAGATAAGAGCTCACTGTGCATCTAGCGAATATAACTAGTCAGCATGCATTATTGGGTCAATAATGTTTATTTGTGCTACAAAATATCTTGAATGCAAAGTGCAAATCATATCCAATGGTCATGAGGTTGGTGTAATAGCATCACTCGTTGAGATAGACCGAGTTAGTTACATTCACATACATTCATTTCCTTATATTAAAAGTGTGATTAAAGACACTTAGTGATATGATTCAAGCATCAAACCAATATATGATGTAACACTTGTCAAATATAATATAATCATGGTAGGGTGATAGGATATTGAAAAACTGTGCATGTTTAACTGAGACAAAATATTAAACTTAAAACAGAAAATCAAGAAACTGAATGAGAAAGAAGACATTGATTCATATACATAGGTCATACTATATTTTTGAAAATATCAAAAGAAAATTCACTTTCATTTATGTCCAAGAACCTATTTAGCAAAAACATAATGTAGAAATGGATGGTAACAGGTAGCCGAGAAAGAAGAATATTGGATATATTATAACACAATTCAAAAAAAATAATAGATGACGTAACCAATCAGGTAACAAATGTGGCATTTAACCAACATAGTCACTATTCAAAAAATCACATGTTCAGTTAAATTTTTATAGTTTGCTAATCATAGTTGAATGTAAAAGACAATCTATAACTAGTGAGGGAAATGCTGATAGACCTTAGGTGCAATAAACTGATGATATACAAGTATCTGGGGGATAATAGGAGCAGGATGATCAAAACAAATAATTTTGGGACATTATGATTATTAAAAAAATAAAGTTAAACCTTCTTATATAGTAATATATAGGCAAAAATTAAAGGCACTGTTTTAACATGTATGTAGTAACAGAATAAATGCTGTACTAAACATTAATGAAAACTTATTCATTTCAGGTAATGAAAAATTCTCAAATTGCTATAAATGATTGAACTCAAAAGCTTAACTGGAATATTTTTATAACAAAAGTCTTTATGTTTAAATTTAATATGTACCATAAATGGTCATTAAGATATAACTTGAAAAGTAAAATTTGATTTACCACATTTATGAAATTTTTAGGATTGAGATACAAAATCTGTCATGTAACACATCGATCAATAAGTCCCGGGACTAACCAACAGATGGCGCCTCTAATAACAAATCCATACCATTCTCAGTTAGTACCGACCTTTAGAAGTTACGTGTCAAACTTTCATTACATTCCGACATTGTGTCATTGAGTTACAGTGGTTTTAGTGACGCTACTTTTGCTATTTTCAAAACAATGGAAAAAATCGAATTTCGTGTGTTGATAAAACATTGCTTTTTAATGGGAAAAAATACCGTTCAAACTTGGCGATGGCTTGAAAAGTGTTATCCGGGCTCTGCTCTGTCGAAAACAACCATTTGTCGGTGGTATGCTGATTTCAAACGCGGTCGTACAGACACAAATGATGCTGAACGCTCTGGTCGTCCAAATGAGGCTGTTACACCAGAAAACATAAAAAAAACCCTCAAAATAGTGATGGAAAATCGCAAAGTAAAGTTGCATGAGATAGCTGACATCCTGAAGATATCATTTGGTAGTGTTTACACTATTTTGCATGAACATTTGGTCATGAAAAACCTTTTTTCGAAATGGGTGCCGAGTTTGCTCACAATGGAATAGAAACAACAACACATCAATGATAGAGAGCGCTGTTTGGCACTGTTTATGCGAAATAAACAGGAGTTTTTGTATCGGTATGTGATAATGGATGAGACTTGGATCCACCACTCTACTCAGGAATCAAATCGGCAGTCAGCTGAGTGGAGAGCTGCTGGTGAAAGTCGTCCGAAGCGACCAAAATCTCAATAGTCGGCTGGGAAGATTATGGCCTCCGTATTTTGGGATGCGCATGGTATAATATTCATCGATCAACTTGAAAAGGGAAAACCATCAATAGCAAATATTACATAGCATTATTGGAGCGTTTGAAGGCAGAAATTGCAAAAAAACGGCCCCATATGAAGAAGATACAAGTTCTCTTTCATCAGGACAATGCACCGTGTCACAAGTCGATGGTAACGATGGCCAAATTGCATGAATTGAACTTCGAATTGCTTCCGCACCCACCGTATTCTCTAGATTTGGCCCTCAGCGACTATTGGCTGTTCGCAAACCTCAAAAAGATGCTCCAGGGAGAGATTTGGCTCCAATGAAGAAGTGATTGCCGAAACTAACCCCTATTTTGAAACCAAAGATAAATCGTTCTATACGGCTGGCATAGAAAAGTTAGGAAAGCATTGGAATGAATGTATCGCTTTTGAAGGAGACTATGTTGATGAATAAAGAAGAATTTTGGCAAACAAAAGTTATTTTAGTAGTTAGTCTCGGGACTTATTGATCAATGTGTTAATAACTATGTGTGCATTTATGTTCAAAGCAGTTTGTTAATTATAATGCATACTTATTTATTTATTAATGGCAACTCGTATTTGAATTGGAGAGTTTAAGGAAAATTGGTGAGCTATAACTTTAAAAACAAGAAAATTTTATTTAAAACAACTTTATTAAAATATTTAACATGGTCAAGCCTAGCATTATACAAGTGTATTCAGACAAATAGACATAATATATTTTATTTGGTGATGAAATTTTATAAATATTTATACTCTAAACAAAATATGCCCTCTTGCATATTTATTCTGTTGGAAATAAAAATGAAATGATAGCATGCATTATTTATACTATTTTTTCATTTTAAACAGATTCCATTTTTTACATGTTCATTTTTATTGCAATTTATCAAAACTAGCAGAGATTCAGTTTAATACAAATAATTATATTAACAACCTATTGAAGTAACAAATAAAACAAAACAGTTTAACATCACAGATTAGAGCTTAATAATGCAAAGATAAAAAAAATATTAACGATTGTTGATATTTCAATTAAACAAAAAAACAATTTTACATCAAAACTCATTACTAATTGCATTATACACTTTTGTATGTTGGGAAAATGCATTCACTTGTGAGGGTCATATAATGAAGTGTGGATGATTAATAAATTGATCAATCAATCTTCTATTGATATAGGCCTTTTAGAGATAGTCACTCATGGATGCCCTTAGAGTGGTCACTAATTGGCACCAGAAAAATGAATGTAAATGGGCATTTCTGTTTCACTGAAGCATCACTCAAAAATAAACCTTTTGAAAGTTAAAAAAAATGTCTATAAAACAAGCATCCCATTGTAAAATATTTCTTGTTGATTGCACAAGAATTATTAGTGTAATTTTCATCACAAAAGTATACTTCTAATAGATATATAGCAGTTTAAATAAATTGTATGAAAAATATACTTAAGTTTATTTACTTATTTTATGTTATCTTTTTTCCACTGTTTTATCCAATTGATTATATGTTTGACATTTTCTACAAATTGCTGCTCTGTATTATTTTGCATCGGATGTACAATATTAGAATTATACGACGACTGTGCTTCCTCCAGGATTGTTTGGAAAATCTCACATTGAATATTATCATCTAGCTTTTTTCCGCTGTAGCCACTGAAATGTAAATAAGAAACATTTCAATATGATGGTGAAAAAAAAATACAATTCACCCCAAAAAAAACAAATTAATTAATACCCCAAAAAAAACAAATTAAAAATTAATATTTGAGTATAGAAATTAAATAAGTCACTATATAATATGTACTAGAAAATTAAACTGGCAAAATTGATAATATACAGAATGAATTTAACGTTGGTGAACAAACAGTGCTACTGATGAAGATTCCTGGATTTTCTGATAGTGCAAATGGTATATCTAGGTGGAAAACTATGAATATGTCAACGTATGATGATTTTGACCTAGCGATGTTTTGGACAAATCGATGCTTTTAACCAGCAGAGAGTTGAGAGAATCCCTATTTCTGAGACTGCACGGTAAAAGCGAAGTATGTTTTATAAGAATTAAAAATAAATGGAGACTTTGACACATTATCTGGGTGGTTAACAAGATTTAAGGGACTGAAGTTGAAAACCTTAGTGCCAGCAATTGAAGAATTCAAACTTCACTTCTAAGATTTTGTTTATAAAGGGAGATTCACACAAGAATAAATCTATAATGCTGATAAGACGGGTTTATATTGGAAGTGTTTGTCGCAAAAAACTAGCTTTCGAAAGTGAGAAAAGTATAGCGGGGTATAAAATAAAAAATCTCGTCAAGTGAACAGAGAAAAGAAAAACTTTTTTGCATATTTTAAATAAATATATATATATATATATATATATATATATATATATATATATATATATATATATATATATATATATATATATATATATATATATATATATATATATATATATATATATATATATATATATATATATATATATATATATATATATATATATATATATATATATATATATATATATATATATATATATATATATATATATATATATATATATATATATACAGGGTGTCCCAAAGGGCAACGTCAAGCCGGTATCGAGGAAGAGGCCAGCTTATGAGGGTTCAGAATTAAAAATTTTTTTTTGAAACAGCCTTATACTTTTCGAGTTATAGGCATTTCTTCGAAAATTGTAAAAGTAGCTACCCTGAGCCGAATGTTTGTATATTGTGACTAAAAATTGCTCTATTTTATGATTTTAATGGTTGTATCGCAATCCTAGATAGACCTGCTATTAGTCGGAGTCAGATATAAAACAAAAAAAATTTACACGTTTGAAAAAAAAATTGTTTTTGTCCGATCATTAAAAATAATATTTTTTATCAGCCAACTTTAACCCATCATACTGTAAAAATAATGTACTACGCTAACCTGGCAAGTTACATCAAAAGTTGGCCTGTTTAGTCAGAATTTCAAAATGGTACAATACATATCTACTACTCCTTTTTATTATTTTTTTTTCAAACGTGCAAATGTTTTTTTGTTTTATATCTGACTCCGACTAATAGCAGGTCTATCTATGATTGCGATACAACCATTAAAATCATAAAATATGGCAATTTTTAGTCACAATATACTAACATTCGGCTCAGGGTAGCTACTTTTACAATTTTCGAAGAAATGCCTATAACTCGAAAACTATAAGGCTTTTTCAAAAAAAATTTTTAAATTCTGAACCCTCATAAGCTGGCCTCTTCCTCGATACCGGCTTGACGTAGCCCTTTGGGACACCCTGTATATATATATATATATATATATATATATATATATATATATATATATATATATATATATATATATATATATATATATATATATATATATATATATATATATATATATATATATATATATATATATATATATATATATATATATATATATATATATATATATATATATATATATATATATATATATATATATACATATACATATACATATACATATACATATACATATACATATACATATACATATACATATACATATACATATACATATACATATACATATACATATACATATACATATACATATACATATACATATACATATACATATACATATATTAGGTGTACAAATAAGTTTCCGCCGTTTTTTTATCAAAAATTGGGCATTTATTGTGAAAGAACGGAACCTCATGTTTTATTCGAAGTATTGCCCATCGCTTGCCACTACCTTTTCCCATCTTTCTGGCAGCATACGGATACAGCGTCGGAAGAATGCTTCATCTTTTGAGGCTATCCACGAATCGACCCAATTTTTGGTATCTTCATATGATGTGAAGTGCTGCTCAGACAGGTCATGCGTCATCGATCGAAACAAGTGAAAATCAGAAGGAGCAATGTCTGGTGAATACAGCGGGTGGGGTAAAACTTCCCAATTGATTGTTTCCAAAAAGGTTTTGACCGGCGCCGCAACATGTGGACGAGCATTATCATGCAGGAGAATAATTTTGTCGTGTCTGGAGTAGCAGTGGGCGCGCTTTTCCTCGAGTGCTCGACTCAATCTCATCAATTGTGCTCGGTAGACAGCCCCAGCAATGGTTTCGTTCGGTTTGAGCAACTCATAATACACGACACCAAGCTGATCCCACCAAATACACAACAAGAGTTTTTTTCCATGAATATTTGGCTTAGCTGTAGATGTTGAAGCATGGCCAGGGGTTCCCCATGATTTCTTCCTTTTTGGATTATCATAGTGGATCCATTTTTCATCACCAGTGACTATACGGTGCAGAAAACCCTTTCGTTTATGCCTGGCAAGCAGCATTTCACATGTGGAAAATCGGCGTTCAACGTTTCTCGGTGTCAGTTCATATGGAACCCAATTTCCTTGTTTTTGAATCATTCCCAATGATTTCAACCTATGTGAAATTGCTTGTTGAGTCACTCCTAATGTAAGTGCAAGTTCTTCTTGCGTTTGGCACGAATCTTGATCCAATAATACTTCCAATTCCGCGTCTTCGTACACTTTCGGCCTTCCGCTACGTTCTTTGTCTTCGATGTCAAATTCACCGTTCTTAAACTTTTGAAACCACTCACGACAACTTCTCTCACTTAAGGCAGCCTCACCATATGCTTCTACAAGCAATCGATGCGCCTCAGCTGCAGATTTCTTCAAATTGAAGAAGTCAATCAAAAGTTCCCGCAAATGATGCTTATTCGGCTCAAAACTTGACATTTTCGAACACAAAAAAATATGTTATACTGATAAAAATTCACTAATATTTCAAGGTCATGTTGTTGACAGATGTCCAACCTTACGGTAATGACATTTTACATCTGACAATTTTAACCATAACTTACTGGTGGCGCCAACTTTTGTCAAACGGCGGTGACTTATTTGTACACCCAATACATATACATATACATATACATATACATATACATATACATATACATATACATATACATATACATATACATATACATATACATATACATATACATATACATATACATATACATATACATATACATATACATATACATATACATATACATATACATATACATATACATATACATATACATATACATATACATATACATATACATATACATATACATATACATATACATATACATATACATATACATATACATATACATATACATATACATATACATATACATATACATATACATATACATATACATATACATATACATATATATATATATATATATATATATATATATATATATATATATATATATATATATATATATATATATATATATATATATATATATATATATATATATATATATATATATATATATATATATATATATATATATATATATATATATATATATATATATATATATATATATATATATATATATATATATATATATATATATTAGGTCCTTACATATGAAATTGGCGTTTTGTTTGGGAGGAACATAAATCAATACAGAAGTTGAGAAAATAATTCCTTACCGAGAATGAAGCCTATCATAGAGAATAGTGTTGTCAGTCTGCAAAACAAACACAATATCGAACCAACGCTCAGGAAAAAAATCACAGCCGTGATAATCCACGATATTTCCTCCTTGACACATCATAGGCTCTAGGTGATCCAATAACTGTGAAAGGAATTGTTTAAAAAATAATTAAACTAGGTGGTTTCAATAGAGTAATTTGTTCAATGTGTAAAATGTTATATTAATTACTTGAGAATGCTTCAATGTTGAGAAAATTTATTGAAAATCATCTTTTTACTATCTATAAAAATTATACCTATATGTGAAATCTCGGGTATTTAATTCATACAGTGAATTCCACGTTGGATACAATAAATGATCATTCATCCTTCTGAAATGGATTTCAGAAGGATAAATGATCGTTCACTGTATGCATTGACATAAATCAGATTATGTGGATTAATGATCTAAAAAGGTTTGATTACTGTTTAATTTAGATCTTACATGTGTTTAGAATTTGTTTATTTATTTGTAGACTGATTCACATTTCATTACAGTGAAATTTGATCGATTAACGGCTAAACTCAAACTTGGCATGCAAGATATCTGACAATTTCAATAAAATAACAAGTATTTCAAATTATGTTTTAACAGATTGAAGGTCTCAAGTATTATTCTCTTAAATACAGTCTTGAAACAACAGGTTCCCACTCAAATCCCAAAAGGATATTCATTTCACAGTAGTTGTACAGCAACACCAAATGGCCAATCGACATACTAAATTGATTAAGGATACTTATGATAATGCTAGCTCCGGACACTTGAAATTTACAATGCCCAACTAGGTTTCTTTTTTAAGAATCATATTATTATTCAGAGTGTTTACTTAATAAAAAATAGCTATACCACTGAATGTTTGATTTTATATAAATAAAGATAATCTTTTGCCAATTTTGACAAAGTCGAAATAGGAGAAATATATTACCTTATCTTCATCTAGTATGGGACAATTATATTCTTTATCAAATTCTGTGTAACATTTATGTTCTTTCACAATGGTAGAAATATCTTGCCAAAGAAGCCCTGTTTTTTTTGCCAATTCTCTGCACAATCTTGTCTTTCCAACACCTGGTGTACCTAAATAACAAAAACAGTTAAATTTGAGGTTTTTTTATCATTCTATATGAAACAAATTCAGATTAAAATTGATGTTTTGATCGTGAGATTTTTTTTTATTTTTTATTGTGGCACAGATAAAGTATAAAAATGTTGTATGATTAACCTATGACATACTTTGTACTGTATGTTGCAAATATGTTAAAACTTTGGATACATGACAAAAGATGATAAGATAATATTTCAAATTTCCATCTCTAAAGGAAAACTTGAGAGATTGAAGTAAAAATAAAATAAATAAAATCTAAAGTATTGATCTGAAAGATCCTGTTAATGGGGAAAATTTTATATTAGGACATTTGGGGCTGACTTTATATTCAACTAACTACAATATTCAAATGATCAAGATTTTACATTAATAAATTTAAAAAAGGTCAGTAGAGAAAATAGGAGATTTAAAATACACGATTAGATAATGGGGCAACTGATACCCAAATGACTAGAATTAATTAATCTAGTATAAAGTACCTTGGAGTTTATGTTGACCAGTTCCTTCGTTGGGAGGTCCATATTAACACTTTGAGCGCAAAAATCAGAAAACTAGGATACATATTCCGTATGATTCGAAATGTGCTCAGTGAAAATATTCTTAAAAGTATATACTTCGCCTTATGTCAGTCAGCACTTTCTTACGGTATATCAGTTTGGGGGGGATGCACCTTAACCCAGAAACACATATTACAGGTTTCCCAAAAATTGATTGTGAAAATAATCAATAAACTTCCTGCTCGGTATCCCACGGCGGAGCTTTTCAGAGAGTATCAGGTCCTGAACATAGCCAATTTACATCTCAAATCCATTCTCTGGCACTACCATCGAGAGGAGGGGAAGATGCAAACTCAGCAGACACACATGACACGCATGGCAACTAATGAAATGTTCACCATCCCTAGAGTTAAAACCTCTTTTGCCCAAAGGCAATATGCTTATTTGGCTCCCATTACATACAATGGCGTGCCGACTTCAATAAAAGTAAAGGTAGGAAAACCATTTAGACAGTCGATCGGAGCGTGGTTGTTATTGCGACAGGATTTTGAGTACTTGGGCTTTCAGGATGAATGACGAGTGGAAAGGATTTATGTGAGCTCGTGAGTGTGGGTCTCTTATTATTGTTTTAATTTTGGTTGTTATTGTATTTGTGTTTCTGTGTGTTTTTCTTTTTTTTGTTTTGAATTTGTTTTGATTTTTATTCTTATGATTGTGTGCAGTATATTGTGGGATGAATATTTTTGGTCTTTCTGGAGCGATAATGTGTGAGGAGTTGAGTTTCGCAGGGTGTTTCCAGTTGTAGTTGAGTGTCACTGTTTGTCAGGTTGATGAGAGCGTGCAACGGGGCTTTTTGTGTTATCAAAGATCGGAAAGAAGTATCGATTTATTTTTTCATGCTAAATATCCTCAGTGAGATACAGGCAAAAGCCTAGTTTACTGGGGATACGACAAATGAAAGGCAACAAACCCAGATCCATTAAAATTATATGTCCAAATCAAATTACCTGTTGTTTTTTCTCAAATTGTGTATATTTCTTGTCATGTGTAAAAAATAAATAAATAAATAAATAAATAAATTGGATGTTATACAAATGATTAGATGAGTAATAATAAAGAGAATGTATTTGAGTCACTTTCATTATCTAAAATAAGAATAATAAAAAATACACACATTTAAAACATGTCGCTACAATTTTAATCACGAATATAAAGTATAAGTAGAAACGAAACTTAAGAAACTGTTGAGTATTTTTAAAGAAAACGTTTCAAAAATAAATAATATACTCGAAATTTTGTGAAAGACTGGAATAATTTTTGTGTAATTTATGAAAAATATTCATTGAAACATAAAACCTGTGTAACTGAATTATATATACTCAAAAATCATGTGTTGTCTTTTTGGTTTCGACTAAAAATACTTATGGATTTTTGTACCATACTCGGTGCGTACTCGTATTAAATGTTTCTACTTCTGAACAGCACAAAATACTTGGTTACCTTATTAAGTAACAAAAAT
Organism: Odontocerum albicorne; assembly: GCA_949825065.1. NCBI lineage: Eukaryota > Metazoa > Arthropoda > Insecta > Trichoptera > Odontoceridae > Odontocerum > Odontocerum albicorne. Next base: position 27,260,768 of record OX463839.1, read on the forward strand.
AGTGGGATTTCCATATTAACATTTGCGAATCTTTAAATATTTCGGAACTAATTATTAAGAATGAGTAACTAAAGATATATTTAACCTGTGATTAGAATGTTAGGATTAGGAGCAGAACTGCACATGTTTTAATTTAATAAGTTTTATGAAAAGTATAATTATAAATGCTTTTCAAATAATTCGGAAAAAATAAAAGAAACTATACGAGCTATAATTAAATAATAACACTCTACATCTATTTCATGAATCTAAATTATAGGGATATATGAAAAACTCCTTGTCCTTATATTTTTGACAAAACTAAATGACATTTCGTGGGCATGCCGCGATAATAGAAACCATGGACAATACTTAACCATAGACCACCAATTTACAAAATAAATTATGTTTCCTATTAAAATAGAATGTTAAAAATATTTCATTTCAACTAATTTGAGCACCTTAAAAAAACAAAGTTTTAGGTCTTGGAACTATTGTTTCGTATATAGGAGTTCACGACCAGTTTCAAGAAGAAGAACAAGGTCTTTGAATTAAATGAGTTTGATATGTCAAGGGAAAATGGAAAAAAATCAACGAAGATAGCGAATTTGGCAGGTCACAATAAAGAAAACTATCATTATGAATAAGTCTTAAGTGTAGATGAAAGAGTGAATGTATGAACTTTTCAAAGCTGAAGAAGTGAGTTATGTATAGTCAGAAATAATCAAAGTTTTAGTTCTCATATAGAAAGGAAAGGGGTCCAAGACGGAGGGCGATAATAATTATCGCCCTCCGTCTTGGACCGCCGATAATTATTATCACATCAGTTAATAGAGTATGATAGAAAAAGAGCATGAAAAAATATTAATTGAACGCGTGCGTAAGATAACAGAAAAGAGAGTATGGGATACAAAAAGTTCTTTTTTTGCGATAGTGAGGATGTACAGATAAGATATTTTTTCCTAAAATACTCTCCACAAAATGTTTGAATAAAATAAAAAAAAACGATTTTCATATGCATGAATGGAAAAGGCAAGAGTTGTGTTCATGGACAGAAATACTTGGAAATTTATCGTCTCTGCCTGTCTCAAACGAGACGTGGTGTGTTGGTATTACCATAAGTCTAAACGTGACAGCATATTATATTTTATTATAAATCAGAAAAATATTAATTAATTAATTAGCTAATTTGTTTGAATATTTTTTTTCCAATCTGAGATATTATCTAAAATAATTTGTAAGATATTAATTAATATTTTTGGAGAAGTTTATTCATTGAACAATTTAATAGTTTGAATACTCTTGCAAAAAAAATTAGCTTACGAATAAATCATTCAAAAACAAAATATAAAATAATCTGATAAAACCGTCGACCTACGACAGAGAAATAAAATATTTCATCGTATTAATGATTTTGCGTATGACAATTTTTTAGTTAATACTTATATAGAAATGTCATTAAGTGAGGAAATATTTTTTTAGTTTTAGTGGAAAATAACTGAAATTCGAGTTTTAAGCTACATTGAAAAAATAGTTTTTATAGCTACCAATCTACTTAAATATCAGAATAAAATATAGTAGAGGTACTATACTAAAAACAAAATGTTTTTTTTGTAGGGGTTAACGATTTTCTCTCGTTCTGCCAATATCGCAATAATTAATTATTAATAAAACAGTTTGAAAGCGGAGAAATGTAACCTATAATAATTATTTATATGGCCTAGATTAGATGGAATCCGTTTCAAGCTTTCCACTTGTAGGATTCCAATGTATGCAATCATGTTACAAGAATCGACAACACTATATAAGTCACAAAGTAATATCCCACTTTCATTGCACAAGTCATTTTGGACAAGACATCAAAGAACATCAATTCTACAATATGTTTTGCATCAGCTACATTGAATACCATATTCATGCGTATCACTGGTTTTACTAATATTTTTAGAGAATTCATACAATTTATCTCAACATTCGTAGTGTATTTCAACCATTCGAGATATTTTAAGGTTCGGCCTCGCATTGTATCAACGAGTGATGGCATATTCGGATTTCTCATTAATGTGTAATACCCCACGAACATTTTTCACAGATTTCGCAACGATCAACCTATGATAAGGAAAATTGTAGTGAGTCAGCCTAAAAACCTGACTTGAAGTTTCGACAACTTTTTTGTACGTAAGCACTGTCGTATCGCGGGTATGCTGAGATTAGCTCATGTCGTCGACAGTTTTTAAGCAATTTGCTATATGACTGTAGTCAAACAAGAATCTAATATATGTCAAGATAGTTAGAACATTAGTAATGTAGAAAATCAAATTAGTATGTATTAGTGTTAAATTATTGTTAAGTAGCCTGAAAGGCAGCATATTTATAGTTATTTTTTAATTTAAAAATCACTTATAAGTATTTTAAGTAAACAGTAGTAACGGCGTTACTTTACAGTTCTATTCAAAATGAAACACAACATTTTAACTGCGTTTCTTAAAATGGTTAGTAATAACACATTTTTTTAAAGAAATATCAGTTTGAATGAATAATATTTACTTGGTGCGGATCCGACCCTTTGTTATTGGAATTGTGCAAATATAAAAAACACTGATTGGAGATTATTTCGAGGAATCTCTGTCAAACTGAATTAAAAAAATTATAAGGAATAAAAATAATTAAATCAATGCCGCAAAGACTATGAGCTTATAATAAAATAAATAGATACTTTCAGTGTTCTTTTATAGAAATATGTTATTTTTTTATATTAAAGCATGGTTAAACAAAATACACTTTTATGGAAAAACTTTTTTTTTATTAATTTGTTAGTCACAAAGCTACAATATGTGGGAATTTAAATGTTTTTATTAACTATTTTATTCCAAAATAGTTTTGCTTGTGTATTGCGTAGGCACTTCCACGCAATATCAGTAAACGTAACCGGTGCAAAACGCATCGCAATTTTTACCGTAGCGGACGCAATTGAAGGAATCTTCCGTTGTGACGACCCATTTCTCGGCCATTCTCTTTTGGGCTTTTGCCGTGTGTGGATTGTTCGATTGTGCCGGTGCTTGCAGGTAACGGCTTTACTTGTTACAATTGTGCAATTTCAACGTGTTTGGAGAAATTCCTGAATTTTTTGTGTTATTTTTACGAGTTCATCTATATATTATGTCTAGTCAATTTACAGCATTAAGTAAAGAGTGACATTGTTCATTGCTCGATGTTTTTCGTTTGCGCAATTCTTCGCAATTTTATACGACTTCAATTCCAATTGAAATATTGATTAGTAGTAATTCAATCAGTATAAATGGGCTTTTCTGTCTTGGAAATAATTCATCTGCCGTTAAATGTTACACATGTGCTTACGCGTCACCGGTGTGTCCGAAACACGTGGTGGCACAAGGTTGATAATGTCAATCTGATCAACAGTTGGTGGGATAGTTGCCTAGTTGGAATGGCTAGTTTTCAAGTTGCTAAGGAATTTATTGTAGATTTAATCGCCGGTAGAAAGGATTTGTCGCTTTTCTGATAGGCGAGACTTTTTTGTCTGTAGGCATGGGTGGCCGCCATATTGTGTTACCGTGTCATGACTTCCTATTCGTGCGGTTGTCATTTATCCGATTAGGATGGGAAGAGTTTACTGAATTTGTTTCTAATTCGATTTTATTTCTTCCAGATAAACCAAAATGGGCAAGGAAAAGATTCATATTAACATTGTCGTCATTGGCCATGTCGACTCTGGCAAATCCACCACTACCGGTCACTTGATCTACAAATGCGGTGGTATTGACAAGCGCACAATCGAAAAGTTCGAGAAGGAGGCCCAGGAAATGGGCAAAGGCTCTTTCAAATACGCCTGGGTCTTGGATAAGTTGAAAGCCGAGCGTGAGCGTGGTATCACCATCGATATCGCTTTGTGGAAGTTCGAGACTGCCAAATACTATGTCACAATCATCGACGCCCCCGGACACAGGGATTTCATCAAGAACATGATCACTGGAACTTCACAGGCCGATTGCGCCGTCCTCATCGTGGCCGCCGGTACTGGAGAGTTCGAGGCCGGTATCTCCAAGAACGGCCAGACTCGCGAGCACGCTCTGCTCGCCTTCACCCTCGGAGTCAAGCAGCTCGTCGTCGGTGTCAACAAGATGGACTCCACTGAGCCACCATACAGTGAGCCTAGGTTCGAGGAAATCAAAAAGGAAGTGTCATCTTACATCAAGAAAATCGGCTACAACCCTGCTGCTGTTGCTTTTGTTCCCATCTCAGGATGGCACGGAGACAACATGTTGGAACCCTCTTCCAAGATGCCCTGGTTCAAGGGGTGGCAGGTGGAGCGCAAGGAAGGCAAGGCTGATGGCAAGTGCCTCATTGAGGCTCTGGATGCCATCGTTGCCCCATCTCGTCCCACCGACAAGGCCCTGCGTCTGCCCCTCCAGGATGTTTACAAAATTGGAGGTATCGGAACAGTACCAGTCGGCAGAGTGGAGACAGGTGTGCTTAAGCCCGGAACCATTGTTGTGTTTGCCCCAGCTAACATCACTACTGAAGTTAAGTCAGTGGAGATGCACCACGAAGCCTTGTCCGAGGCCGTGCCTGGAGACAATGTGGGCTTCAACGTCAAGAACGTGTCCGTTAAGGAGTTGCGTCGTGGCTATGTAGCTGGAGACTCAAAGAACAACCCCCCCAAGGGAGCTGCTGACTTCACAGCTCAAGTTATTGTGCTGAACCACCCAGGACAAATTTCAAACGGATATACTCCCGTATTGGATTGCCACACAGCTCACATTGCTTGCAAATTCTCCGAAATCAAAGAAAAGGTTGACCGTCGTACAGGTAAATCCACTGAAGACAACCCTAAGGCCATCAAATCAGGTGATGCAGCTATTGTCATTCTTGTCCCATCCAAGCCTATGTGCGTTGAGTCATTCCAAGAGTTCCCACCCTTGGGAAGATTTGCTGTCCGTGACATGAGACAGACCGTGGCTGTAGGAGTAATCAAGGGAGTCAATTTCAAGGACCCCTCATCTGGCAAGGTTACTAAAGCTGCCGAGAAAGCAACCAAGACCAAGAAGTAGCTAGGCCTGTTATCCTCGATGCTACCTTTTAAAATGCTTCTTAAAAACTTTTCTCATCGAAAAGTGTTCCGCAGGAAAAAGGCTTTACTCATTCCTTACTATATTTTTTTACTTCAAATATTATTTTATTTTATGTAAGTTTATAATTATACATACGGAGACGGAGATATTTTTGTAACTGTAATCCTGAAGTGTAAATTTAATAGTAATAAACGAGTAGCCGAGATTTATCTAAATTCTGTTTGTTATTTACTATTCCTTCAAAATATTTTCAGCAACTAACATTGGACTGATCTCAGATTTGATTGCTGGTAATGTAAAACTATCTGGTTCTATTAATATTTTATTGAATAACCGATTTCAAAATTTTGCTGGAGAGAACGAATTGTGTAAAAAAGCTTATCTTGACACAAATCCATTGTGAAATATTGCCACGTTATAAATGAATATTTCATGAATTCACATTGGGCACGTGCCAAATGAAATTTTAATTTGGCAAATTTCAGTACTCTGGTAACCAGATACTATCTTAAATATTTATTGGATTACATGTATGCTTTATGAGAGTAATTGGTTCTAGGAAAAATCTCTCGACTAGAAAAATGTACCAAGTGTACTGATGTTTATGTGGGTGGTTCTAAATGAAAAAGTAACCTAAAAATGTTAAAAAAAAATCGCCCGTTAGAAGACCGGTATCGTTTTTTCCCTTCCAATGAGTAAATTGGATATTTTTTCTTAATTTCATTTTATTTTGCGAAGCGAGATTATACATATATGAGGGATATCTGTATAGGCATTAATTTTTCTGGGGAATTTGAAACCATATCAATATAGATTATCTCAATGTATATCGACATTTATGTAAGTTTTTGTCAATCATTATTGTTTATGAATCATTGATTGTGCAATCTTGATATTAACGTGTTTTGGAGTCTCCAAAAAAATTTCAAACTTGAGAAATTTTAAATGTTTGATAATAGTACATATATTGCTAGTCATATGTTATACTTAATTATGTGGTGTAACTATTAAGGTTTATTTGGGAATAGTGGACGGGCATTCCTCATCATTACTAGTATATGCCACTTGTACTAGATGGCACATGGTTCATAATATAATTAATGTAGCCTATCAGTTTTGAAAAATGTAATAAATTTGAAGTTGTTTTAGAAAAGCATCTCCTGACTACTACAAAAAACTAATGGATTCCACGACTACAGCCCTGATATTAATTTAAAACTACGAAGATATTTATTTTACTTACCACCTTAGAAGACAGTATTTTTGAAACTGAAAGGCTCAATTTACCATATTCATTTATTGGGAATAGAAACACTACAATAAGTATTAATTTTGGATAGATGCTATGGATTGATGAATAAATTTTTACAATGGAGAAAATGTGTCAAATACCCTCTTAAAAAGAAGATTACTCTTATATCAGGTCTGTAAATATGAAACCGGAATTTGCTTATTGATGGCTCTAGTTGTCAATGTAGTGACTCAAACCGCCTCATTGGCGCCTTTACATTTGTCAAAGACTTTTAACTCACAACAATACAAGTTTTATACAACATATGTTTTTATAGCTTAAAACATGTCTGTTTTTGTGCCTGAAAACTACGATTTGCGGACAGCATTGATTTTCTGTTACCATTTGAAGAAAACTGCTGCAGAATCACAATGAATGCTTGTCGAAGCTTACAGTGAGCATGCTCTTGATAAATCACAGTGCTTTAAAAAATTCAAAAGTGGCGATTTTGACGTGACAAATGAACGTGGAAGACCACCGAGAAAGTTTGAAGACGCCGAATTGCAAGCATTGTTGGATGAGGATGACGCTCAAACGCAACAATTCGCAGATTAATGAAATGTGACACGAGAAGCCGTCTCCATACGTTTGAAAGCCATGGGAAAGATCCAGGTGGGAAAATGGGTTCCACATGACCTGAATGAAAACCGAAAGGGACAGCAGGAAAACCAAAAAACCACTTGCGAAATGCTGCTCGCCAGGTATAAAAGAAAATCATTTCTCCATCGATGTGACTTGCGATCAAAAATGGATATATTTCGAGAATTCTAAGCAGCGTAAAAGATCATGGGTAACTCCAAGCAAACCAGCGACATCGACTGCAAGGCCAAATCCCTATTGACGGAAGACAATGCTCTGTGTTTGGTGGGATCAGAAGGGTGTTATCTATTATGAGCTGCTAAAGCCAGGTGAAACCGTTAATACCGAACGCTACCGACAACAAATTATGGATTTGAACCAAGCATTGCATGAAAAACGACCAGAATATCAAAAGAGGCAACACAAAGTGATTTTGCTTCATGATAATGCACCATTGCACACAGCAAAACCGGTCAAGGAAACGATTGAGGCGTTTAGTTGGCAAATACTTTCGCATGCGGCTTACTCACCAGACTTGGCTCCATCCGATTACTACTTATTTGCATCGATGGGACACGCACTTGCTGAGCAGCACTTCTTACAAAAATGGCTCGATCATTGGTTTGCGTCAAAAGAGCAACAGTTTTTTTGGCGTGGCATCCATAAATTGCCAGAGAGATGGAAAAAATGTGTAGCTAGCGATGGGCAATTCTTTGAATAAAATATTTTTTACCATTTTCATACAATAAATGTGTATTTTCTATAAAAAAATTCCAGTTTCATATTTACGGACCTGATATAGGGAGAAGATCGATACATCTAAGTCTTCTTGGTTCCACCACTAAGTTTTAATTTGGCTACTATTGGTCTGTGGGTTCATCGGACAGTATCATATAATGTAGTTTTCATGACAAGTGCATTGCAAGCTTGAGCATAAAATATCCTTATCAGTATACATACCTTAGTATGTATAGACGCTTTGTAGTAGAAGACATACTTCTCATTATAGTTCGGAAATTCTAGGATGAGTCCTTGACAGCTCACAAATTTGCCCCAATACAACCTTGTAACGATGTTCAATAATTTTAATTATTTTATCAACTTTAAAATAAGCCTCAATTCTAATAAATAGCAAGTTATTTAGGTAAATACATTACATAAGGTTGTATTGGGGCAAATTTGTGAGCTGTCACAGGACTCATCCTAGAATTTCTGAACTATAATAAACCTTGAGTTATTAATTATCCTCTTTTTAATATGTAGATGTTACAACAAATAAATATATGTATTTTATTTAACATGTATATATAAGTTTTCTATTCCTTAATAATTTTTTTAGCAAAGTAGATTCCACTCATACTTATTAATAAACTTTTAGTTGTTCTTTTTTAACACGTGTGTCATATGTTATGTGAGGGAAATAATAAATCAGGTAAATATGGAAACTTCCTCTTCTTTTATATGGTACCCTTCAACATATCCTAATTGGACATATTAAAGAGCTGGCCGGGAGACAATATTGTCTACAGCCCCAGCAATTGAGCCTTCGAGATTAAAACCACTAGAGTACGTACGGAATTCGCGGTTCATTATTGCACATGCTCGTAACACTTCTGCATGTGAAAAGGCAACAACATTGGACATGTACTCAGTGCATGCGAGTTTAGTTACCAGATGAATTATTTTATCAAACTGGGACCCTTTTCTTAATTTTTTAGATACTATTGGGAATCGAACCTGAAATCCCCGAGTGGAAGTCATGCATCTTACCAACTAGTCAGGACTGGCCAGCCCATGGCGTCCTTATGTGCGGTCCGCGGTCATATATGACGAATTAGGTTTTTTTTTTTACCATACAAATATATTTGCAAATTAATAACTTGGAATTCAGTCATTATATTACCATACAAATACATTTTGGTTCAATACATGTTTTCTCTTCATATCTAGTTGTAGTATCTTTCTTTTTTTCAGATTTACACTGATTGAACACTTTCTGTGTACCTCTGCATTCAAATCAATCACTTACAAAAAAATAATAAGTACGAATTTCGTTGTAAAGCCAGATATCGAAAAAAAATTTGCAATTATTCTTATTTATGTGCGGCCCTTGGAATATTTTAGGTTATCAATGTGGCCCATAGGGCTATTTGGGTTGCGCAGGCCTGAACTAGGTCATCTTAATATGGCAACTCAAACAGAGAGCTAAGTTGAAAAAATTTGGAATGCAATAAATTCTATAGGAAATTCTTGGTCTAAAATATTACAAATTGTTTAGAAGAAATAACCACAAGTGATGTGTGATCTTGATGAGACTCTCAAAACCATTTCTATTTTTATAGTCATGTTGCTAATTTTATGACTGAACTGCACTAGGATGGGACTAGTGAAGATGTGAATGAATTTATGGAATCTCACTTGGGATCATGACAATAAAGGCTTTAGAATAGACGAAGATGCTAATGAAGGTCATATTGCTAAAATGGTGGAACACACGAGCATGAATGAAATCTTGATCCGTAGCATAACAGATTTGATCCAAACAAAGAGCGAACTTTGCTAGTACGAAAGTGGATTGATTGGGCCAGAGGCCAGTAAAGACGTCTTGACTAAAAAAGGTTAATTTTTTACTATCCATAGATATATTATTTAATAAAACATGTAACAGTACAAGTATAGGATTTGTTACAAATAACTGCTTGTCGGATAGCATTTTCCCTGAGTGCTGGAAGAAAGGCCTGCTGATCTTTATTCCAAAGTGTTGCGGTACACCCAAAACAGATCATAAGGTCTATAGGCCAATAACCCTCCTCCCACTTTTGGGCAAAAAACTAGTCGGTGATATGCTCAATTCTCATTTTGAGCAGAACTGCCCGCTTTCCCCCTTACAATTTGGATTTAGAAGAGGAGTCTCCTGCGAGGATGCTATTTGCCACCTTCAACAGTACGTGGCGGACTCGAGAGAGAAACATGTGTTCCTAGTTTCTCTCCATATTTCAGGTGTCTTCGATTATGCCTGGTGGCCTATGATTTTAAAGAAACTAAAACTTCTCAATATTCTATGGAACATTTTTTAGTTAATTCAGACATCGCAGAGTGAGGGTTGACTGCGATCCTAAGTTTTTAGATAGGGAGGTCGACATCGGTTGCCCGTAGGGCGGTATATTGAGTCTTTTGCTCTGGATCGTTCTCATGGACGATCTATTAAAAATCTTCCTGCCCACAAGTTGTATGATTCAAGCTCATGCAGATGATGATCTGGTTCTAATCAGAGCCAACACGAGGGCCTCGATCGAGAGCCTCTCAGTGGTCTGCTTGGACTGGATAGGTGAGTGGGGGTCCAGAAATAGAGTCAACTTCGCTCCGCATAAAACCTGCAGTATACTGATGAAGGGGTCTCTTGCACACATTCCTACAATTTCCTTTTCAGGAACAAATGTTCGAGACAACTAATCTCAGAGTGACAATCGACCATGGCCTGGGTATGTTACCACATATAAGATCGTCCCTGTTGAGTGCAAGAAGGGCTTTTCAAACTGTTTCGCGTTTGGTGAAGTCCATATCGTTCCGTAGGAGCAGAATCTACTATGGTGCAGTATTCTTGGGAATTGTGTTCTATGCAATCAGATGCTGGGTATATAGAAGTTGGCTCTCAGATACCAGGAGGATGCTGATTGGTGGTCAACGGTGGGCGCTGTTGGCTATCGCTAAGACTTGTAGGACATACTCGGCGAAAAAACCATTTGTCTTAACAGGGCTCGCTCCGTTGGATCTGGAGGTCCAGCGACACGCTACAATTATCCTTCTCAGTAAGGGTCAACCCGCGAGTATAGGTGATGTCCGCTTTTACCCCTTGCCAGGGATGACCCCTCACGTGATTTTTTAAGCCTGCCTAGAGGCCCAGTTGTCGACTTGGCAACATCGTTGGTCGTCATCCTCCGTGGGAAGACAGACATTTAAATTATTTCCTTGCATCACGGTGCACCTCAGCTTCCCATGAGTATATAACTAAACTATTGGACTACCCAATTTTTCTCAGGCCATGGGAGCTTTAATAGCTAACTACCTTCAATATTGTCCCTTCGTTTTGTTGCAATTTTTGTGGCCACCTGGATCAATCCACAGAGCACATTCTGCGGTACTGCGATGAAAATCGGGTCAGTAATTTCCAAAGGGAACTCCACTTAGCCTTATATCGGTTCATCTTCAGACCAATTAATTGGCTACTCCGATCTAGTGGTGTCAAAGGATAGTTTTGTTGCATTTGAAATATTCTGTGAAAGTACTGGCGACTTGTTGGGCTGTTTGTTACGCTACTTAATAAGAAAGTAAATAATGTGCGCTGCGAGTCATTTCCATTTTCCCATGACGTTGGACCATAAATCCATTATCACTATTTTTCTTCTCACTTTTCACCAAGGGACTCCTTCTCGGGTGGTGTGTCGCCACGGGAGTAGGAGTCCCTTTGGGCAGTTTCTTCTTTGTCACTGTGATGTCGCGCTCATAAAAAATAATAATTAGGATCTTCTAGTGTAGATCGCGCTGGATGGGGACTTATTTTGTCCCCCATAACAGCGTGGGCGGAGGTAGGATCGAACTGAAGTAAAAATATATCTCTTTAAAAACATTATCAGGAGTAAAATTGTAAAAAAAATTAGAAGGTTTTTTACTACAATTTTTTCTAATATATGAAAAAAATTCATTTTATTTATAAACAGCACAGAACTCCTCTTAACCCATTTAAATACATTTTCGGGAATGCATTACGCTCGAAAGTAAAGGACTGTTTTACTACTTTGATTGGTCCCATATGCGTCAAAAAGGTCTTGAAAATCGTGGAGCACCTTCAATAGGTTGGGAATAAGTAATTGAAAAAGCAACCAAATATTATATGTGAGGATTTGATCTTATCTCTTTGATTGCAGCAATGCCTATCAAAGAATCTGAGATATGTTAACCGAATGCTTCCAGTATATCAAAAATATACGAGGGCTGCTACTTAAGTTTTGAGATATGGCAACACCAGTATAGATACGTCAAATCTGACATCAGCATCGTAAAGTTTGACGTTTTTAATGGTATACGTGCTTAAAAAGTTTTGTCATACGGGTACTATTTGTGTTGTTTACAGTGACTTGAAAAATTAATCTCGGCCAAAAATGGAATTCAATCGTGAACATTTTCGTTCGATGATTTTTTATGATTTTCGACATGGACTAACTCAACAACAGTATGCCGATCAACTCGCTTCGACTTTTGGTGATGAAGCACCATTCCGGGCCACTGTGTTTCGTTGGTTTTCGGAATTCAATCGTGGTCGTAGTTCGCTCCAGGACGAATTTCGTGAAGGTCGTTCAAAATCGGTTGTTGTGCCAGAAAACATCGATGCTGTGCGTGAACTGATATTGCAAGATCGTCTTGTGACTTATTGTGAGATTGAAGCATGTTTGGCATTAGTTCCACTCGCATACATTCAATATTGCATGAACATTTGGCCGTCAAAAAGATTTGTTCGCGTTGGATACCGCATAATTTGACAACCGCTCAAAAAAAGGCTTGTGTCGATTGGTCCAAAGAAATGTTGAAAAAATTCGATCGCGGTGCTCCAAAGGACGTCTATAAGATAGTGACAGACGACGAATCATGGATCTATGCATATGACCCAGAAACTAAACAGCAATCGACTGTATGGGTCTTTCAAGATGAGCCAAATCCAACAAAAGTTGTTCGTGCACGAAGCACTTCGAAGCAAATGGTGGCTTGTTTCTTCGGTATAAATGGTCATGTCGCAACAGTGCCTTTAGTGGAATGTCGTATGGTCAATTATGAATGGTATACCACCATTTGTTTGCCAGAAGTGTTCGGAGAAATGAGGAAAACCAACCGCCGAAGACGGATCATTCACCACCACTACAATGCGAGCTCTCACACATCAGCTCAAACAAGTGACTTTTTGAGCACTCAAAACATCGAATTGATGGGTTATCCGCCGTACAGCCCTGATTTGGTACCCAATGACTTATTTTTATTCCCGAACATCAAAAATAAATTGCGAGGTCCACGTTTTTCAACGCCTGAAGAAGCGGTTGATGCGTTCAAAACGCATGTTTTAAAGTTACCTCATTCGGAGTGGGAAAAGTGCTTCGAAAATTGGTTCAAACGCATGCAAAAGTGTATTGATCTTCATGTAGAGTATTTTGAAAATCAATAAAGCCATTTTCGATTATAAATATTTGTTTTTACTTGTCTGTCTCAAAACTTAAGTAGCAACCCTCGTAACACTGATATCTCTTATGACTTTGTTGAGTTAACAAACAGACATAAAACATTAGACTGTAATACAATTCTAATAATACCTTCCACAAAAACATGACAAGTTTTACTACATCTTATTATTTATACAATTAACTTTCTTTAAATATTCTGGTAATTGTTTCTGATATGTTTAAATCTTGTATTCATACAATAAATGAAAAAAATCTTGATTCTGCTTAGTAACTGAAAATTTGTACACAAGGCAAAAATGGTCAAAATGAAAAGAGATAAAAACTTGTATAATTTAATCTGTTTTAGTAGTTACATTTTGATATTGGTCCATTTCATGTTGGAATATAATATTTGCTATCTTCTCAGCTTCTTCATACTTTCGTTTAGTTTGAATTGGTGCATATTTATATTTATAAAATCCAATACAACAAGTGAACATTACTAATCCACTTATAATTTTTACTCTAGGGCTGAAATTTCCAAGGTTCACAGATGAATTCATGTGGCCGATTCCTGAAATAAATATGCTTTAAAATATATCATAAAACTTAAATCTTTTGATAGAACATAATAAAAAAAAAATATTTTACTAAGTGATGAATTAAATATTTACAATTTGATCACTCTAATAAATGCTGCATCCCGGGCGAGTGTTTGATTTAACACAAAAAGCCAAAACCGATATAAAGATGTAATCATACCATCTCTACTATATATGGTTACAAATCATGGGTTCCCTGCAGATAATACATTAAAGTACGGAACCTTAGGCAAATAATAAAGATTCTATTGTACCATTAAGTATCAAACGATGAAGTTTTGAAAAGAGCAAACTGCTGTATTAACAAGATTTTGGTGTCTCATGCTCACTTGGATTGGTCTGAACATGTAACTCGCACGCTTGACTCCTAAGAAATATCCTTGTGAGCTGACAGAAGAAAGGACGGTGGGCAATGCAAGAGATATAAAGACATACTGCACGACACACTCAGTACAACTGGGAGAAAACACCAGCAGATCAAGCCAAATGAGATTTTACACTTATTATTTATCAGGGATCCAATGGAGAAAGAAGACACAGACAAGCTGCACATACTGAAGCTCTTTACCATATAAGCAATAGGATCAGGCCTATCACAAATTGGTTTACATAGTCATCTCCGGTGGCACTAACGATAAGTATCCTAATCTCCCATTTTGTATCATGCCTTATAGCTGTCACACATTCATCTAAATTAGCAGCATTAATATGGATCTAAAAAATCACTTTTAGTCTCACTAGCTATAGTATGTTATTTACTTAACTTATCTAAGCCATAGTTTCAATTCAACTCATATTGATTTTAAGTCTGCCAACTTTACAATGAAAATGATTGAGTTATATTGGGCAAATAAATAGACCCTGATAGACCATTGTTTTATTCTAACCATTTTCACATAAATTGCACCTCTATGAAGTTGCATTTTCAAGAAAATATAAATGCTTTTAATATCGGTTTCTATTTACTTTAGTTATATTATAAATAGTGACAAATATTATAAGCCATCAATATTTTCTGTGTTTAATTTGATTATATCAATAGATGTAACTGTTCAATGAAACTACCCGAAAAAGCAACAAAATATTTCAATACATATATATATGTATACCTTCGATGCACTTTCAGTTTCTGATTTAGGATATTTAACACTTTCAATAATTGGTTTCCAAATATATATTCCTCCTACAACACCAAAAATTGTAGCTATAAATACTTGACTTTTAGTTAAACCACGCGGTGCACGAATACGCATCTCAAATTGGAAAATAAATGATAAAATACAACCTTTATTAGTCATACAATATCAGAAAAATAACCTATTTAAGTCACATATTATTACATCACGGCAACTGACATCTATCAGAAATAATACATAATCCAGAGATCTCTCTCTCTTTGAATAATGGCCGTGAACTCTTATATATGGAGGAGTATACGCCAGTGTCCAGTTATGTCAGCTTCATAGTATCTAGGTAGTTCCATTCATATGGGCGACACGCCACATCAAGCAACTCGGCCCAGGACTACTGTTATCTAGTGAGATACTATGGAGTTAAACTATTTTACAACTAAAGTACATAGTTTACAACTAAATGAATATTTACAGTAAGATGATAGTTAAATGTATGTGAGCGAGTGAATGATTTAAATTTAATTTTCTATCGATATTTATCATATATATTATACATATATTTTATTACAGGTTAATTTTGTTTTTGTTAATAAAATGAGTGATGCTATTCAATATGGAAATTTTATTGAGGCTCAACAGGTGGGGAAGATTTGCGGGGAGTAATATTTTTGTTTGTTTTTTAAAGGTCAAAGGGAAAGTATTCAGAGAACAGGAGAAGAAGATATGTTCAAGATCTCCCTCCTCCTGGCCACACTCACATAAAGAAAAGTTCCTTATATGTAGTCTGGCCAGGTGGACAGGGGAACAGCAATGTCCAAAGCGTATTCGGCTTATAGTTGTCGCTTCTCTCCGAGTGCTTCTATAATTGGAAAACCAGGGTTTTATTGGAATGTAGGGTTGAATTGATGCATATCTTTTTCCCCTAGTGCGGTTCGAGGCATTCCAGTAATTTGTCCACTCCTCCATCATCGAAGAGCGCGCCAAAGGTAATAAGTCTTGTGCAGATGTGTAATTATATTTGTCTGTATTTCCTGAAGATGTTGCCTCTTTAGCTAGAGTATCTGCTTCTTCGTTACCCGAAATGCCTCGATGACTAGGAACCCAAGCCAGGGCGACATCAAGGCCCGCCTCTTCAAGGTTGTATATAGTTTCCCTTATATTAAGTGTTATACTATTTGGGTATCGAAATGGGTTCTTTCCTATTGCTTGAAGGGAACTTAGACAATCTGATACAATTAAAGTGTTTGGGATATTTAATTCTAAAGATGTTTGTAATGCTTCCAAGATTGCCAATGTCTCACCAGTGAATGTAGTTGAAAATTTGGGTAGTTTAATTTTTTTCTTGATATTTAAGCTTTCGCAATATATTGCTATTCCTACATGTTCCTCATTAGCAATCTTGGATGCGTCTGTGTAGAAGACAGTCCAGTCACTCCAATGGGTGTTAATGTGGTTGATGAAATCATAATTGGCGTGATAATTCGACTTATCAATACCAAAGGATTCAACAATGCGTGGATTTATAATTAAAGCTTGAAACGGGGTGCAGTATAAAGGAGGAATAGGGGTTTTTTGGACTACCACATTCAACGATGAGAATTTACGATAACTTTGTATTAAAGGGGGGAGTGTTTTGTTTCTCCAAAATATGTTTGTGGGAATGAGATCTGAAAGTGATTTCAATTTACGCAGAAGGGGGTGGGATGTTGTTTTGTATATATTGAGGAAGTATCGGGTACCTAAGAACTGTCTTCGGAAGCAGAGCGGTGGGTCCACACATTCAACCTGTAGGGCGTTTGTTGGCGTAGATTTCATAGCTCCAACTATAATTCGAAGGGCCTGAAATTGAATAAGGTCTAGTTTATGGAGGATATATTTGAAGGTAGGGTCCAATAAGAATGACCCATAATCAAGGTGGCTTCTGATGAGGGCGGTGTATAGAAGTCTCAAAGTGGTTGGGTGTGCCCCCCACCAGACTCCTGATACTGCGCGAAGAATATTTATGTTTTTTTGGCAGGTTGATGTTATGTTCTCAGCGTGATTTTTCCAAGATAACCTGGAGTCGAATGTCGTTCCGAGGAATTTGTGTGAACTGTGGTTAAGAATAGGGGCATTGTCAATATAAATATTAGTGGTAGGCAGTTGTCTTTTCCGCGAGAACACGACAATAGAACTTTTGGAGGGGGAAATATCTAATCCATGGTTTTTGAGCCACTTGGAGAGAGAGTGGAGGGAATTGTTTAATATTTTTTCTGCTATTTTAAAGGATTCATTGGACGCGTAAACCACGATATCATCTGCATATTGTAATACGACGGTATTGAGGGGAACCAGGTGAGCAAGATCTGCCGTATAAATGTTATAAAGGAGGGGGCTAAGGACTGATCCTTGCGGGAGACCCCTCCAAACGGTTCTTGTGAAAGACACCTCCTCCACTGATAGAAAGATGGAGCGTTCTGATAAAAGGTTAAATATGAGGTGGGTGATTTTGTTGGGTATTTTTTTGTGTAACATCTTTTGTTTTAAAATATGTAAAATGACATTGTCATAAGCTGAGGTAATATCTAAGAAAGCGGCTATAAGTGGTTTTTGATAAGTAAATGCGGAATGAATATCAGTAGTGAGAATAGCTAAATTATCAATAGCACTACGTGATTTACGGAAACCAAATTGATTAATATCCAGAATTTTATTGTGTTCTACAAACCATTCAAGGCGGTTTTTAATAAGATGTTCTGTGATTTTTCCTAAAGTTGATGCAAGGGCTATTGGTCTATAGGAATTTCCATCTGAAAGATCTTTACCCATTTTAGGTATTGGGATAATTTTAAATATTTTCCAGGACTTGGGAACTTTTCCTGTATTAAAAATGCAATTGACCAGTGTTAGATAATATTTCCTGGTGTAGGGTAGGGTTTTCACTAAAAAGGAATATGGGATGCTATCCAACCCTGGGGAGGAGTCCTTTAGATTGGACAAAACCATGTTGAGTTCATTTTCTGTGAAGGGCGCATCTAGAGGATGATTATGAGAGGGGAGAAAGTATGTATATGGCACGTCATATTGGGTTGGCGATGAAGGAGCAATTTTATTCAAAAAGGTGTGAACCCAACACTCTGTTGGTATTTTATGTAAGCGGGTTGAGTAGATGGACCTAAATTTCTTCACATTCTCCCACACTGTTGATATTGGAGTTTCTGGCGAAAGGGTGTGACAAAACCGTATCCATCCATCTTTCTTCTTCTTAGAAAGCAAGCGTTTTGTGACGGCTTGTACTTTACGAAAAAGGAGGAAGTTTGTCTCTGTCATGTTATTTTTATAGGATTGGTATACTTTTTTCCGGAATTTAACTGCATTTGAACACTCTTCATCCCACCATGGAGGGGGTTGTGGCTTAAAGAAGTGGGGTTTTTTAAGGGGGATCGAGTAGTGAGCCGCCTGGATCATCAACTCCACGAATTTATCATACAGAGTATGACAATTTTTATGTGTCGGCCATTCTAATTGTTGTATTGAGGCATCGAGGGAGCGGGAGAATTTGTTCCAATTGGCTTTACGGGTGTTAAATTTATAACAAGTGGGGTTAATGAATGGGGGGTGAGGTGATGGAAATGTAATGATTATGGGGAGGTGATCACTCCCGTGGGGATCAGGCACTACATTCCACGATAGCGTAGGGGCTAATGTAGCTGAACATATGGATAGATCTATTGCGCTTGAACTTTGATTCGGTGGTGTTAAGCGGGTGGGTGATCCGTTATTCAGAACGCAAAGTTGAAAATCGTCCAGAATATTCATAATTTCGGCTCCAAATCTACATGCTCTAGGTGATCCCCATAGCGTGTGATGGGAGTTCATATCCCCAAGTAAGATAATGGGATGAGGTAGTGTTGATATTATATTTCTAAGTTGTGAGATGATGATGGATGACGGGCGCGGGATATAAACTGATATATACGTAATATTCTGGACTCTCGCAGCGACTGTATTGAAGCTGGCGTCCCGAGAACCCAGAACCACTTGCGTATATGGAATGGATGATAAGATGAAAAGGGCTGCTCCACCCCTTCCATCCGCCCTATCGTCCCGTAGCCACGAGTACCCGGGAACATTAAATAATGTCCCCGGAGATAACCATGTCTCCGAGACGGCGGCCAAAGATGGGCAGAACTCACCAAGCATCAGAAGAAATTCAGCCTTGTTGGAGGGGAGGCTACGACTATTCCATTGCAATATTCCTGATGATAGGTGAGATTTTCTTTCGGCCATTTTTAATATTTAATTAAGGGAGGTCGGTCCGGACCTTCCTTGTATTGCATCTGTTTCTTCAGATGTGTTAATTTGGTAAGTTAAATTTTGTGTTTCGTTTAATATTTCTTTGGCAACGTTGGACGGTATATGAGGAGAATTGTATAAAAGACCAGAGATGAGTGATATGAGTTTATTTAGTGTTGAAGAAATGTTTGTATCTAGTGATTGTGCAGTGATTGGAGTGTCTCGAGGGAGGCCACATCCATTAAGAAGATTTGTGTTTGGACGCCATAAGAGGCCCTCAATCTCCCTCTTCGTCGAAGGAGTGATATGAGGGCGAAAAGTGGGACCTGATGGTTTGGTGGCATTTAACATTTTTGGTTTCCACAACTTATGGTGGTTAGCAGAGGGTGTATTTTGGGAAAGTGGGTGCGAGATTTGTTCACCGTGTGCCGTAACTTCGGCGAAGGATTTCACAGAGGTTGGGGTGGATTTGGATGCTTCCTGGTAAGACATATTCTGGTCAGTCATAAGGCGTTTTATGTTTGTTTGTCTAGTGAATTCCGGGCAGGATCTATCCACTGCCGTATGACGCCCACCGCATGTAATACATGTTGGAGCCGTTACGGAGCAGGTTTCACCTAGGTGAGGTTGGCCACATTTGAAGCAACGTGCAGATGATCTGCATTGTTGCTTCGTGTGTCCAAAACGGAGGCACTGGTAGCACTGTATGGTTGGGAAATAGTACTTTTCTACCACTAAAGAGTTGTAGAAAGCATAGACCCTCTGAGGTAGGACCTGTCCGTCAAAAGTTAGTACCACTGTTTGTGTAGGGACCCATGTCACACCATCTGAGTTGGTTATTTTGCGGTTAAGTCTTCTGGCTTTCTGGACTCTTCCATAGCCATCCAGTACTTCCAGGTTTTCTATAATTTCCTCCTCCTTCCATTCAACCGGGATTCCTCTTACGAGGCCCATTTTGGTGACCATGAAAGAAGGAATAAATGATTTAAATCCATACTCGGCAAGGGCTCCATTTTGAAGGAAATTATTAGCTGATGGAAATTTATCGAAAGCTACAGCCAATCTATTTCGGCCTATTAATTTTATGCCGTTTCTTGGCGAAATGTCCGGAATTTTTTTTTTTTTAAGAAACATCCCAAAGGAAATTGAGTTGATGGATGTTCCTGGTGACTCTGAAGTTTTTTGTACATGTACCACGTAAGGGGATCGGTCATGTTTGCCGTATTCCCTTACCTGGGGAGGAGACGGGGTTGCAGGGGTTATAGGTGGGGATGTTGTAGGGGTTGTGACTGTTTGAGGTATTTCAGATGGTACATTAAGAGGGGTTACCTTTCTTTCCGGTGATTCTTGGCGGCTCCCTGGCTTTAGGTTCCTCGTTCTCTTTCGTTTGGTTTTATTTTTCACTTCTGTGAAGGACGAGACCGGAATTTCCTCTTCAGTCAACAGCTCACTATCAGAGTTTAAATCTGGTGGTTTGGGATCAGGAGGTTAGTGAGGAATCATTTTGCCTACGTACTAAAAAAAAGAAAGAGAAAAAAAACGATACGAGGAAAAAAAAAAATAAAGAGAGAAAAAAAAAACTACCTACCTTTGCATCTACGATGAAATCAAACACAAATATGAACACAATCTAAGTTAAAATACAATACGTATATGAATAATGGTAGTATGAACGGTTATTTGTTATATGAACCAAATTAAGATGAATTTAGTGTAAAAAAAGTTAGTATTTTTTTTAACCGACAATCCCCAACTTTCCCGGGCCGACGACCAGAGAGTAAAAACTAATCCAGAGATAATACATAACATAACCTCTGTCTTTTGTATTGTCTCTGCTCTATTTTTCTTCTTCTTCTTATTGAATGATGGCAGTGAACTCCTATAAATGAAGGAATATACGCCAGTATCAAGTGGTTTAATATTTAAAGATCAAAATGGGTTATTTATATTGCTTGAAGTGAACTCATGAGAATAAGATAAAACAAAAAAAATGGCGATTTGTTGTTTCCAGGATCGCTATGCCTTATTGGTAAACATCGTTGAAAATTTTTTCAATCTCTGTTTTGAAATAGATTGCTATTCTTATGTTTTGAATATTGGCAATCCTGGAAGCGTCTGAACAGAAAGTTGTCCACAGAGATAATATATTGAGTCAAGTCATTGGCTATTCATGTGATTGGTGAAATAAAAATGGACATAGGACTTGCCAATTTCAAGGGACTTAATAATGAATGAGTTTATAATAAAGTCCTGTATGGAGTGCAGAATCAAGGAGGAATAATATCTTTTGGATTAAAATTACCAAGGTTGAAAATTTGGGATAGATACGTAAAAACGGTGTTTTTTTAATTTTTTGACAATTTTCCATAATAATCTTCAACCGAACACTTCATCGAGCAAGGCTACACTGCTTTTCACTTGAACCTAAAATACTCGGCAAACCAAAAAGTTATCACTCCCGATTATCAAAGAGGCAATAGAAACATATAACTATTCAAATAATATTAACAGAAACAACTAATTCCCCCTCAAATCAGCATGGAACCCCATAGTCAAATCTAAGTGACAATTAAATGAAAATTAACAATAACTTCAACAGTGCTTTTTTGCGGTGGAGCGCAGTGGAGTGGCGCTCCACCACCTTTTTTACGGTTTACAAAAAGCTTGATAAGAAGTGAGCTCCGACACCTTTTGTTTTTTTTAAATCACTGGTCGTAAGTAAAAGACAGTAGACTGGAGTGAACTAAGAATTTATTTTTGACGTTTTACGCTCGCTCATCGTAAGCGCCTATTTTCGCACGTGCATGACTTGCGAGATATTATATATCTCGCACGTTTTTGCATGCATGAGCCGGCCGACTTTTGATACTATCTCTCGCGAAGGCCGCGCACAAGGAACATTTCATTACAGTAGGGACATAGAAAGTACATCCAACGAAACACCAAACAAGAATTTATACAACAAAATATAAAACAAGAAAATGTCATATTTTAGGTGACGCATACGTCTGATACACTGAATATTGATGATTGTATTCCTGAGTGGATTATGAATTGAACATTATCCACCAGTTGACGGCATTTTACTGATCACTTAACTTTAACAGTCTCAATTTTTATCAGCCAGGTTTTTGCCTTATATAAGGCATCGGTTAGATATTTCCTTTATTTAAAGTGATCTTAAGTTTTTCGGCATGTTAGTTTCTTAATACATACACATAGAGGTGCATGGCCGCGCGGTAACGTGCTGGACTTCTGTGCGGAAGGTCATCTGTTCGAACCCCGCGCTGTGCTACTCCCCTCGAACGACACATACACTTTTCCGCCTAGTGTTCGAAGGTATTAAGGATACCTATGACTTTGGTCAAATATATTCTTTTTTTTTTTAAATAAAATACACAGAGAGGGCAAATGTGCTATTATTACAACTTTTTCTTTCCTATTACATATACAATAGTTCGTATTCAATTTTACTGTAATCTTCGAGTCCATGTTCCTTTTAGATATTGCGTTATCTTCTCTGTATAGCAGTCAGTATTGAACTTAGTTTGATCAGATTATAACAATGATACTTTCACGAAAAATGTCTGTTGGCAATTCTAATTAAGTCAAGGTCGCATCTGTCATTGACGAAAACATGCTGTGCGAATCGCGGTGCAAATATTGAGTTGGATAATTTTTAATGTAGAAATCACTTTCATTGATATATTTCTTACACTCATTATTTCTTTATTTTAAAAAAAAAGTTTATCGGAGTATCCAGTAATTTTAAAACTGAATCTTAATTTTTTGTTTGTACAATCCGATTAGTATCCATTGAATTTTTCCAAGCTTTCTATTGTGATTTTTAAAAAATAGTTGACATTTTATTGTGATTTATTCCAGAGCACAAATTTTTTGAACTTTCAAAATTATGAAGTAACTGCATTGGTTTCAGCACACATTCTGTAACTTAACTTTGTTACAAGATAAAAATGTTTCGAAGCAGAGGTGACAGTAACATTGTTTATAAATGCACCGTACGATTACTGGAAGACACGGAGATTTTAGAGTGTGAATTCCATGTAAGTAAAACACTATACTTGCACATGATTTGTACTTTTCTTCAAATCAAGAAAGCTTCTTTTTGCTAAAAGTGTAGATGGTTTAATTGACAAACTTTGAATTCTATTATGTGCGGATGTGGCTCAGCGAGGAAACGTCATATATTCTTAGAATGCTCACTAAATGATGCGCATTCGACATTTTATAAAAATCTAATTTTGATGAATAATCCTATGCCAACCATATGAATATGAGAACGTCTAATTTAAACTTTTCTCTCTCCGTTTGCAGTGTTAAGTGAATTTGTGGTTTCTAATGAATTAAAAATACAAAATATGTATTTTATTGAATAAACATGGTATGCTTCTAAATTCTGGTAGCGTGGGCGTACTGTTATTGCACTTTTAGAATGTTATCTTTATTCTCAATGAATGTAATCAACTTATCATTGTTCCACTGGCTGGGAATATCCAAATTTGTCAAAAATCACTCTCAAATTGTTAAACTACATATAGAACAACTATAAATAGTTGAATTTTATTTGAATCTTAGTGGATTCAAGTAGAGCTGATGTATAATATAATCAAAAAAGTTTAACAAAGGTTATCCGACAAAACTAAATATAAAATTAAAAAAAATTGTCAACTTAATATTAACTTTATTCAAATAAAAAAAATACACTTTGTTTTGAAAAAGATTTCTGTCAAATGTTGGCCACGGATATGCTAATAAATTTGTGTTCATTTAACACTTTTTGCATCACTTAAGCTGGATTTTCAGCCAAAATTACTGATATTTTGGCTCAAATATTATCGTTAAGGTGCTTCTAAGCTTTTGAGTTATCAACATACAACTTTTCCTTCAGATATCCCTAGAGATATATCATAAGCCGTTAGATTTCAGATTTATTTATTCTCGGGAACCATCTTAAATCAGCATTTTTTAAATCAATTGATCAAGGAAATGTGTTTTGTGGTGAGATGTGGTTCCATCATATTGAAATCAGGCATCGGATTTTTCTGTAGCTTCAGTAAGATTTTTCTTTAATCGTATTCCTATATGAGTCCCCATTAACTATTACCCCCTGCAAATAAATAAGGTTCAATAACACTCTCAAAAGAGATTGCACACCATATAGTAATTTTTCCTTCTTCAAGCTTCACACAATTGCTGGAACTCTGAGGGTGAAATTAGTTTATTTAACAAGCCATTTACATGAAAATGGGTTTATTTACTCTTCCGAAAATTCTTTATAAAATATTCAGCAGTGTTCAGTGCAGCAGGGTTCATTAAAGTACAGCTGTATTCTATACACAATAGTCTCCTGGATTAAGTTCTTACACCAGTTGAATCTTATATTGATACATTTCAATATTTCTTTTCAATATTTGCTGTATTAATGCATGCTTAATATTCAACTGGAAAGTGGGTCTACGGGTAGAAGTTTACAAATCTACTACACTCGTCAATGGCATGAATATTATCTTTAGACTTGAAGGTTCTTGGTCTGCAAGAATCTTCTGGCATCTGCAACTGACCCAGACTGCTCAAATTTGGCAACTAATGTGTACATGACCGGAGCAGAAGGAACTCCAACATTAAAAAAACATTTTTACTGGGAAGACCCCAAGGTTCTCCAAGTAAACACAAAAAATTGTAATACACTGCTGAGGGGTGTATGGTTCTATTTTAATCTTCCTAGCTCTGCAAAAAATAAAAAAGATATTGAATTTCATGCATAGAAAGGGTTCCATCAGCATAGAAAGGACACAGCATTTCATGCATAGAAATGCCCATCCTGTACCAATATATTATTTTAGCAGTTTTTCTATTGGGAGTACAAATTAGTTCGGTCCGTTTCCAAAAATGGCTCTGGCTGTTATGAATGGTTTATAGTGACAGCCGATTTTGGCGGTTTCAGAGAGGTTAGACATCTGCTAATAATATTCAGTTTATATCGCTTTGAGTTTCATGCAAAAACCTTGTTTTGTACAGTGTTGAAAATGTCGAATTTTGTGTTAACCAAGCAGCATTTGCGGAAGGTTTTAATTTTCTGCTTTAATTGGAAGAAAAGTGCAGCTGAAGCCCATCGAATGCTTGTCGAAGTTTATGGTGACGCTGCTCCAACTGATAAATCATGTAGGGAATGGTTTCGACGTTTCAAGGATGGAGATTTCAGCGTCGAAGACAAGCCTCGCTCTGGACAGCCAAAAAAATTCGAGGACAAAGAATTAGAGGCATTACTCGAAGAAGATCAGAGTCAAACGCAAGAGGAGCTTGCAGAATCATTGGGAGTGACTCAACAAGCCGTTTCCGTACGATTGAGAGCCATGGGAATGATTCAAAAACAAGGAAATTGGGCGCCTTATGAACTGAAACCGAGAGACGTTGAAAGGTGATTTTTCACTTGCGAGCAGCTGATTCAAAGGCAACAAAGAAAAA
This sequence comes from Odontocerum albicorne, assembly GCA_949825065.1. Lineage (NCBI taxonomy): Eukaryota > Metazoa > Arthropoda > Insecta > Trichoptera > Odontoceridae > Odontocerum > Odontocerum albicorne. Next base: position 27,286,409 of record OX463839.1, read on the forward strand.
GTTTTTTGCATCGGATTGTAACTGGAGATGAGAAGTGGATATTCTACGACAACCCCAAGAAGAAAAAATACTACGCTAAGCCCGGTCAATCGTTGCCATCGACCTCAACATCAACACCAAAACCGAACATACATGGTTCGAAGATCGTGCTCTGTATCTGGTGGGACCAAAGGGGTGTTGTTTACTATGAGGTGCTGAAACCTGGCAATTCCATTACGGGCGATCGGTATCGAGTACAATTAATTTGTTTGAGCCGTGCATTGCAAGAAAAACGGCCGGAATACGAGCAAAGACATGTTAAAGTTATTCTTCTTCATGACAACTCTCGGCCTCATGTCGCAAAAGTCGTAAAAAAATATTTGGAAACGCTCAAATGGGATGTTTTACCGCACCCACCGTATTCCCCGGACATTGCTCCTTCTGATTACTGGTTGTTCCAAAGAATGGCAGGTCACTGGTTCACTTTTTTCGTAGAAACCGAAAATTGGCTCCAAACTTGGATCGCCTCAAAAGACGAGTCATTTTTTCTAGATGGAATTCGAAAATTGCCTGAGAGATGGGAAAAAGTAGTAGCCAGCGATGGACAATACTTTAATTGATCTGTTCATTAATTTTGTTTAGAAATAAATGCATTTTTGAACACATAAAAACGGACCGAACTAATTTGTACACCCAATATTTTCATGTAATAAATAGAAATTTTTGTTTTTTTTATTATAATATATATTTTTAACACTTCTTTTAACTTTAATTTAAGAAATATTTTAAACCAGCATATCTATATCGTAATATATGTATATTATAAAAACAAATATTAATTGTATTTTTTTTTAAGTCAATGCAACTAATTTCCTGTCACTTTTATAGCACCATCACATCAGTATAATGCGAAGAAGTGCTATATGAAGATAAATTTTATTGGATCTAATTTATTATTTCTTGTTTAATTTTTAGCCAAGCAACAAGGGTAAATACCTTTTGGATTCAGTATGCCAACAATTAAATTTGCTGGAAACTGATTATTTTGGATTAAGATATGTTGATGGGGGTAACCAAAGGGTATGTGATATATTTTATGTATTTTTTTAATGTAATATTTAAAAAGTTTTTCATAATCTTTGCTATTTATTAGGTTTATTCCAAATTTGAATATTTCAATTCAGTTCTTTGATATTTTATTGTGGATTTTCACTTTTACTTCCGTTTATCTTCATAATTATGTCATGAGTCCTTTTCTTGGATGAGGTTACTCAGTTTGTGCCTCGTACATTAAATATTTGTCATCATATCAAGGACAAAATTTTTGAACTTTCATGTAACTTATATATTTCTAAATGTAACTAAATGTAATAAAAAATTTAAACACTTTAATCCACTTGAAAAAATATATATTTAACCCAACTAGTTTCAAATCATATGCGACAGATCTTCAGAGGTACTTCGAATTGACTAAATTTGGAAAGAGGACAATATCATAAATACATTTTTGGGACTGGCTCAGACAACATTTAGAGAAAGGAGGGGAAAAACTGCTATTTGTAAGTAAAATTGTGGAAAACTAAAAGGATTAAATTTTATTGTTTGCGATAACTTTTCTAAATTCTAACAGGATAGAATTACCCTTAGGACAATATTGTTTACATGGGTTTACTATGAGACAATAACATTTAATCCTTTTAGTGTTTTACAATTTTACTCAGAAATAGCGGTTTTTCCCCTCCCTTCTCATAATATTGTCAGAGTGAGCCCCTAAAGTTTATTTTTCATATAACTTTTGATATTGATAGATATATAAAAAATTGTCCAACAACTTTTCATTTTGCATAGTTTGTGTTATGTCATGAAGCTTGGAATGACTATACATTCTGCCATTAGTATGTAGGAAGTTTAAGTGCAGAGAAATTTCTGTGTGAAGATTCTTTTAAACAGAATGTTTCTACAAATGAATTTTTCTTCATTAGAAGGTTAAGGGAAAGCTTTTGCAGACTGTGGGCTCATAGACATTTTGTGTAGAATTACTCTTCTTCCCACCAAAATATCTTTGTATTGAAACATTCTCTGCAAAAATGACCACGTAGAACTGGTGGCACAGATGTTCCATTCTATATCTCATGACTCTAAGTGTCTTGTGTTTAGATAACTCATATATATTTATATTCTATAACATATTTCATCTATAATATTATATTTCTTTGGCAATTAATTACATATTATCAAATATTTAAGTTTTAATTAAAATCCAGTAAGAACAAAAAAAAATGCAAAGGAAGTCGATATCAGTTGAATTGTTAATTAAAACTATAAACTATCCGTTCCGACATTATTGTATGTGTCATTTATCCTATGTTGTATATTATGTGTCATGATTTTCATTTATTTCTTTTATATTTACAGCATTGGCTCCACATGGCGAAATCAATTGTGAAACAAATAAAAGGTTGGGTTTTTAATTTATTTTTTATCTTGTTTATTCTTACAAATAATGAAATGGTGATGTTTTTTCTTTTGGTCTAAGATGGGCGATAAACTACATTGCTCTTTAATTAATCAGGTCAAAAGTTCATTTATATTCATCTTTCTTATCATATTAAAATTCTTACCGACATGTATAACTTTAAACAAATTTTTATGCTAAATAAAAAAACAAAATTATGTATGTGTATTCAAATTAAGTAATGGTGAATTGATTAATTTATCATTTATTGAAAATTGAACACTTTTCTTCTTATAATTAGTACCAATGACTTCTTACACCATTTTACGTAGTAATAGTTGATACCCGTCCCGTACATGTCTTAACTATATTTCACAACCATATAAATTAGTAATAGACCCACTGTTTCTATTTAGAGTAGACATGGTCTGCATTTTAAAGTTTTACAGAATTAATATAATTTAATAGGACTATTTTCAGTGTTGTTAAGTACATTTCAAGTAGCGCACTTTGCCCCAAGAGTAGCTATTAAGAAGCGCTATTACAGGAAAAGTCCGTTAATTAGAACAACGATAATTCGTAATTCATATTTTTCACCATTTTCTAGATCCTTAAATCGACATTTCTTAATAAATTCTACTGTTAATTCGTAAAATCGCATATTTTTTAAGATTTTTTCGCCAAATAGTATTTATGAATTCTAATCATTCGAAATTTTCTACTCAAATCACGGATTCACATAAAAACCGGCTCTGGTGGCAGGACGACCGGTGTAGCGACTGGTGAGCGGCTGAAATCGCTGGGTTCCCTTTCTATCTAAAGATTCAAAATCGAAAGATCTCAAGATTATTATTGTAAGTATGGGGAAGCCCACTGATAAAATAAGGAAACTGTAAAAAGGATAAAATTAAAATATTAATTCAGCAGTTTTTGTGTAACAGTTATTTTTGACCTTTCTGTAAATTAGCAAATTTTCTCTCTTACGAAATTTTAATTCTGAGATGAAATTCAAGTGGCGCTATCTTTGATGTTTCAATATTTTTAACTGGCATTTTATTAAACTCCTAATACATTTTATTATAGATGCGAGTCCAATACTGTTTAGTTTCCGTGTCAAATTCTATCCACCAAATCCTTTACTGCTGAAGGAAGAGATAACACGTTACCAGGTTTATCTGCAGCTGAAGAGAGACTTATTGCATGGACGTCTGTACTGTACACCTAATGAAGCAGCAATGCTTGGGGCATTGATAATACAAGGTTTGTAATAATGTTCAATAAAAAAAATCTAAATTTACTCAATAATTTTATCAATAATATGTAAGGAAGAAATTTGTCAATGGATTAATTAAGTTAGACATTTATTAAATCAGTTTTTTTTTTAAATATTATGATTCAATTAATATGTGGTTTACTTAGTATTTATTTGACCAATGACAACATCTCCCTTACTGGTTCTGTTATTTCAATGAAATATGGGATTTGTCAAATAGAACTTTAGTGCACATGCATATTAACCTGTCAGCTAGTGAGTTATATAGGAACAATATGTACCCAGGGAGTGAGTTTTTTAATATATTTTTTATGTGAGGTTGAAGAATTATGATACATATTTCGTTTTATTATTATAAATGGGTGAAAGCAAAAACTGTATTGCAAATTGGAATTTGTTATGGCAAATTATCCATAGATATCAATACAATTAACTTTTTTTGTGTAATTTATATTTTTCTTGTATGTTAATGTAAAACGCACCGGTGTGTTTGTTCTAACTTGAGGTAAGTTAGGTTCACATACACCCGTGTGTTCATACTCGCTTACAGGTTAAGCTTTCTGCGTTTCTGATTTCTTCATGGTGGCCGAGTGCTTTGAGTAGTGAATTTGGACAAAAATTTGGAGACTCGTATATAGAAGCAATATAAATTATTAGAAAGGCTTTTAAATGAAACAAAAATCAAGGAAAATATGCTTGGATCAAGTGAATGATATTTCGAAAGAAGGAAATGTTAGTAGAGAATAGTAGGAGCTGTAACACATCGATCAATAAGTCCCGGGACAAAACAACAGGTGGCGCCTCTAATAACAAATCCATACCATTCTCAGTTAGTACCAACCTTTAGAAGTTACGTGTCAAACTTTCATGAAATTCCGACATTGTGTCATTGAGTTACAGTGGTTTTAGAGATGATACTTTTGCTATTTTCAAAACAATGGAAAAAAACGAATTTCGTGTGTTGATAAAACATTGCTTTTTAATGGGAAAAAATACCGTTCAAACTCAGTGATGGCTTGAAAAGTGTTATCCGGGCTCTGCTCCGTCGAAAACAACCATTTGTCGGTGGTATGCTGATTTCAAACGCGGTCGTACAGACACAAATAATGCTGAACGCTCTGGTCGTCCAAATGAGGCTGTTACACCAGAAAACATAAAAAACCCTTAAAATCGGGATGGAAAATCGCAAAGTAAAGTTGCGTGAGATAGCTGACATCCTGAAGATATCATTTGGTAGTGTTGACACTATTTTGCATAACCATTTGGTCATGAAAAAGCTTTTTTCGAAATGGCTGCCACATTGGCTCACAATGGAACAGAAACAACAACGCATTGATGATTCAGAGCACTGTTTGGCACTGTTAACGCGAAATAAACAGGAGTTTTTGCGTCGATATGTGACAATGAATGAAACTTGGATCCACCACTATACTCCGGAATCAAATCGGCAGTCAGCTGAGTGGAGAGCAGCCGGTGAAAGTTGTCCGAAGCGACCAAAAACTCAACAGTTGGCCGGGAAGGTTATGGCCTCCGTATTTTGGAATGCGCATGGTATAATATTCATCGATAACCTTGAAAAGGGAAAAACCATCAATATCGAATATTACATAGCGTTTGAAGGCAAAAATTGCAAAAAAACAGTCCCATATGAAGAAGAAAAAAGTTCTCTTTCATCAGGACAATGCACCGTTTCACAAGTCGATGGTAACGATGGTCAAATTGCATGAGTTGAACTTCGAATTGCTTCCGCACCCACCGTATTCTCCAGATTTGGCCCCCAGCGACTATTGGCTGTTCGCAGACCTCAAAAAGATGCTCCATGGAAAGAGATTTGGCTCCAATGAAGAAGTGATTGCCGAAACTAACGCCTATTTTGAAACCAAAGATAAATCGTTCTACACGGCTGGCATAGAAAAATTAGGAAAGCGTTGGAATGAATGTATCGCTCTTGAAGGAGACTATGTTGATGAACAAAGAAGAATTTTGGCAAACAAATGTTGTTTTAGTAGTTAGTCCCGGGACTTATTGATCGATGTGTTATGTGATCCATTGTTTTGGATGAGGCAAAATATGTGTATTGAAATCAGAAGTCTGGGGCTCTCTCATCTATGCCTACTCCAGCAGGGAAATGGCGTGATGGTATGTATGTATCTACAAAGCAATGAGGGGTTTGGATGATTCAAAGAGGGCTACTATTCAGTTGAAAGAATTTTCCATTCTGACAAGCCTGCATCAACCAGAATGTCTGAAAAGATGACATATGCTTCAATGTGAAAAGATTTTAATCAATGAAAATCATTGTTTAAAGATCTTGGCAAAATAGAAGGCCGAAGAGGTGTTGGCAAGAGGCAAATCTCCTGGCTCCGCAATATACGTGATTGGAGTTGGATGGATATGGGGCGTTGGAGATCTTTTTCGGGCTGCCGGGGACAAACCTGACATGACACTGGGAAGAAGAAAAAGATCTTGGTATTCCAAAATCTACTTCAGAAATGTTAATTCAAGATTCGGGAATGAGTTGCATGGCTGCATAATTTATTTTATGGCTCTTGACGCAAAAGCTGAAATTCCTCCATGTGGACACCAGCCAGGATATGTTGTAAATGGTCAATAACAACACTGATTTTCTCAAAAAGATCATCACTGGCGATGTATCATGTATCTATGGCTATGACCCTGAAACAAAAGTTCAGTCTTCTCTGTGAAAAATGTCTGAAGAAAAAATGTTCAGAGAAAGCATGTCAAAGTTGGAACTATGTCAAGATTAAGGTCATTGTTTTCACTACAAAGGTTTTGATTACCGTTAATACACTTAGCAAGGTCAGACAGTGAACAAGAATTACAACCCAGTTTTGAGGAGATTGAGTGACGCAGTGAGGAGAAAATGTCTTCCTGTCTGGGAAAGCGGTGACTGGCAACTTCGCCACGATAACACATTCGCCCACACATTTCATCTCATTTAAGATTTTTTGGCCAAACATTGCATTAACATGAAAAGAGACTTGAGATCAAGAAAAATGTGACAAAGCAGGTATAGGATATTCTAAAAATTGAGTCTATCCTGTAACGGTTTCCAGGAAAAAATGTAGCCGTGCACGCTCTTGTCAAACAGACTGTAAGTCATCTTATTTACAGATGATACAAATTGGTTCATGAAATGGAAGGAATACTGGAATAAGGTTCTAGCTTCCCAAGGAGAGTACTTTGAAAGGAAATGAGGCGCTGTTACTCTAGGGTGGCTATTTATTTTTTATATCATAACACGGGATAGTTACCAGACAAAACTTGCATATTTTCAGTATTTTAAGCTTGCTAATCCAAGGTCACATTTGTTTTGTAAGGAGTTTTTGTAAAATAAAATAAATACATTCATACTTAGATAATCAGCTAAATACAAATATGTGAATTGTAGGTGAGCTGGGTGAATATGACCCTGCTGTGCATGTTGGAAACTATGCATCTGAGATGAGACTCTTGTTGAGGCAAACAGAAGCGATTGAATCTCGAATGCAGGAATTGCACACCATACCATCAGCAGAAGGTGGGGTAGGAGGATTGTCTCCCACAGAAACGGAAACAACTTTTCTCAAAATCGCTTGCCAGCTGGATACTTATGGTGTAGACCCTCATGCTGTCAAAGTAAGTTTAGCTATCTTCAATTTTATTGATGAATTATGTACTAGTTTTTGAGATAAATACTACCTCAAGAGCATACATAAAGTTTATTTAAGAGAGTTAGTCCTAGACAAAATAAATTCAGAAAAAAAATATGCCAGAATTTTTAGCAAGTAAGCATATTAACTGCTGATGCTGATGGGTTGCAAAGTAATGAAGAAATGTTGAGTTAAAAAATGTTAAATACTTTTTATTTAAATTTAAACTTTTAAAGAAGTTTTTTGGATTAGCTTCATTATTTGTATCTTATGTTTTCAAGGATCACCGTGGGAATCAATTATACCTAGGAATAAATCACAGTGGAATTATCACATTCCAAGGCAGTCGCAAAACTCATCACTTTAGATGGTCAGAGGTCCACAAGATAAATTACGAAGGAAAAATGTTTATAGTGCATTTGAATTATCCAGAGGTAAGTAGTCTATTTTTTAAAATATTACATAATATTTTATAATTTTTTGATTTCCTGAAGTATATTTAATTAATATTTTTTTTACATTATTTTATGTCAATAACTACCGAAATATTATTTATTAGATGAATCCTGTACGGAATAAATTCTTTTTGATTGATATTTGATATCCTATCTGTATGAACAGTAATTTTTATGTATCAGTCGTAGAATGAATAATGTAGCTAATAAATAATCTACAGTAGTCAGATACTTTTTAGCATAGATAATTAACTACTGATCAAAAATATTTCTTTGGTGTAGATTCAGATTATAAAAATTGATTTATGAGATGTTTGCATACTATCTCCATTTCACATTATATTATATTTAAAATTTAACTATTAAAACACTAAATGAAAATGAAAAACAAAAAACCTACAGAATATAGTCAATTACTAAAAGTTGTGTAATTTCAACACATTGGTTATACCCTAGAGAAATTTCCAGGTCACCAATACTATATAGTATATCTGTAGACAAATCACTCAATGCATTGGGTATAGGGGATTCAATTATTTAGGAGAGGATGTCATTCAATTTATTCTAAAATTTAATGCTTATTGATAAAAAATTTAAGTCGTGGAATCAGAAGTATCTCTTAATATTACAGGCAAATAATATCATTAGTGTTAATGATAACTATGCTAATTTTTTTATAGAAAAAACACACAGTGGGTTTTAAGTGTCCGAGTGGTGCTGCATGTAGACATGTTTGGAGATGCGCTATTGAGCAAATGTTGTTCTTTACGTAAGTATTAATTAAATGTTGATTTTTTATTTCTTGTATCTTCGAAAATACTATAGTTTCACTTTGTGGTGCCATTTTTTACATAAAAGGAAAAAATAAGTAAAATAAAAAACTTATTTTATATCACATTTTTATTTTACTTATTTTTTCCTTTTATGTTGATTTTTACTTTCAATATATCTTTTAACCCATTTTTGTTCAAACCTCTTATGGAAAATATCATCAATTATATAATATCCCAGTTGCTTCATTGTGGCAGTATTGATTAAATATCATACGAGTATTACTTTTAAAAGAATGCACACAAAAGTTATTTTTGAGTCTTTTTCATTTTATATTTTGTGTATGTGTTTATGTATATATATTATATATGTATATATATATATATATATATATATATATATATATATATATATATATATATATATATATATATATATATATATATATATATATATATATATATATGTATGTGTGTGTGTGTGTGTGTGTGTGTGTGTGTGTGTGTGTGTGTGTGTGTGTGTGTGTGTGTGTGTGTGTGTGTGTGTGTGTGTGTGTGTGTGTGTGTGTGTGTGTGTGTGTGTGTGTGTGTGTGTGTGTGTGTGTGTGTGTGTGTGTGTGTGTGTGTGTGTGCGTGCGTGCGTGCGTGCGTGCGTGCGTGCGTGCGTGCGTGCGTGCGTGCGTGCGTGCGTGCGTGCGTGCGTGCGTGCGTGCGTGCGTGCGTGCGTGCGTGCGTGCGTGCGTGCGTGCGTGCGTGCGTGCGTGCGTGCGTGCGTGCGTGCGTGCGTGCGTGCGTGCGTGCGTGCGTGCGTGCGTGCGTGCGTGCGTGCGTGCGTGCGTGCGTGCGTGCGTGCGTGCGTGCGTGCGTGCGTGCGTGCGTGCGTGCGTGCGTGCGTGCGTGCGTGCGTGCGTGCGTGCGTGCGTGCGTGCGTGCGTGCGTGCGTGCGTGCGTGCGTGCGTGCGTGCGTGCGTGCGTGCGTGCGTGCGTGCGTGCGTGCGTGCGTGCGTGCGCGTGCGTGCGTGTGTGTGTGTGTGTGTGTGCGTGCGTGTGTGTGTGTGCGCGTGTGTGCGTGCGTGCGTGCGTGCGTGCGTACGTACGTATGTATTATTGTATGTGTGTGTGTGTGTGTGTGTGTGTGTGTGTCTGTGTGTGTATGTGTATGTGTATGTGTGTGTGTGTGTGTATATGTGTATGTGTATGTGTATGTGTATGTATATGTATGTACGAGGGTGGTCCGATAAGTACTTAGCCTACAAAAGAATAACAAAAATTTTGGAAAAGTGGCAATTTATTTCTCAACATAATCTCCTTTGAGTTCGATACACTTGACCCAGCGATGCTCCAACTTCTTTAACCCGTCTGAAAAATACGTTTTCTGGAGGTCTGCAAAGTAGGCCTCCGTGGCGGCGATAACCTCCTCATTCGACTCAAATTTCTGCCCGGCGAGTGACTTTTTCAAATTTGGAAACAAAAAGAAGTCGCACGGGGCCAAATCCGGAGAATATGGTGGATGGGGCAGCAGTTCGTAGCCTAATTCTACCAATTTGGCCGTGGTGACGGCGGAGGTGTGAGCCGGTGCGTTGTCATGATGGAAGAGCACTTTTTTCTTCGCCAAATGGGGCCGTTTTTTCTGCAATAAAGGCGTCGAATCGGCCCAATAATTCGGCATAGTGAGCCCTGTGACCGTTTTGCCCTTCTCCAGGAAGTCGATGTAGATCACACCTTTTGAATCCCAGAAAACGGTGGCCATCACCTTTCCGGCCGATAGGACAGTCTTCGCCTTCTTCGGAGCACGTTCGCCGGGTGAAGTCCACTGTTTCGACTGTTCCTTGGTTTCGGGTGTGTACCAGTGTATCCATGTTTCGTCGACGGTCACGAAACGACGCAGAAACTCCTTCGGATTGCGCTTAATCATCGTCAAACACTGCTCTGAAGTGGTCTCACGGTTGCGCTTGTCCGGAGTGAGCAAACGTGGCACCCATCGCGCCGACAGCTTTCTCATGCCCAATACTTCATGCAGGATATGACCCACGTGGTCTTTTGAGATGTCTCAGCTATCTCGCGCACCTTCAATCGGCGGTCTGCCAATACGAGATCGTGGATTTTTGTCACGTTATCCTCCATGGTAGCCGTTTTCGGGGCATCTGGGCGTGGCTCATCAAAAACCGACGTGCGACCACGTTGAAACTCGTTAAACCAATTTTTGACGGTTGCCATCGAAGGAGAAGAGTCACTGTACACAGCATCCAAGCGCTCTTTGATTTCGCTGCGCGATTTCCCTTTCAAAGACAAGAATCGAATCACCGACCGATATTGCTCTTTTTCCATTTTTCTCAAATCCGCGGACACGCTTGCTTCCACACGCGGTCAAAACAAAACTATACTTCCGATTCGGCTGAAATTTTGACAGTAGCTGTCAATGAGAATGTACTACGCGATAAAAAATTGCTCTTGCGATAGTGGTGCCATCGGGCGGTGAGGCTAAGTACTTATCGGACCGCCCTCGTATGTATGTATGTATGTGTGTATGTATGTGTGTATGTATGTGTGTATGTATGTGTGTATGTATGTGTCTATGTATGTGTGTATGTATGTGTGTATGTATGTGTGTATGTATGTGTGTATGTATGTTACTCATACAGTCTTTTTGACGTGTACGGCGAAACCCGAAAAATTATTTATGATAAGGCATTAAAAAAAATACACACATACTACATGATATAAACCGTGATGCTTTATTATTAAGTTTTCCAGTCGCCTCCACTAGTAATAATTGCCCGGTATCTGCGAGGCATACTTTCTACTAATTTTATAGCATAATCTAGGGGCAAAGACTTCCATATATGTCGAAATAACTGCTTGATGTTCCAGATCTTTTTCTCTTGGAGCTTGAACTTCATGAGTGCCCAAACATTTTCTATGGGATTTGCATCTGGTGACTGCGATTGCCAATCCATTAAGTTTACGTCATTTTCCTGTTTCCACGCAGTGCAAAGACAACTCTGATGTTTTGGGTCATTGTCCTCTTCCAGTAGCCAATTTTCTTATAAACCAATTTTAGGCAGATGGTAATAAAGCCCTCTGATATATTTTAAGTGCAAAGCGCCAAATCCCTGCTTTGAGAAACAGCTCTAGACGTGGACTTTTGTTACCGGGTGTTGAACGATCCGCTGGATGAGTTTATTGGTGGGGATACACCAGGTATGATTAATGAAAGAATGTGCCCAAAAAGAAGCTTCATCTGAAAAATTATGTTGTCCCAACCACGGTCCAAATTTTCTTTCACCCAAGTGAGTCTTTTTTCGACTGGTTTTTCGGACAGTAGTGGTTTCTTCATCGTGCTTCGAAATTTCACTCCATGAGCTAGTAAACGTTTTCTTATAGTGTCACATGACACAATTAGACCCTTTTCACGCAAAACCACCTGTCCACTACGCAATGATAGACAAGAATTCTTCTCAAACACCCATAAAATCACTGTCCTCCTTTTTCGTCGTTTCTGTGTAGTGCCAGGTCATGAACGTTTTTTACGTCGGAATAGCGTTTCATCCACTTACTTACAAATGTCTTCGACTTTCTCATGTATTTAGCAGCGGCTCCGTATGAAATTTTCGGTCCTTTTGGATGTGTACACAGAAACACGGATTCTTAACATGATGCATACGCGACACTCATGTTCATGTAACCAAGGTCGAACGACAACTGAGTTTTTCTATACAAAGCATCTTTGGGGAAGGGTCCTGCTACCTGCTCGCATTTTAATCTACCCTCTAACAGTTTCCAGGAAAAAATGTAGCCGTACACGCTCTTGTCAAACAGACTGTAAGTCATCTTATTTACAGATGATACAAAATTATGAAAAAAATTGATTTGTTCTCTCTCTCTTTGACTTGTTAAAACAATTGTAATGAAATAACGGAATTGGCTTTTATTCTATATTTGTATTCTTTGTATCTTGTTGATATTAAAAATAAAGTCAGATGAATCATTTTGAGAGTCAGATGAATCAAAAGTTATCATTATAATAACATTGTCTTGATATTATTAATTCCAAATCATTATTTGCATTGGAACTGTTTATATATTCAAGCTTACTGTATGTTATATCTTACCAAACACCTCATGGATTCTCTCAAAATAATATCAAGTTTTTTTTGTTTAGATTGGCTTCAAGTGCTGATGCTTCTGTAGTCTCAGGTGGAGGATTTTTCTCTTGGGGAAGCAAATTCCGGTATGTGGGTCGCACAGAGAGAGAGATATTACAGGGTTCACTAGAAAACAGCTCCCGGGCTAGTAATGGTACCAGTAGTGAAGGAGGAGGTATGCGTAGGAAAGCTTCCAGTGTACCTGCCACACCTTCTACACCCATGAATAGTGATTTTGGTAAGTAAAGTTAAAATATACCAGGCCTGTAAATATGAAACCGGAATTTGCCCATAGATGGCTCTAATTGTCAATGTGGTGACTGTCAAAACGCGTCATTGGCGCCTTTTTCTTGTGTTTACATTTGTCAAAGACTTTTACTCACAACAATACAAGTTTAATACAACTAACACATCGATCAATAAGTCCTGGGACTAACCAACAGATGGCGCGTCTAATAACATCCATACCATTCTCAGTTAGTACCAACCTTTAGAAGTTACGTGTCAAACTTTCATGCCATTCCAATATTGTGTCATTGAGTTACAGTGGTTTTAGTGCTGCAACTTTTGCTATTTTCAAAACAATGGAAAAAACCGAATTTCGTGTGTTGATAAAACATTGCTTTTTAATGGGAAAAAATACCGTTCACACTCAGCGATGGCTTGAAAAGTTTTATCCGAGCTCTGCTCTGTCGAAAACAACCATTTGTCGGTGGTATGCTAATTTCAAACGCGGTCGTACGGACACAAATGATGCTGAACGCTCTGGTCGTCCAAATGAGGCTGTTACACCAGAAAACTTAAAAAAACCCTTAAAATCGGGATGGAAAATCGTAAAGTAAAGTTGCGTGAGATAGCTGACATCCTGAAGATATCATTTGGTAGTGTTGACACTATTTTGCATAACCATTTGGTCATGAAAAAGTTTTTTTCGAAATGGCTGCCGCATTGGCTCACAATGGAACAGAAACAACAACGCATTGATGATTCAGAGCGCTGTTTGGCACTGTTAACGCGAAATAAACAGGAGTTTTTGCGTCGATATGTGAGAATGGATGAAACTTGGATCCACCACTATACTCCGGAATCAAATCGGCAGTCAGCTGAGTGGAGAGCAGCCGGTGAAAGTTGTCCGAAGCGACCAAAAACTCAACAGTTGGCCGGGAAGGTTATGGCCTCCGTATTTTGGGATGCGCATGGTATAATATTCATCGATCATCTTGAAAAGGGAAAAACCATCAATAGCGAATATTACATAGCGTTATTGGAGCGTTTGAAGGCAGAAATTGCAAAAAAACGGCCCTATATGAAGAAGAAAAAAGTTCTCTTTCATCAGGACAATGTACCGTGTCACAAGTCGATGGTAACGATGCCCAAATTGCATGAGTTGAACTTCGAATTGCTTCCGCACCCACCGTATTCCCCAGATTTGGCCCCCAGCGATTATTGGCTGTTCGCAAACCTCAAAAAGATGCTCCAGGGAAAGAGATTTGGCTCCAATGAAGAAGTGATTGCCGAAACTAACGCTTATTTTGAAACCAAAGATAAATCGTTCTACACGGCTGGCATAGAAAAGTTAGGAAAGCGTTGGAATGAATGTATCACTCTTGAAGGAGACTATGTTGATGAATAAAGAAGAATTTTGGCAAACAAATGTTGTTTTAGTAGTTAGTCCACGGACTTATTGATCAAGCACAAAAACATGTCTGTTTTTGTGCTTGAAAACTACGACTTGTGGACAGCATTTATTTTCTGTTACCACTTGAAGAAAACTGCTACAGAATCGCATCGAATGCTTGTCGAAGCTTAGGGTGAGCATGCTCTTGTTAAATCACAGTGTTTTGAGTGGTTTAAAAAATTCAAAAGTGGCGATTTTGACGTGAGAAACTAAGAAAGTGAAAGACCACCGAGAAAGTTGGAAGACGCCGAATTGCAAGCATTGTTGGATGAGGATGACGCTCAAACGTAACAACAACTCGCGGATCAATTAAATGTGACACGAGAAGCCGTCTCCATACGTCAAGCCATGGGAAAAATCCAGAAGGTGAGAAAATCCAGAAAGTGACAGCAGGAAAACCGAAAAACCACTTGCGAAATGCTGCTCGCCAGGTACAAAAGAAAATAATTTCTCCATCGAATTGTGACTGGCGATGAAAAATGGATATATTTCAAGAATCCTAAGCTTAAAAGATCATGGGTAACTCCAAGCAAACCAGCGGCATCGACTGCAAGGCCAAATCGCTATTGACGGAAGACAATGCTCTGTGTTTGGTGGGATCAGAAGGGTGTTATCTATTATGAGCTGCTAAAGCCAGGCGTAACCGTTAATACTGAACGCTACTGACAACAAATGATGGATTTGAACCAAGCATTGCGTGAAAAACGACAAGAATATCAAAAGAGGCAACACGATTGTGATTTTGCTTCATGATAATGCACCATCGCACACAGTAAAACCGGTCAAGGAAACGATTGAGGCGTTTAGTTGGCAAATACTTTCGCATACGGCTTACTCACCAGACTTGGCTCCATCCGATTACTACTTATTTGGATCGATGGGACACGCACTTGCTGAGCAACGCTTCACTTCTTATGAAAATGTACGAAAATGGCTCGATGATTGGTTTGCCTCAAAAGAGCAACAGTTTTTTTGGCATGGCATCCATAAATTGCCAGAGAGATGGGAAAATGTGTAGCTAGCGATGGGCAATACTTTGAATAAAATATTTTTTACCATCTTCAAAGTGATATTTGTATTAATTTACCTTTATTTTATAATAAAAGCTGAGAACTAAGCAATAATTAATTTACTTGAAAAATGTAAAATTCATATGGACATTTGAAGAAAATAGTGATTTGTGGAATAATTGAATATTTCTATTTATTTCTCTCGTTCGGGGAGTATTCCCGTGAACTTTGAGAATTTACAAAATATTTTGAAGCAACACTTTAACAATTGAACATTGTCATTTTATAATTAAAAAATCTTATTTAAAAAAAAGTTATTGCGTATTATGTAGTAATATTTATTTTGTAGTATAGAGATGTGATTTTTTCAGGAGGAGCCTACAGTAGTCTTCCTCGTTCAACTCATTCTGCTCCGCTGGGTGAACCCATTGATTCTTGTAATGGTTGTGCCATGGGTAGGCCAGGGATGGAGCTTGGAACCGTTGGAGATAACAATTCTCACTATTGTACCGAACATGTGTTATCTCCAGTTAGTGAAGAACAACGCTCCAAAATGATGTATCAAGGTAATTATGATAAAATTTAAGAAAAAAAATTCTCCATAGAACTTTTTAGCATGTATGTTATTATAGTAGAATTCATTATAACTACATTCAACGGTATCAAAAAACTTATTCTGGTACACACGAGGGTGGATCAAATATAAATGAGACTTTTTTGTTTTAATTTTTTTATTTGCAGAAAGAAAAAGACCAAGTAACACATCGATCAATAAGGCCCGGGACTAACTACTAAAACAACATTTGTTTGCCAAAATTCTTCTTTATTCATCAACATAGTCTCCTTCAAGAGCGATACATTCATTCCAACGCTTTCCTAATTTTTCTATGCCATCCGTGTAGAACGATTTATCTTTGGTTTCAAAATAGGCATTAGTTTCGGCAATCAACTTCTTCATTGGAGCCAAATCTCTTTCCCTGGAGCATCTTTTTGAGGTCTGCGAACAGCCAATAGTCGCTGGGGGCCAAATCTGGAGAATATGGTGGGTGCGGAAGCAATTCGAAGTTCAACTCATGCAATTTGGCCATCGTTACCATCGACTTGTGAAACGGTGCATTGTCCTGATGAAAGAGAACTTTTTCATATGGGGCCGTTTTTTTCCAATTTCTGCCTTCGAACGCTCCAATAATGCTATGTAATATTCGCTATTGATGGTTTTTCCCTTTTCAAGGTGATCGATGAATATTATACCATGCACATCCCAAAATATGGAGGCCATAATCTTCCCGGTCGACTGTTGAGGTTTTGTTCGCTTCAGACGACTTTCACCGGCTGCTCTCCACTCAGCTGACTGCCGATTTGATTCCGGAGTATAGTGGTGGATCAAAGTTTCATCCATTGTCACATACTGATGCAAAAAATCCTGTTTATTTCGCGTAAACAGTGCCAAACAGCACTCTGAATCATCGATGCGTTGTTGTTTCTGTTCCATTGAGAGCAAACGCGGCACCCATTTTGAAAAAAGCTTTTTTTGACCAAATGTTAATGCAAAATAGTGTAAACACTACCAAATAATATCTTCAGGATGTCAGCTATCTCACGCAACTTTACTTTGCGATTTACCATCACGATTTTGAGGTTTTTTTTTATGTTTTCTGGTGTAACAGCCTCATTTGGACGACCAGAGCGTTCAGCATCATTTGTGTCTGTACGACCGCGTTTGAAATCAGCATACCACCGTCAAATGGTTGTTTTCGACGGAGCAGAGCCCGGATAACATTTTTCAAGCCATCACTGAGTTTAAACAGTATTTTTTCCCATTAAAAAGCAATGTTTTATCAACACACAAAATTCGGTTTTTTCCATTGTTTTGAAAATAGCAAAAGTAGCATCACTAAAACCACTGTAACTCAATGACACAATGTCGGAATGTCATGAAAGTTTGACACGTAACTTCTAAAGGTTGGTACTAACTGAGAATGGTATGGATTTGTTATTAGAGACGCCATCTGTTGGTTAGTCCCGGGACTTATTGATCGATGTGTTACACATAACTTTTCTACATAATCTTCTGCTTTAGAAATGCATTATTCTCAGCGGATTGGTAGTTTTTTTATCCCGTCATCATAAAAAGAAGTGGGTTGTGTCAGCAGCCAATTGCGCACAAACCCCTCTACTCCATCGTCGTCCTTGGCTTCCCAGAGCTTTTTTCAGTGGCCCAAAGAGATGAAAGTCGCAGGGCAATAGATCAGTGTTATAGGAAGTGTGTTCCAGTCGTGTCCAACTCATTTCCTTCAATTGTTCGCATGTTACAGCTGCAGTATGGCGCCTCGCGTTGTCATGGAGAAGTATCACTTCTCGTATCGGTTGGTCACGTCTTTCGCATCGATAAACAAGTTTAACTTCACTAAAAAGCTGGCAGTAGTATGCCGCATTGATGGTGCAATGATTGTGCTAAAAATCTATGTGCAAAATGCCACGCCAGTCCCAAAAAACAGTCGCAAGCACCTTACCAGCTGGCAGTCGAGTCTTGGCTTTCACAGGGGGCTGCCTCATCCTTCTTTCTCCATATAGTGGTGTACCCAAGTTTCATCGAAAGTAACGATGCGACTCAAAAATGCATTCCCTTCTTGTGCAAACCGCACCAAGAGCCACTCACAGACGTGCAAACTTGCTAACTTTTGTTTTGCAGTCAAAAGAAGTAGGACCCATCGAGCAGACACTTTACGGAATCCTAGGTCCTTTGTGATTATGAATTGAGTGCTCTTATAACTCATTTCTATCTCAGAACAGATTTCAGAAACCGTCAAATGTCAATCGCCAGAAGATTACGAATGGTGTTAATGTTTTGTTCGGTAATGCTCGTCCGTGGGCAACGATCATGGCTCTCGTTTTCGACCCTTTCACGGCCTTTCATGTATTCCTTATGCCAGGCAAACACACGGGGCTTTGACAATGTTTGATCCCCGAATTATTGGGTGTACAAAGTAGTTCGGTCCGTTATTTTTGTGTTCAAAAATGCATTTATTTCTAAACAAAATTAATGAACAGATCAATTAAAGTATTGTCCATCGCTGGCTACTACTTTTTCCCATCTCTCAGGCAATTTTTGAATTCCATCTCGAAAAAATGACTCGTCTTTTGAGGCGATCCAAGTTTGGAGCCAATTTTCGGTTTCTACGAAAGAAGTGAACCGGTGACCTGCCAAATCGTGCTGCACCCTTCGGAACAACCAGTAATCAGAAGGAGCAATGTCCGGGGAATACGGGGGGTGCGGTAAAACATCCCATTTGAGAGTTTCCAAATATTTTTTTACGACTTTAGCGACATGAGGCCGAGCGTTGTCATGAAGAAGAATAACTTTATCATGTCTTTGCTCGTATTCCGGCCGTTTTTCTCGCAATGCACGGCTCAAACGAATTAATTGTAGCCGATACCGATCGCCCGTAATGGAATCACCAGGTTTCAGCACCTCATAGTAAACAACACCCCTTTGGTCCCACCAGATACAGAGCATGATCTTGGAGCCATGTATGTTCGGTTTTGGTGTTGATGTTGAGGTCGATGGCAACGATTGACCGGGCTTAGCGTAGTATTTTTTCTTCTTGGGGTTGTCGTAAAATATCCACTTCTCATCTCCAGTTACAATCCGATGCAAAAAACTTTTTCTTTGTTGCCTTTGAATCAGCTGCTCGCAAGTGAAAAATCACCTTTCAACGTCTCTCGGTTTCAGTTCATAAGCGCCCAATTTCCTTGTTTTTGAATCATTCCCATGGCTCTCAATCGTACGGAAACGGCTTGTTGAGTCACTCCCAATGATTCTGCAAGCTCCTCTTGCGTTTGACTCTGATCTTCTTCGAGTAATGCCTCTAATTCTTTGTCCTCGAATTTTTTTGGCTGTCCAGAGCGAGGCTTGTCTTCGACGCTGAAATCTCCATCCTTGAAACGTCGAAACCATTCCCTACATGATTTATCAGTTGGAGCAGCGTCACCATAAACTTCAACAAGCATTCGATGGGCTTCAGCTGCACTTTTCTTCCAATTAAAGCAGAAAATTAAAACCTCCCGCAAATGCTGCTTGGTTAACACAAAATTCGACATTTTCAACACTGTACAAAACAAGGTTTTTGCATGAAACTCAAAGCGATATAAACTGAATATTATTGGCAGATGTCTAACCTCTCTGAAACCGCCAAAATCGGCTGTCACTATGAACCATTCATAACAGCCAGAGCCATCTTTTGGAAACGGACCGAACTAATTTGTACTCTCAATATGCCATCAGTCTCCGCACAATTTCAGCCAATTTTATGTCCTCATGAGTGAAAAACTTGATAATTATGCGTTGCACAATCAACGGGTGCACCTCTTTCTCAGACATCGTGTGCCATACTAATGACGAAATCTGCCGAGGCCGGCGGACCGCTCTCTCCACTCCTGATATCCCCACCCAACACTCCTCGAGGAGGCCACACGCTCCGTTTAAAATTACGCACTCTAAAACATAAGTCTCGTTTATATTTGATCCCCCCTCGTATTATATAATCTTAAAAAAAGTACCACTCATCAGCTTTTTTGTCTGAAAAGTAAAAACTATTTTTCTGTTGTTATTGGCTGGTTTCCACTTTATTTTAAAATAAAAACAATTATGGTGGTTTTTTCTAACATAAGTTTTATTGTGCTAACAATTTTTTTTAATGTCAGTTCATAACATTAAAGATAATTTTAATTGTTATGGTTTTTATTTATAGGTACTGAAGGTTCTCACCATTTCAATGACTATTATTTTCGAGATTCATTTGAACACTCATCATCGGAATCACAACTCACTAATTTTGGCATGGAAGCAGCAAGTCGTGCACCTGAAGAATCGTCTCGCCAGTCCAGTAACAGTCACACTCCGAGTAAGCGTGCTTTAACCACACTGTCTGCAGCGCAGAATATCAAAACAATAAATGTTGGTACAAAAAAGTTCAGTATATTGAAAGCATTTATACCGTCATTCTTGTTTGTTTGTTTTTCTTTAGTATTTTTGACTGTACTAATTTTAGAATGTGATTGGCCATTGTTGAAAAGGTTTCGCCAGTGGCCCGAAATGGTCTCACTTCATTACCATTATTACAGGCCCTTAAAAGATTACATGCGTCAGACTGTAGCTCGATTATTTTGATAAGGTTCAGTAGGAAAAGATCTGATTCATGTTAAAATCTTGTGAATTATGTGTCAATATAGTCATCAGTCTTCTTTTATAATGTAGTTTATTTCTCAATCAGGAAATGAAATGCTTTTTTAACATTTTTATGGTGTGTATATATATTTTTATAAATATATTGTTTAATTTTATGAAACTTATACCATTGATTTTGTATTGTAAGTTTAAAAATAGAAAAGTATACTGTTTGCTCCAATTTTTTTCATTCTTAAACAATGTGAGCAAGGAATTTAATTTTGTAATTTTATTGTTTTTCAATTACTGATTGAGAATATGTCAAAAAATAAGTTTTTAGTGACATTCCATTTACAAAGTAGTAGCTTTTAGATGAAAAAAAAAACATTTTGACATTGAGTAATTAATAAATAGACTAAAATTCATTGTAAAACACATTGGAGTTGATTATTGGTTTAGAAATTGAATGTGAAAAGTAGAGTTATTAAAGAACATCCTACTTTAGTGTTTGTTCTGTGCACAATACATTCTGTCTGAAAACGGATAATGTGATAATTTATTTCCTTTTTTATAATTATTTATACGCTTTATTTGTAAAACAAATTATTTACTTGTTTTATTATTGAAAAATGTTGATATTATTTTTATGTTTGTTATTTTTTGAGATCTTTTACTTATTTATACATTATTTTATACAGGACCAATTAAAATATTATTTTATGCATTCCTCTCCTCTTTATGTAAATTAATTAAATTATAGTAAATGTTTTTGTAAGATTTGTAGCATAAAAATTAACAATGAAATATGTAAATTATACATAATAAATTTAAATTATTGCTCATTGCTTTAAGATACACAAAATATTTCAGAATTTGAGCAACATGCAGCCGATATTAATTAATAACTTACTATTTGAACATATTAAATATACTTGAGAATTGACATGTATTTAAATTAGATAATGTGACATAATTGAAATAAAAACTCAGTTAAAAAATAAATTATATTCAAGTTATCTGATTCTATTTCAAAAAGGAAAAACACTTAAAGGTTTTTTTTAACATGGATAGATGAAATAAAAAAATAGTAGTTTTAAAAAAAATATCTTATGGTTTTTTATTTTAGTAAATATTATAATGTGATAATCTGAAAAGCAATAATTCATTTTTAATTAAAAAATGTGCATTTTAAATGGTAGGTGAGACTGTACATTAAAAATGTTATATTTGCAGTGAGGTTTAGTGTTCACCACAGAAAATTATATTTGAAAAATGACAAAATTACATTTTTCATATGAATGGATAAAAAGTATTTATTATTTTATGAAAATATATGATATAATTGTTAATTAACATTCGAGAAAATTACATCTTGAAGGTGGAAAAAGTTACGAAATACCAATAATCCTGAAATGTTTATTGCATCAAAGATTTGATAAAATTGAGCAAATATTTGGAAGAATACACAAAAAGTGTTTATAAATACTTTTCTCATCATATATTCTCCCTGAATGGATTACACAGTTCCTAGATAATCAAGATTGCAGAGCCTGCCAGTATCTCAATCAAACAATAATATAAAAAGTTGGTATGATAATATTTGGGTTCTGAAATTGGGTAAGCATATAAACCAACCATCAGAAATAATATATTATATTAGAATTTTTATTTCAATTATGTGTACTTATAATATTTTAAGAAGGCTAAAAATAAGCTTTATTCAGCAATGACAACATTAAGGTTAAGTAGGTTATAAATACTACATATATTTTTTGACTTCCTTCTTCGCCAATGAGCTGTGTAGTAGATCATTTTTCATTGAAGACATGTAGCCAATAGACCAGAGTTTTTTTTCTGTACACGTCAGGCTATAAAGTATAAAGAAGCTACTGCAAGACTTAAACTACTAACATTTCTGGAGTGTTGATTTCTACTTCATGGTAAAAAACTGTTAGATCTCTTTTTCTCAAATTTTACAGAAGCTAGAAATTGTCAATTTTAATAAACGGGAATGGAAACAAATTGTGATACATTAATATAAAATGTACAAATAAATGTTATTTTTTTATGTTGCCATATTTTATATGCATTAATATTGTAAGTATGAATTCTCATTTGAAAACAAATTTTTACTAACGGTTGTGAAGGAGACCCAATTTATTAATCAAAAGTTTTGTTCGCTTGATTTTTTAATATGCCAGTGCTTGAATTATTATTCTTTTACTAAGTTTTATATTCAATTTTTATTTATTTTAAAGTTTATTGGAAAGCCCAATGGACATTTTATCATCAGTATAATAGATCTGCATTGTTTGCTTAAGAATTTATAGAAACAGCACTGTAATAATGTTTAATGTTTTTTTTCTATGGTTTAATACATCATGCTCGAAATTGTATATGTGCAGTCTGAGATTACAATTTATTTTCATGAAAGGCTGTGACTTACAGAATATGGCATAAAGTTAATGATTTTTTTATGTGTTTAATATGTTAAAAGTATTTTTACTTCTTGACCAACTAATGAATTTGAAGAGTATATTACTTTGACTTAATAAATGTTTTTACTTTATGAAAATAAATCTGGATGAAAATGTTTCAAAATAAACAAAATAATTTTTACTTTACTCGGAACAAATATGCTTTTTAATAAATCTAAGTTTTTATATTTTAAAGCAAAAACACAACCTTGCCAAAATATGGAGTAAAAATGTTCAAAATGAATGCAGAATTTCCCAAAATAATTAATTATAAGATTTTATTAATGCATTATTTTTGTCTATGTAGAAATTATGGTTTAAGTTGCCTAGATAAATAGCGCATTAATCATATTAGCGTTTGAATTTCTTTTGAATAAATATTATTTAACCCACTTGTGTACTTTTCACATTAGCTGCAGATAGATTCATGTGAATTGAAATTCTCATAAAAATGTACTCTGAATTAAAGTTCTCATATTTACATAATCCATTTTGTTGTTTTTCTATTATTTTAGTTATTTTCATAAGAAGTATATTTTTCTGAAATAAAAATAAAGTCTGTGATTTTTACAAAATAACATACAATGAATCTGGTAATACGGGCACGTTTTAATTTTTATAAGATAATACATTTGAACATAGTCATTGGTATCTTTTTACCTAAAAACAGCCTTCCACCCAAAGAAGGGTGTTAGATGGCCAGTACCTTGAAAATATTCATAAGTTGTAAACTGTCAATAATCGTAAAATGCTATAGCTTTCAGGGATTAAGTGAGTGCAACCAAAGAATTTATCAGAGCAAGTCATTCTACTTAATTATTATTTATATATTTATTTATCAAATCATGAAAACATTACATATACAATAGAAAGGTTCATGACCCATTTCACTAAAACTCAACCTGTATTGAGTTGGGCATTTTATATATAATTGACTAGTATTCCTAATTTATTTAACATGTTGAATGACCAGAGTTCAAATTAAATAGTGCAATTTATATAATTTTATAAAACTCTGGAAAAGCTTTTTAAAAAAAAAGTGTTTTATCAAATCTATACATCTCATACCATCTGTTGGAAAATCTATATTGCTAATGACCATACTTAACACAAATTATATCACAACTTATAAGTTATGGATTTTTTTAATTTGCAGCTATTGTGAAAACAGCTTTGCTATCAGAATAATTAGATCATTTTTTATTTATTGCTTCTGTACACATTTATTAGATATTATTTTACTAAGATAAAATATATGTAAAAAGTGTTATACTTAAAAGGATGATTTATAAAATAATTGCCATTGAAAATTTTTGCATTCACTTTGCTTAGTGTCAGCTACTTGAATAAAGATCTACTAAAACTGTAATATATTATTATCATAAGTTTTACCATATATATAGGATTGTGTGACATTGTACTGTGAATATTTTTAGACCATGACAGTTTTCTAAGTCAATTAGATCAATTATCTTGAATATATTCAAAGTATGCCGTATCATATGCTTGATATAATGCAACATAATATTATGTATTTTTTGTTTTTAAAAATTCAATTCTAAGTAAAAAAAAATTTAATCGTCAAAAGTTTTTTGTTTTTTTTAAAAGATAAATCAACATTCTTTTACGATAATCTATTCATAATATGCTACAAGGTAAAATTTGATTATCTATATTGGGTAGAATTAAAAAATAATTGAAATATTAAATTGAATAGGCCATATTTAAAATTTGTATAAATAAAATGCCATTTGTACATTGAATAATTATTTAATATTTTTCAAGTACCTAAAACAGTACAAATTTTAATTTAAGTCACACTTTTAAGAAAATGTATGAATTTACTATTTGAGCTATTTACTAAGTGTAAAATCACGTACTCACTAAATCAGCATGTAATGTACTGAATTAGTTTTTTTATTTTATATAACAAATTGAGTAGGAGAGTTTTTCGTTACAATAATATACTATTGATAAATCGTATTTTCAACATTTCCGTTGTTTTGTTCATTAAGTAAATACATAAATTATATTTGCATCGATTCAATATGTGGGTTAAACAATCAAAATTAGTGTGTATATCTAAACAGTGACATAAATTTTCTTAAAAGTGCATGCTTGATATGAGTGAATAATAAAAATTTTGGAAGGAAAATGTGAGGAAAATTCATAAAATTTTTATTCCATTAGATTTAATAGTATATTTTGTGAAATAATTTTTAAGTAAGAATATTACATATTCTGGATTTGACTAGCTTCTATCAAATAATTTCTCTGGAACTTGGTTTGAACGACACATTTTTAAAATCCTTTTAGTTTCACATAAAATCTTCTAAATCATCGCCTCATCCCTAAGGATCATAATGTCCATGAAATGTACCAACTCCATTCATGACTCTTCTCCAGTTGTCTCTACATTTGGTAGCAGGTACCATCAGAGATTCTGCTGTAGTCTTGGCTTGATCAATCCAATGATGGTGGTGATGGTGATCTCTTTCTTATTTTCTTTCATCGACATTGCCAATCTTAACTAGTGTCTCCGGGCTGTTGGTCTATTTCTGAGCCAAATGCCCTTTATTATAGAATACACCTCAGACAGATGGTCGAGATTTTATCCATTGGTTGGAGCTCCTACAGAATAGAATAATCAATTTGCCTAGCAGTCCATTCCAAATTAATGAATAAAGAAATACAAATTAGAATTTAATATATACACATACCTTTATAAAGCGCTAGTAAAATGCAAAAAATTTGGTTTTATTTAGTTTTTACCTAAAACTATGAAATATAATCAGTTTTATAAACCTTGGAAATCTTATTTCTTGTGGTGTAAAGGATGTAGAAAATTTCTTCCTTAAGGCATCGGTTATATTGACAAAGTGCTATATTCTGCATCCGGTGGTGGTCCAGCTGAATCAGCTCACAGGAAATGTAGTAAAATAGAAAAACATTATTTTCGACTTTTAACAGGTGTGCACAATTGAAAGTGATTTTTTAAAATAAATGTAGCACAATTTTTTTTTATATAGGGCATATTTAATATTAAAATTAAAATCAAACTTCATTCATCACAAATATATTTATTTTAAGGTTGAAATAAATGCAATTTGTGATGAATTTTGCAATTGATTTTCATTTTGGTCATTTAATGTTTGTTTTTGAAATTAATAATTGTACATACAGTCTGTCAAAAATGAGTTGAAAATAAATTAGGGCGCTGCGATCGCCTGATTGGCAACATCGTAGTTTTGTATAGGTGATTGCAAAAATGCTCTAACCCACAAAAAAAAATTGGAAAAAATTAATGCCGTTTTGATGAACTTACCTATAATATAAAATTTAATATAAAAAGAGTATAAATGGTATTTCACTATATTCCGTTGTATTTCTGAGTTAACAAAATCATTTTGCTTAAGCTAATTAAGGAAAATTTGAAATAAATTTTGAAAGTTGTTTTAAGTTTCGAATCTGTTGGCGAATGGCACAGATATTGAAACCGTCCAATTCTTTTTTAGGACGACCTTTCCTTTTTTTGCCTGGAGTTGTGAATTTCCCCCATTTTCTTCGTATTCTTTAATACATCGTCTAACCGTGCTTTTTTATTTACCTGTAAATAAAAAAAACATTAATGCTAATATAAATAATGTATTAAATAACATTCACAAAACGATCCATAAATAACACGACATATTCGTGATATATTATGGTAACATAACCTTTATGTTCGTAATATAACTTTTATGATGAAAATGTAAATTTCATAAAACTTTTCAAAAATATGGGTTTGGCCATTTGTCCAAGCAGCTGTCAAACTATGTAAACGTAAACATAACCTCAGAAATGATAATTTTTTAACAAAATTCAACTCGAAATATATGTGAATGTTTTCTGAACTTGAAAGATTTTTTATAATTATTAAAAAAAAAAAATACATACCAGTCATACTAGCAGTTCGCGCATAAACGTAATAAATAAATGTGACATGACAGCTAATGTTGGTGTTGCCAAGCTATAATTTTTTTAGTTCCAATTTTATTAATTTCTACTCTTTCTTGACAGACTGTAACTACAATAATAAAAAATATTTTCTACAATTCATATAAATTATACAGTGACAATCAAAAAATAAATAAGCATTTGTCAAATTGTTCTTCCAATTTTTAGAGTTTAAAAATTCTGGTTAAATTTCGAATTGGAAGATTTTATTTATTCTGTTAGATTTAATCACACCAAAATTATACTGAAAAATGCTGTTTAAATTTTAAACATTCAATAGGACAAATTTTAAACATGCTAGTATATTAAGATGATTAAGAAGTTTTTCACAGTAATCCACAAAATATATTCTACAAAGATTCACAAAACTATAGCTAACATTATATTCAGTTAAGTCATTGCTGTAAATTTGCCCTTTCATTATTTTTCCGAGTTAATATTTCATTTTGTAATTTTTAATATTGCTTTGCATTTTTGGGGGTTTTAAATGCTTTGAATTTTAACAATCCTGTGCCATTTTATAAATATGTTATTTAGGTCAAATTCTTCAAATTAATAAATTTAACAAATATATTTTTAGTTTATCTAAATTGATTGATTTTAAACCATTTTTGTAAAATCATTGTTTTTTAAATTTAAAATTGTCTAAAAAAATATAGTTTTCAAAGCACATCTAAAATCACCAAAAGCCAAAGTAAAACTTAATTTCAAATACTTGAATTGTTTAACAATAATATATTGTAAATATTTTAATATTAAATAAGTAACTAAAATGAATGATTAAATATTTTTATTATCTGTTGTATCAAATGACTACTTACTACTCAAGGAAGTTGTATCAAAATAATGCCATTCAATCAAATATTAGATAAACTGGATTGCTGCTAACTTTTGAAATCAATTTATATATTGATTCTTATTATGTTTTACAGTTTCATATTTTGTAATGATTTTGAACATGTACTTTAGTAAGGAGACAAATGAAGGATACATTGTGTATTTGCCTTAGTGAGTAATTTTTACAAGTTCATTTACCTGAGTAAATGTGGTGCAAGAAAGTTGTTTGCAATGACTTTCTAATGTTTTGATAGCATTATTTTATCATAATAGAATTTTTAGATGATGCAACATTTTACAAGATAGGTACATATTAGAATGAGCAGGTAAATTTTTATAAAAGATAAATCAGTTTTTAAGATCAATTCTGCTATTTTGCATTGCTTCAAATTAGTGTTTTCAGTATAACTTCAGAATTTTTATATTCTATTTTTATTATTGGTGTATAATATGACATACTTTTAAAATATTTTAAACAATTTTAAAGTATTTTATCATTGATAATAGGAAAAGATTTTAACTACACATAAGTATATTGATTTTTGTTTTTCAAATATATCATTCACATCTTCACTTCTATGTTTAATACTTTACGAATACCTAGATAAAATTTAATATATACATAAAAAAAACTGAGTGAATATAATTATTGCACAATGCCTTATTGAAAGCATTACATATTTTAAAGCGTTATTTTCTAGTAAGAATTTTTCACTTGTATAGTGAAATTTGAATCAGGCACAAGAATTGGTAAGTCAGTGTGTATGATAGAATAAGAAAAATATTGAAAAGTGTATACACATCCAAATTAGTTTCAGATAACTCTTTAGATTGGGGAATCTTAACCTATTAGAACTTAAGGATTCCTTAAATTCTTTATGATTATTTTATCAAATTATTTTTTTTAACAAATCCGAGAAATAAATTGGCATAGCCAATTAGTTAAAAAGTCTACAGAGTTTGTCAGACGCAAACTGAAAAACGAAAATAGTCTTCCAGGTAATTTTTAGTCCATATTTTGAAAATCAATATTTAATATTGATAAACAAATTACTACATTGTGTTTGATGTATCTAATGTTTTTTTTAAATTTATAGGAGTCCAAAGGTCTTGGGTTAAGATCCCTATTTTAGACCAATAAATTTTTATTGTACTTAAGTGGCCAAAGTAAATATTGCCAAACCAATTTATAATTTTGTTTTATTTTTTAAACCATCAAACAAATGTTGATTTAGTAGACTGATTTCTAAAGTTTTAGACCCCCACAGTCAAGATAGTAAAATAAACGAGTATTATAAAAAAACCAAGAAATGTTTTATTAACTTTGTTATAATTACACGCACATTACTTTATTGGGAGTACTTACCTTTTTCAGTGTTGAAAATGCTTGTGTTTATCCCTAACCAAAATGATAATCCATGCAGATACCAGGAGCGTATATCTAACTGGACTGATCTCTGCATGCGTTCCCTAGGGTGGAATTCTTTTCCTACTCTTTTCTATGATCATCAACCTAATCATGTCAAGTGTTCTCATCATCTGTATACGGATGACCTGCAGTTATATATTTATTTCGACCTCAATTGCATTCACATGGTGTTAAACGACAAATGTAGACCTTGAATTGATCTCTGAGTGGACTCAAGAGCATGGCTTTCTCATTAATTCTACCAAGTTTCAAGCGATCCTCATTGGCAGTTCTCAATATCTCGGCAAATATAATGCTGACTTCCTTAAATATTACTCGATGACTATTATACCATTAAATAAAACACTTCAAAACCTAAGAGTGTTAGTGGATAACACAAAATAAATGAGGTTATATGTTTTAAAAAGCAATTGAAAAAACTCTTAATTTCAAATCAGTAATGTAACGTGTTTCATTCCTGATTTTCTTTTCCTCTCCAACGTCCCGTCCTTTTTTCATTGATAGAGGATATCTCACTTTTATTATTGTTATTTTCATATTGTTCATGAATTTTGTACAAATTGATTATGAAAATTCTTGTGCACCACTAAAATAGTGGTGCGCAAGAATTTTTGACAGAGGGCCATTTTATGGATGGAAAATGGCTAAAGTGCCGCTTACTTGGTATACATATTTCATTAAGACCGTGTGGACCACTAAGAATTGGTTGGAAGTCCACGAGTGGCCCGCGTGTACCGCACATCACTGCTCTAGACCATTTTAAAAGAGTGCACGAGATTGTATTCCTAGGCTTCCAGTAAGTGGTTGTGGGTCTAAAATCAATTAAAGAGCTACCATTGCAAAAAGTCTAATAAGTCGTCAAAAGATATGGCTAGTAAGCCTGGTATACATAACGCAGTTTTTCGGGCATATTGCTAGGAGACAGCCTGACACAGGCAGGCACAGATTGTGTGAATGAGCGCTTACCAGATGAAGGGATCTCATAAAAGGTCTTGCCTATACCTTGAGTATTGAATTAACAAGTATAAGTGTACCAGACAACTAACGCCTCTATGTGATTGTAATATTCCGGTATCTAGCCTTATTTAGACATTTTTAAATTCTACCAGCTTGTCAAGAATTATTCATATTGTGTCCACATGTAATTTTTTGCTGGTATATCTATTATCTCATATTACATATACACATTACATCATGCCATATCCTGGTAGGTACATGCCCAAACCGTCTCACAGTGCTCTTCTCTTCATCTGAATACGTCCTTAAGTCATATTCATCCCCACTCACTTAATTTTGTATTGTCATCCCATGTATTCTACGCTGTGCATGCGTTTCTGTTTTAACAGCTTTTGTTCGACCCTTTTAAGTCATTTTCCATGTTCACTCTCATACATCAATGTTGGCACTAAAATATTTTTGTGTACTATCAGCAGATTTCAATACTGTTTGTTAAATATCTGCCCACAATTTGTCTGTGATGAGTATTCCAATTTTTTGACCATATGTTATACAGAGAAGAGAATTTGGAAAAACTCATGCTAACAAGCAGTGTAGTGGGATGACGAGGCAGAGTTAAGCCACCAACCCAATGGACAGACTAAGTGAGAAATACAACTAGATTCACCATGACAACAGCACTCCGAGAGGTCTAAAATAGGGAGAGGAGGAGAATTATCATGGGCAGATGGACTGGAGAGATCACAACTCTCAGTCACGAGGAATCGACCAAGTAGAAGAAATATCTGTCTAAAGGACACCGGGAGTGTCCACTCACAGTTGTCAATTTTGGATATATTAATGCAATATTTTGAGGACACAAAACATTGATAATAAGAAAATGAGTATTCCAATTTAGTTTATTTAACAAACTATAATTTATTTCTATTACAAATAAGTTACTTCAATTACTAACTAAATATATTAAAATTTTACTTTTACAAATGAGTAGCAGGTAATTAGTGTTACTTTTAGAGCTTGTTATTTAACAAAGGTAATTTATTTGTTGCTGCAGATACATGACAATATTTTGGAGTAAAGCTTTTTATTTCCATTTCAATATTATACTGATCGTGATAAACCATCCTGTGCATAATATTTGAAGATTTTCTCAAGTCTTCTAAAGATTTTTCACCTGAAAATAGTTCAGTTTTTGCGTAAAGATCCGGACTCTTTGGGTACAGATCATCTCCTGCAAGAAAATGTTTTATTTAATGAGATGAAAAATGACTGAGGTATGTAAAGATTTCAAATTATGTTTTTTTCATACTATTTCTTTTCAGGAACCAAAAAATATATTTCTTAGTGAGCAATTTATTTAAAATTATATTAATTATTTTAAATGCATTTTATAAATTGGTTTTTAATTTCATAGTTCTTAGGTATGATGGGATGGGATTTTTGGGAGGAAAAACACTTTTTGAAAGCTCAAGATTGAAAATGTATTATGTCAACAACTATGGTCTAATGATTAGTAAATCAGTTCCCAGTAGATTAAGACTAGTTTTTTTTTTTAAATCTTTTTTCGTACGAATTTTGAACTTTTGGAATGTAAAAAATGAAATAAGAAATTTGCAGAGTGAAAAAAGAATTTTCGTAGTGAAATTTCTTATTAAATATTGCTTTATAAGTTATTAGATTTAGGTAATAATGAAATCCCGGAATAAATAAAATTTTTTTTTCAAAACCCATTTTTTTAACAACACGACATGAACCGCTGGCTAAACTTGATGTTTTGATTCGGAAGCTAATTACGAGGCGTATCCAGAAACTAAGTGTACTGAGGCTCTCACGACCGGATGGATTTTATTTTCGACATGTTGGCTACACTTCCGTGTAGCCTGACCCTTCCCCTCCGCAACGAGACCGGTTCGAGGTCAGTACGTTGAGAAGTGTCGACGCGACAACACGTTTCGTGAAAAATGTCAATCCCATCTCCCGCCAAGTTGAATAGAGTGGAGGCCGGGCTAGAGTTTTTGAGGCGCTGCAAACTCCATGGAGATAAATTTCTCCACTCCATCGTTACTGGAGATGAAACTTGGGTTGCACACTACACGCCTGAAACCAAAAGGCAGTCTCAACAGTGGCGTCACACCTCTTCACCCTCCGCCAAAAAGTTCAAAACCACAATTTCAGCCAAGAAAATCATGGCATCCATGTTTTGGGACTGTCAAGGCATAATTTTAATTGAATATATGCCTCAAGGGGAGACCATCAACTCTGCAAGATACTGTGAGACCCTAAAAAAATTGCGGAGGGCGATTCAGAACAAGCGGAGAGGCATGCTGACAAAGGGAGTCTGCCTGTTGCACGACAATGCCAGACGGAACTGCTCGCCTCGTTTAAATGGGATGTCCTGAACCATCCCGCGCATTCCCCTGACCTAGCACCTTCAGATTACTATCTCTTTACCTCCCTGAAGCTGCACATGGGTGGAAAAAGGTTTTCAACCGACGAGGAGGTAAAGGAAGAGGTGGAGAAGTGGACGGAGGGGTTGGCGGGAAACTACTTCGAGGAAGGCATCAAAAAGTTGATACCCCGCTTCACCACCTGCATTGAGAGGAATGGCGACTATGTCGAAAAATAGCTTACATATGTACTACGGTAACCACGTAATTTTTTTGTTTAAATAAAAAAAATTGTAACCTACAAAAATTCAGTACACTTACTTTCTGGATATGCCTTGTAGTTTAATGAACATTTTTTGAATTAATGAATATCATCACCCTTTTTTAATACAACTTTTAGATTTTTTCGGTAGTCTGTAATAGGGATGTTGCGGATATTCGCATCGGCATCCGCAATTGCGGAGCTTCTGCATGGATTTGGTTATCTGCATCCGCATCTGCAATAATCAATGCGGATGTTCATGCGGATGGAGATGTACCGCAGGTCGTGACAAGAAAGAAATTGGGTGGGGCCGGCGAGTGGCGCGTGCCGTGAGCACGTGCTGATTGACCAATAGGAGCGAAGATTTCGGTGACAAGATCCGACGTGTTTGTTATTGTTTATCATTTGTTTCTCGTAAATCAATCACAATGTGTTTAGTTGCGCTTATCGTATGAACATTTCAGTTTTTGAGTGTTGTTGTGAGTATACAGTGAGTATTGTGTGTTAAGTGAGTTTTCTGCAGTTAATATTGCAGTTAATTTCTGCAGTTAATTTCTGCAGTTAATTTCTGCATTTAATAATTGGACAAGTGAATTTACAATGTCACCACCGACACAAAGTGAGATTTGGACTTATTTTAAACCAGACGCACATGACCAGAATAAGGCTCATTGTAAAATATGCAATAAAACCTACTCTAACAAGGGCCGTACCACCTCGTCTTTGAAAAATCATCTAAAATCGA
This sequence comes from Odontocerum albicorne, assembly GCA_949825065.1. Taxonomy (NCBI): domain Eukaryota; kingdom Metazoa; phylum Arthropoda; class Insecta; order Trichoptera; family Odontoceridae; genus Odontocerum; species Odontocerum albicorne. The sequence continues at coordinate 27,320,084 of OX463839.1, forward strand.
TGCACCCAGAAGAGTTTAGTTTCTTTGAAACCTCGAATAAAACAAAACAATTGCAGAAGAAAAAGCTGACACAGGTAAGTTTTATCATAAAAAATGTGAATTAACCTTACCTGGTGCTGTTCTTGTGGCATTGTTTACATTAAATTTGTATGGCCAGCTCTAACCGTAGGCAAAAATTAACTAATGATTCAAAAAACAAAATAGCCAAATTAGCTTCTTATACTAGTGTTTTTCAATTGCAGTGCAATTTCATGTTCTACCACGCGCTTTTTTAAATCTGTTTTTCATCAGTTTTCACAAGTTATAATTTATGTGTGTATTTTTTTAGATAAAATCGTCACTCCTCTACAAGAAGCAAAGAAACAGCTCTCGTTAGAGGAAGTAGTTCTAAAGGAAAAGAAGTGGGACACTAACAATTCCAATTCGAAAAAAAATGACAAACTCATTGGAGAAATTATTGCACTTCAAAATTTACCGTTTAACTTTGTGGAGGGGCTTGGTTTCCGCAGACTGATACAAGAATTAGCACCAAGATATAATTTTAGAGGGCGCAATTTTTTTACTGATTTTGTGTGCAAGGCAATGGCATATGGCAAAATTACTGAAAAAGTTATAGAATTGATCGAAAAATTTGATTACATGTCGTTTACTTCTGACATTTGGTCGGATCTAAGCTCAAATGCCTTTTTGCTTAGTCTGACTTGTCATGGAATAGCAGAAAACTTGTATTGAAATGTGAGACATTCGACGACCGTCACACTGGTGACATAATTGCTGAAAAATTTGACACGATGCTTTCTGAATTGAATATTAAAAAAGAACAAGTGCATTGCCTAACTCGAGACGAAGGTTCCAATATGAAAAGAGCTATGCGATTAGCAGCATTCAATGACATGGATTGTACAGTCCACAAGATGCAACTTGCTATTCGCAGTTGTTTACATTCACAAGAAAACATAAAAATAGTCAAACAAAAATGTAAGAAAATTTCGACTCATTTTAACCATTCCAATATCGCTCAGAAACAACTGCAAAAAATTCAGGACAGACTGAATCAACCGCATCTCAAAGTGTTCCAAGATTGTATAACGCGATGGAACAGTACATTTTACATGTTTGAGCGTTTTTTAAAGGTAAAGGATGCCTTAAGTCTTTATATCAATAACAGTGAGATTGACCCTATTTTGCCAGAAGAGTGGAAAATCATTGAATGTTGTATTGAGTTATTAAAACCTTTTGAGGAAGCCACGCGGGAACTAAGCAACTCTCATGCCCTTATTTCATCTGTAATTCCAATAATTCAAATGCTTGGAAAAAAACTTGACTATTTAACAAGATCACACGATTTTGATCCTATTCGACTGGCCGTAACGACTCTGAAAACTGAACTTTCAGCAAAGTTTTCTAATTTGTTGGAAGAGAACAATTTATATGTCATCGCCACCTACTTAGACCCTCGCTATAAGCACAAGTTTTTTACATCAGTGACCGAGGATAAGATTAAAGAAGATATTTTGAAGATGAGAAACACTGAGGATGACATTTAAGGTTCTCTTAATTCCGAAGGGGCTAAAAGAATGAGAATGAGAGATTCCTCGGAAAAAGATACGGAACAACCAGGGATGTACGGTACGGTCAGAAAGCCATGCTTAAAAAACGATCTTGCCATGATGCTGGATTCGTCAAGTGAAGATGAGAGTCAAGAAACACCGGAAAATGGTAGCGCTGACGCTGTACTCAAGAAGGAATTGCTATCTTACCGCAATAAAAATAGGGTCAATATAAATGAAAATCCACTTAAATGGTGGAGCGTTCATCGAGAAGAATTGAAAATATTATCAACAATAGCACGCAGATTTTTATCGTAACCACCAGCCCAGCCCAGCCAGTGTTCCTATTGAACAGTTGTTCAGTAGCACGGGTTTAATTTATGAACCTCTGCGAAACAGACTGGAACCTGAAAAGGCGGCGATATTACTTTTTAGTAAATATAATGCACCAATTTTTAACTTTAATTACTAAATATTTAATTATTTAATAAAAGTATTGAAGATTACTATCTTTTTATCTTATTTCTGCACCCATACGAAGTTTCTTAAAAAAAATCTTAAGATCCGCATCCGCGGATGTGAGCCTTCAAAAATCCGCATGCGCGGATGTTAAAAAATCTGCATCCGCAACATCCCTAGTCTGTAAGAGGAAGATATTTGCAAATAAGACTCTAGGATGAGCTATCCTTAGGGTTTTCCCCAGGTTTCAGGGCCGGTGGGTTAATCCTCCAACTTTCTACATTTCCTTCTTTCAGAATATGACTTTTCACTTGATCCAACCATACTTTCCTTGGTCTTGATCTTACATGCCTTCCACTTACATTTGTACTATACAGTCTGTAAAAGTTTCAAAGTGTTGGCATCGCTGGTTCATTCGTTACAATTGACAGTACCTTCTAAGCTCGGTTGGAAATTCTGGATGTTTGAAATCGTGTCAAAACGCTTTCTTTTCATCGCCAATTTCAGTTTTGGGAATAGCCAGAAGTCGCATGGAGCCAAATCAGGCGAATACAGGGGGTGATCGATACTTTTTTTGGCCAAGAAATCGCGTACAATCTTGCTTTTGTGCGCTGGTGAATTGTGATACAAAGACCATGCTTCCTGTTCCTTGTATTCAGGTTAAACTGGAAGAATCCTGGCCCATAAACAATTCAAAACACCCAAGTATATATCGGTGTTCACCATTTGACCTTCTGGCGTGAATTCCTTATGGAAAATTCCTTTGGAATCAAAGAAAACGGTGAGCAGAGTCTTGATTTGTCTCTTCTACATGTGCACTTTTTTCAGTTTTGGAGATTATGGACCCTTCCATTCCGAGCTCTGGCGCTTTATAAGTGGCTCAAACTGAAAACACCATGTTTCATCACTTGTTACAATCATTTCATCACTTGTTTATTAAAGAACAATGCCACGTCTTCGTGGACGAGGATGAAATATTGGTTGACGTACACAGAATTCACAAATAGTCCACACCCGTCGGTTAAATAGAACGGTAGAAGATCGATTGATGGACAATGCAAATTTAAGAGACCAGGTTGCAAACACACGTGCAAATGAAAGTCAAGAGAAACGCAACGAACGCCTTCGAGCAAATGCAGAGACAAAGACAGGCGCGTCAACGAGCCACCGACGCACACAGAGCACATGAACGACAGCACCTGCAAGTACATCGCGCATCACTTCTCCACCTTGCGTTCGAATATGAGTCGGACATCGACTATTCGTCACATTCACAAATTGTCATCGGCGCTATGGACAAAGAATGCCAACACTGCCATGCATTCAAATACAAAGGTGAATCGGCCGGTTTATGCTGCGCATCTGGAAAAGTTGTACTGCCACCATTGAATTCGCCGCCAGAACCATTGAAAACACTATTGGCTGGAGCCACACCTCAATCATAATTGTTTTTGCGTAAAATTCGTAAATTCGATTCTTGCTTCCAAATGACATCATTTGGAGCAACAAAAATCGTTCAGAATGAGAATGGTCGCAATTTTTAATCAACGTTTAAGATTCAGGGCCAAGTGTATCATCAAATTGGTTCTTTTATCTCAATGCCTGATGCCGATCCAAAATTCTTGCAAATCTACTTCATGGGCGATAAGGAGCCACAAATAAACACACTATGCCAATACAACCACATCGAGCCGATGGACGAGCAAGAAATTGTGGCGACTTTGGAACCGATTTTGAGAAATCACAACCAGTTGGTCCAGTTGTTCAATAACGTTTCAAACAGGCTGCAAAACGACAACTACATGATCGTCATCAAAGCAGACAAAGTACCATCTGGAGAGCACGCGGGCCAATACAATGCACCAGCCGTTAATGAAGTTGCAGTTGTTATGGTTGTCGACGCATATGAACGTCGAGATATACGGATCCAACACAGAGATAACACGGTGCAGACAATATCTATGTTGACGCTATTAATTTTAAAATACAACAGTGAGATGTTGTTCAAATCGATCGACACTGTTGTCGATCCTGACGAAGCAGTCAACTATCCTGTTGAATTCTTGAATTCACTTGATTTACCGGAAATGCTACCACATAACTTGCGATTAAAAATTGGTTCACCAATCATTTTGCTTCGGAATTTAAATGCACCTAAGCTATGCAATGGCACGCGATTGGTCATAAAAAAAATCATGGGAAATGTTCTTGAAACTACCATTTTGAACAGCAAGTTTCAATGTGAAGCTGTTCTCCTGCCACGGATCCCAATGATCCCTTCAGACTCACCCATTCCAATCAGACGCCTGCAATTTCCAATTCGCTTAGCATTCGCAATGACTATTAATAAGTTACAAGGGCAAACAATGCCCATTTGTGGGTTGGATCTAGAAAATCCATGATTTTCACATGGCCAATTATATGTTGCGTGCTCTCGCGTTGGCAAACCATCAAGTTTGTTCATTTATACACTTCAGGGATTGAAGAAAAACATTGTTCATCAACTCACATTAAGATAAAAACAAAACAAAATTTATTTCTTTTAGTATTAAGATTCAACATTTATTTTAATACTTTACTTTTTTTACTTTAATAAAAAATATGACTGTCATGGAAATAAATTGAGTTTTTTCTTTGTTTGCTATTATTTAATCACAATGAAAATCGTTTAAATATGCATCGTATGTTATTGGTAAGGCGTCACATTCCTCTGCTACTCGCAGTCCATCTTCGGTGTACATATGGTTCAGAAGGTACAGAAGAGTTATATATATTAGTATATAGTTTATCGAAAAAACGTTATTTATATATATATATATATATATATATATATATATATATATATATATATATATATATATATATATATATATATATATATATATATATATATATATATATATATATATATATATATATATATATATATATATATATATATATATATATATATATATATATATATATATATATATATATATATATATATATATATATATATATATATATATATATATATATATATATATATATATATATATATATATTTATATATATTGTGGATAGTAAAAATAAAAATAAAATACCTGGAAATACAACCACAATTCCATCTGTTGCTGCTTGATAAATGGGGAAGAATAATTCACAACCATATTGACTTCTTAACTTAGCATAATGGTGAATTGAGTCTATATCTGTATGTGGTTTAAGCCGTGACATCTCGTACCACTGGGGTGTGGGTAATACAATCTTTTTGGATTTGAATAAATCTAAAACTTTTTTTGGTGTTGCCCACTAAAATAATAATGAAAAAAATAATATACATATGAAAATTAACAAATGATTATAATATAAACGCAAAATCAAAAAGTTCCATTTAGACTTTTAATGAAAGAGCTGGCTAAAAATAAACACTCGATGAAAAAGCCCTTCATAAAAGTTACTGCAGGTATAACAGGTTTTTTTCTCAGATAATGGGAGAGTTAAAAGGAATATCGAAGGGCTTGTAATGATAGGAAATAAATTCAATGGAGCGCTAAAACATATATACTTGAGCTGGACAGTATCAAGATCTGCTAAAATGACAGTCTACAATAGTATTTAGGTGCCATCTTTGATTTATGGGAATGAAACGTGGACATGGAAGAAGATTGAGAGGAGTCAAATAAACGCTGCAGAAATGCATGCAGTGAAAAGAATACATGGAGTGACAATGTATGACAGAATACAGAATAAAGTGATTAGGGAGGAATGTGAACTTAAGGTTGATGAAGAGTACACTGAGATGGTTTGGGTATGTGGAACGAATGAATGAAGAAAGTCTAACAAAGCAGATGTATAGTGCAAATGTGAGTGGAAGGCGTGTGAGAGGAAGACCAAGGAAAGTATGGTTGGATCAAGTGAATTATATTCTGAAAGAAGTAAATGTACTGTAGAAAGTCAGAAATCGTATGAGAAAGTGTATGGATGTCGAAAAGGTGAAGATTGTGTGTCAAGATAGGAAAGTTTGGTTGCCTGTTTTCTCTGCCTACCCCGGCAGGTAAATGGCGTGATGGTATGTGGTTTTGATGTCAATAAAGTCGAAAATAATTAAAATGGATCAAATGGATACTACATATAAGAAACATTGAAAACATATTTTGAATGCCTCTCTAATATACTCTTAGATTACTGCATCCATATCACATTTTTTTATTACGTTTCATTGTATACAATACAACTTGTCAAATTTATTGTCAAGTGGCCATTTTTTCTAACCAACCAAAAATATGTTGAAGAGACATGTAAATATGACTGGGACTCTTTTTAATAAAATTGGGTATCAACAGAAATCGAACCCGTAACTTCCGTGTTAAAAAACAGGTATCTATCAACTAGGCCACAAAGGTCTTATCTATCAACTAGGCCACAAACGTACCTTTGTTGTCATCGTCAAATGAAGAGGATTTTTTCGAACACCAGAGATTTATTTTGACATTAAAAAAAGTGAAAACAGTATCAGTGGTGCAGGTTTTTAAGAACTAAATAATTACTTACCCAGCTTTCTTTTACTTCAACATCATCAATATGAACTGGGGGTTGACTTTCGAAAAATGCTAGGAAGAACACTGCATTAAATCGGCGGGATGAAACCTTTATTGGAGTAAGCCAATTACTCCATAGATGGAGAGCCCATATATCTGGATAGCAATCTAAATGTTTACATAGGGTTAAGAATTCTTGCGGGTTTTCATTTACCTGAAATATAATTGAATATTTTATTTCATTCACCTATCTTATATATGAAATAATTTTTATTCAAAGGTAACTTGGGAGAAAGAAATAAAAACATTAAATATGAGGTATGATCAATATAAAACTGGACTGAAGTTATGCTGCCGGGATGTTGGGGGGTATAAACTAATGCTTCTAGTTGTCAGTTGCGTTAAGCCTTGTGACTCAGTATACCAAAAATATTTGTGATGTGTGCATTAGGGTGTCCCTTATTTGGTCAAAAAAAAAAAAATTTGCGATTTTTTTTGCTCTCACCCCCTAAATATTTTCCATCTGGTTTGATTTACTCAAAAACAAAATTTTATCTTAATACGATGACGTTAACCCGTGCCGACTTGAGCGCCAAATTTGAATGTTAGGAATTATAGGTTTATTAGTTCTAAGTCAGTGTAAAAACTATTGATGAACGTATAATATCTTACTTTTTTTAAGTTCAATACATTTTTGCTCTTTAGAGTGCACTATGGTTTTTATGTATTCTTGTGGATACTTTCTTTTCAGTGTTTCTATCTTAAAATCTGGGTATGGTCTACGATGTTCTGGAACACAACGCAACACAAATTGCTTTTGCTCTTCATCGACTGTCAATAGTCCATGAAAATCTTGCATTGACTTAACACGTCATTCAACAGTCATTTACAGCTTTTAGCTCCTTAACTATCATTTTAGCTTATTAATATGAAGTGTTGCTCATCCATGTTGAAGGATTTTCTTGAATAAAACTAGTACCCATCTTCAAGCGAGAGAGCAGATCTCTGCTCTTAGTTGACACGAAGTCATCTATTGTTTTCTCGGAAATGAAGATAATTTTAGTTTTTTTTGCATTCTCCTCCCAAAAAAATTACAAAGAGCTCTTTGAGTTCCCGGCAATAACCTCTCAGTAATGGTTTATTTTATTTACTTTCATAGAATTCTAACACTTCCTTAATTTCCGACTCGTTGAAAAATACTTCCACATTCTTTATGCCACTTTGAAAATTATTTGCATTGATACTTTTCCAGCTCTCCCTTAAATGTTTAAAAAGTGGTATGTCAAGACTGCTTATTACATCATGTACTTTGCATTCAAATACACATCGTAAAAAAAGTTAATATACTCGTATATGATGACGGCACGGGAAAAACAACAACTCTCTGTCCAATACTTATTCAAGTAAGACACATGCCCACTTAAAACAGCCATTGTTTAAGGCAGTTGTGTCGCTGCAGAGAATTTGTACATTGTCTTCTCTACCCCAATAGGTTAATGCATCCCAAACAGCGTTCGCTTGTTCTTTACCAGAAGCATTCTGTAATTTTGGAACGCCGATGAGCTGCTCACTGTTCTCAAATGTATCAACGATTGGAAGTCTTTCTTCTTTTGGGTCCCTGACATTTAATGCGGGCAACAATTTACCATCCCAATGAAAAGTAAGAATTGCAGGGATATTATTCTTGAAAGCCGATTTAATTATTTCAGAACGTTCTCTTCTTTTCGTCTGGCTGATTCGATGAATAGAAGATTTATTAATAGATAGCTCTTCGGTATTGTGGCCAAGTGCCTCTGGTGTCACCTGAAGGATGTATACAGAATCTCTTATACTCAGCTGACATCTATCCAAAGCAGCCACTAATTTTGTAGTAATACAATCAGTGGTACCTCTTCTCGCTGCATTTTGCATTGATGTACTCTCAAGACTCACCAACGTCGATTTCATCTGAACTTGGAAATGCCTTATCTGAATCTTCAGATGATGGAAAAGGAGTTACACTAGTAGATGTAGATACTACACATTGTTGTTTCTCTTGCCTTTTCTCTTTTTCAAATTTTCTTTGCCTCGCCCTTTTCTCTATATCCGCGAGTTTTCGGTCTACTTCTGATAGATAGCCTTTACGTACAGGCTCTCTCTGTTGAAGTAAAAACTTCCTTTCTTCTTCCAACTTTAATGTTTGTAGAGCATTGGCATGTGCAATATCAAATAAATTGTCCAAGCAATTTCTAAACTCCCTTTCACGGCGCTTAAAAAAATCTTTAGAATTTTTTGCATTTTTTGCAATTTTCTCCGCTCCGAATGCAAGTTAATAAGTTTTTGTGAACAATGGTGAACAGCTCTTGTTGTAATTCTCGATTTCTCCCAAAATATCACGCACTCACGAACCACAAGATTAGCACTTACACTGAAATTTAATTTTACCTCCCGTATGTTATAAAATAACACTTCCAGCACTTATCTATTTGTTGCCCTGTTATTTGGTGTTTTATATATCCTATTAAAAACACACGTTCCCTGGCACTGCGTAATTGATGTGACATAATGTTATGGTCATCCCAGGATAGGGGGGAATGGCAACAACTGCTGGAGGAGGCCGGGGCCCACAATGGGCTGTAGTGCCATTGATGATGATGATGATGAATGTTATGGTCGCAAGCCAAAAACACATGCTACACGCTTGATAACAGATAATTAACTGAATGCACTGCACGTGCCACGTACTAGAGACCTGACTTAGCGTGAAGAGTTCGGCCATGTTCTTCATGCGAGTTCGCGCTCAAGTCGGCACGGTTTAAATTGCTTCGATCACAACAAAAAAAATTGTAGACATGTTTTAGAGTCATTCAAACAAAATTGGAGGGTGAGACGGCAAAAATTTTGAAGTCGGAAAATAAGGGACACCCTAGTGTGCATCCATACTTGTATCGCAAGCAATTTTGTTAACACATGTTTTGAATTTTCTGCGATTGTCTAGATGAATACAAAATTCAAACGGCGCTCAAACATTAAATTTTGTTTAAAACTAGGAAAAATAGCACCTGAGATTCTTGCAATGCTTTTCCAGGCTTACGGTTATGAAATCATGAGTCAAAACCAATGTTATAAGTGGAATTCACATTTTTGAAAATAGTGGAGCGCCACTTGAGGACAATGAATGGAGAAGATAAGGTAACAAAACTACAAAGGGGTTACAATCTAGAAAATACCTGGATTTTATTGTTAAAATCCAAAGTATCCGAGAATCACAATCCTTAGTCATACCATATTAGTGTGTAATTTTTGTGCACTTTGGTGAAAAGTGATAAAATGTGAGCACTTAAATAAGTCAGAATTATTTTTTCAGGTAGGTTCACCAGTGTCTTTTACATAATTGTAATGCTGCTGTTTTCATTTATTCAAGAAAAAAATCAAAGAATTTTATCACTGAAGAAAAGATGGAAAGAATGAAACCAAAATCATACATAATGAAAAAATAAATAAACCTTTTTTTGCCAAAGATGTACATCAAAGTTACTTTTAAAAGATGCAGGTGTAAATTTTTTATGGGCAGGTTGTTCTTGTCTGCTTTTGCAAATTAATACACCTACTTCTTCAAATGTTTCTCTAATGGCTGTTATCCTCAATGCTATATGTCTGGAATATATTAAAAGTTTATTACAAAATCAAATAATACAATTTCGTGGTTTTAGCCAAATTTGATAAGTATTTTTTAATTAGAAAAATAGACATGTTTAATAAGTTACCTTTCATTTTTATTTTTTTCATAAATGCTTTAAATTGGTTAAATATAGTATATCTAGACCAAATATTTTCATCAAAATCAATATCAAATAGAAAACTTTCATAACAAATTTATTAATACCAAGAATAAAAGTAAACTTTTTGTATTGTATTACATTTTTGTTACATATAGTATAACCTGATAGATTTATTACAGTGTGGTATTTGTTTCTAAGTAACCAAAAATATATTAACTATGCCTTAACACATTGTTTGCGGGAAACGCTTAAAAGCGTCTTTTACATACTGTTGGTAGAGAGCGGGAGGCGCTTAAAAGCGTTGTATTTGATTACCGTTAGTAGAGCGCGGGAGACGCCAAAAAACATTGTAGAGATCGGAATTGGGTTTGCGGTTACTTGTGAAGTGAAGCGATTAGTATAATGAGGGTCGGGTGGCAGACTGTCTTAGTATAATTAGGGTCGGGTGGCAGACTGTCGTCATATAACATGCACTCCAAATACAATAGTTGTAAGATAAACATTTCCTTTTTTCTTTATAATTCTTCAGTATTGAGGCGATATTGTTTAGTTCAAGACGTTCTCCATTTTCGTTTCTGCCTACATTCCGCTATTGCAAATTATTTTTATTAAAAAAATATTACAAAATACCTATCATTGTATCATATAGAATAGTGGATATCGATCGTTGTTGTGTTTGAAAAGTTATTTGTTCCGTATTTTTATAATAAATGAATATTTTTTTCATAAAAAAGACCCAATAAAAATGGATTACGATAGTAATGAGAGCGATGGAGAATTGTGTGCTGATAATTTTTCAGATTATTCTTGTGTTGAGAAAAATACAGATGGCGAATTTGAAACTAGTAATAATGAAGTTACCGCGCGTCCTCGGACATTTTTCCGACGAACAATTTCAAGCGATTCGGATTCAGACTCGGACGAAGGTGAAGAAGAATGGTCATCAGCAGACAATCCACCAGTTCTGGAAGAGATTTTAGGTCGACCAGGTTTAACTACCGGTAGTGTTTTGAATAGGAGATGATTTTTTTACATTCCTTGTACAAGAATCTAACAGATATTATTATCAAAATAAGCACAAATTTTAAATATAAGAAAACTCTCAAACGGAAAGACATTACAATACAAGAAATGAAGAACTTTTTGGGACTTATCTTTCTTATGGGACAAGCCCGTAAGGACAGAAGATATGAATACTGGAGTTCAGATGCATCCACGGAAACACCATTTTTTGCGAGCAGACCAATATATTTCTTATTATTCTATCTTACGAAAAACTACTAAATGGACCAAAAGACTGGCGATGTATTTAATAAATTGTGCATTGTTCAACTCCTTTGTTGTGTATAACTCTGTTACAAGAGAAAATAAAATAAAATATAAACAATTTTTAAAGGACATTGCAGAACACTGGCTGATCAGATTTCGTCGGATAATATTCAAGACTCGGAACCGACACCATCGACATCTGGTGTCCGAAAAAAATCTTCAAAATCAGATTCTCCGGGAAGACTTTCAATGGATATGAGAAAACATACATTGGAAAAGATTGAAAGCACTGGTAAAAACAAGAATCTACGAAGGAGATGTCGTGTGTGCGCGGTCCACAAAGCGCGTAGCGAAACCCGATATATATGTAAATTCTGTGATGTGCCATTACATAAAGGGAACTGTTTTCAACGATATCATACTTTAAAACAATATTGTTTATTTTTTCGTATTTTACAAAATATATATTATGTTGAACATGTACAGAAGGACTAAATGGACAGTAAGGTAAATAAAGAACATGTACAGAAGGACTAAATGGACAGTAAGGTAATAAAATAAATGCAATTTAACCTTAAATATCATAATTGTTTACCCAAATATATATAAATTTATAAATAGATCATTAAAAACGATTTCATTAATGATAAAATGCTGAAAATTTTATTTAAATATAATCAATAGTTCTCAAGTTATAGTAATTTTACGTGAAACGTAATTTCGCGTGCGAATCGAAAAAATAATGCTGCTGATCATTCTTTCAAGTTTTAACTGAACATAATGAAAAGTTTTATATGAAATGACCCTATTATTAATTAAATAACAAACCTGAGATTAGGGTCATAGTCATGTTCAAAGATTTTTGATATTGGCATATTTGAGCTTTGAAAAACTTTGAATTTATCATCGGGTATATTAAAGGACTTAAAATAATCAAGCCAACTATTTGCTGAATCAGATTCATCAAAAGTTCCACCAGGGAAGACTATTGTACTTGGCATGAAACCAGCCTTTTCACTCCTTTTTTGAAATAAAATTTGATAATTTGCTTCATTGCCTGCTTTTTGTGTATTATGTCGGGCAAGCGCTATAATGCTCGCAGATTCCCTCCAATGTTTTAAATTTGCCTTCATTTTGTTTCCTAAAAGTTAAAAAAATAATTTTATGATAATGTACGAGGCGTATCCAGAAAGTAAGTGTACTGAGGCTCTCACGACCAGATGGATTTTATTTTCGACATGTTGGCTACACTTCCGTGTAGCCTGACCCTTCCCCTCCGCAACGAGACCGGTTCGAGGTCAGTACGTTGAGAAGTGTCGACGCAACAACACGTTTCGTGAAAAATGTCAATCGAATCTCCCGCCAAGTGCGAAATACGCGGCGTTATCCGTTATCTCGTTTGGAAGGGAAAACCTCCAATTGAGGTTTATAATGAGGTGAAAACTGCATATGGTGATAAAGCTATGAATCGTACGAGTGTGTACAAGTGGTGTCGCGAGTTTAAAAATGGTCGTACGTCTGTGCATGATGATCAGAAAAGTTCAAAACCACAATTTCAGTCAAGAAAATCATGGCATCCGTGTTTTGGGACTGTCAAGGCATAATTTTAATTGAATATATGCCTCAAGGGGAGACCATCAACTCTGCAAGATACTGTGAGACCCTAAAAAAATTGCGGAGGGCGATTCAGAACAAGAGGAGAGGCATGCTGACAAAGGGAGTCTGTCGGCTGCACAACAATGCCAAACCACACACGGCCAACGCCACGAAGGAACTGCTCGCCTCGTTTAAATGGGATGTCCTGAACCATCCCGCGCATTCCCCTGACCTAGCACCTTCAGATTACTATCTCTTTACCTCCCTGAAGCTGCACATGGGTGGAAAAAGGTTTTCAACCGACGAGGAGGTAAAGGAGGAGCCGGAGAAGTGGACGGAGGGGTTGGCGGGAAATTACTTCGAGGAAGGCATCAAAAAGTTGATACCCCGCTTCACCACCTGCATTGAGAGGAATGGCGAATAGGTCGAAAAATAGCTTATATATGTACTATGGTAACCACGTAATTTTTTTGTTTAAATAAAAAAAATTGTAACCTATAAAAATTCAGTACACTTAGTTTCTGGATATGCCTCGTAATATTGAACAACTGAAGAAGTTAGACAAATCAGAATAAATTATAGCACATTTTAAATAATGATTTTTCTCTCCTAAGTGTTCAGAAAGAATTCCTATTCGGGGTTCTTGTTTCCTGCATCAGATATGGTAAGCCCATCTGAGTCTTAGCATTTCAAATGGATGGAAAGTTTGAGAACCTGATAGATTTTATAAAGTTTTTCATGATATCTGATTAGTTATTTCCATCCTGGATCGGTGCACATATTTACTAAAAAAACGTCTTATCAAAACTCTGAAATTTTTATTGATTTGGCCAAGATTGTCCACGCTTCATATCCGTATACCAACATGGTTTGGATAATGATTTTGTATAAAGTTGTTTTAGTTCCTCTGTGAACACTCCGTGACTTCAATATAGGTTGTTATGAAAAGAAGACATTAGGTGCATAATTTTTTTCCCTTCATCAGTTTCCTTATTGTTTCTGTTAATTTTAGAGCCCGGGTATGGGAAGTCCTCGACTACTTCAGTTATAATTTTCCATATAACATATTTGACACTTGAACCAGATGTGTTTCTAGACAGAGTGCATCACTACTTTTGTCTTATTTTCATTGATCTTCAGCCAACATTCCCTACACAGACTCTAAGGTTTCAAAAGCTTCTTTGAGAGCTACCAAGGATTTTCCCATGATATTCATCTGCATATTACACTGCATGACAAGATTCAAAATATGTATTAGAATTTGTGTCTACAGAAGACTTCCTGGTGACATTCCAGAGCGAGGTTGAAAAGTATTGAGTCCAGCCCATCTCCTTGTTTCAACACTCGTGGAACAGTAAAGCTGTCAGTCAGTTTGTTATTTATTTTTACTTAATCATGTGTATTTTAAATATGTAGCAAGTTAAATATATTTTATTAATTTAGTTGGCATGTCAAAGTCTAGTAGAATTCAAATAGTTTTTATGGTACACACAGTCGTAGACCTGTTTGAAGTCAGCAAAAAGTTTGTGTATGTCAACAACAAATTCCCAGAACTTTCCTAATATTTTACAGACAGTAAATAGTTGGCCCATCATCAATCTTCCTCTTCTAAAATATGTTTGATATTCACTAGCAATGTTTTTTTCCAAAATATTTTAGTTTTTCTTTGAAGATCGTTGTAAAGACTTTATATACAAAGTTGAGAACTGAGATGTGTCTATGATTTTCACACTTAAGTTTAGAATTGAAAAGATTAACTTAAAGTGTATTTTCAGTAACAGTATAATGTGTAAAATTGTATTATTGAAATTATTTGAGAAGTGTAAGAAAAGTTTATTTTGAAGGTTTAAGCTGGAAAATATGCATTGTTGGGGAAATTATTTCAACTATACCAAGCACCTTTTGATGTTCCCATTGTTATCACTTGCACCGAGTTTCGTCGTATTTATATAAAAAATATATTCTCAAAGCGCAATTAAATATTTTAATGTGAAAAAAAAACCTGTTTCGCAAATTTTGGACAAAACAATACTCCTTTTTGGCTCTTAGATAAAAAGTAAATATTCAGATTTCCGAAATTGCAAAATAACCAGTAAACTATTTAGTCTCTCAAAAGTTACAGGATGTTAAAACCAAATTGATTTTTACTTTAATTCATTTTGAGTACTTCACGAATAAAAAAAACAACCTTTGACCAAGGCTATCAATCGAGATATGTATGTACATGTATTATGTGTGTTATAAATTGTGAATTTTTAAATTGTCTTACTTTATTATTGAAGAAATTTTATTTCATGAATATAATATAAACATAAGAAAGTATCACGAGAAGTAGATAATAATTATGGATTGAAATGGATTTAGAATATAATATTTCAGATTTATTCACTCACATTAGATGTTTGTTTTGAGTTAAAGAAATTTGGACACCTTTCGTTCATGACAGCTGTCAGCTGGTTTTCGTAATATTGCCCACTTAAAAAAATCGAGTGGTTGTGTTCATAATTATATGATTTTACTTACAAAATGATGATTTCTTGAAGAAAAAACATTGAAAAAATCTCAATATTACAAAGAACATTGGCAATAAACATTGTAGTAAGCCAAAATTTATTTTCACAACTTATACTTATAAAATTATACTGAACATTTTTAAAAATAAGTTTCTACTTTGAAATAATATTATTGCTCATTCAATCATTTGTACTGCAACCAAAGATATATCTTTGATACCAAATCTGTCGACACTTATGTTAGCAACACGTTTTCTCCAATTTCGAGCACAAATGTTTGTCTAATAGATACAAACCAATTTTTTCCAATTAAATAACAAAAAATGTTTTGTTTTAATTGACGAACTAACTGCGTTTTCTAATGCGCTTAACGCACTTGTGTACTGGTCACTAATATATGTATAAATTATAAGCTCCGCAAACTAACAGGGCTGGGCCTGACTCGGGTCTTTATGTTCATTTTTTAAATTTATTTATTCAAAACGGCAATATCCCTTATAACAATAATACTAGTAAAAACAGTAGGGAGTGCATCATATATTAAAAAAACTAAAACAATTACAATGAAAAGAAACGATACTAACAAAAATATAAATACATAAGCATGCAAGTAAGTACACACCTCACACTTTCACAATAATGTCAAAATTCAATTATATTAGTTACCAACATAGCACTGCACCAAACTTGGCGTCGTTCTTGACATCTTAAGTGCCCATAAAATGGGAGGGAAGGGGATTAGGGTACTTGACATTGGTGCCACCGGAGATGATTATGTAAGCAATTTGTGATAGGCATATCCTGTTGCATATAGGGCAAGGAGCTTCACAACTTGCAGCTTGTCTACGTTTTCTTTCTCCACTGGGTCTCTGATAACTAACAACAGTTTGACGCCATTTGGCTCTATCTGCTATTGTCCGCTCCCAGTAAAGTTGTTGCTGAGCATTATTGTTTTTAAGCATTTCATACAGTATGTCCTTATATAGCTTGTTCAGCACACCGTGTGGTCTTCTGCTTTCCTCTTGCTCACAAAAGAGGATATTTCTTGGGAATCTGGATTTAGGAATGCAAACCACGTGTCCAGACCAACACAGGCAAGCACCCGACATTAGAATTTCGATGCCATAGCAGTTTTCTCTTTTCCAAACTTCGTAATCTCTTCTCTAGTTATGAACTGGTCGAGGTTATTCACTACGGGACATTAAGATGTCGTCAAAATTGCTTTGATGTCAACTTCGGCGTCACAGTTGAGTGTGTTGGAGTAGTGATTCTTTCATCTTTCCTTAATCTGATTTGTATCCATCATTTGTTTGCATCAAGAATAGGGCAAGATATTTTGATTTTAGGTTCATAGATTGACTTCACTGATTGGAAAAAAATCCTGAGGTCATGTCGATCAGCAATGTTTTGAATCTCATTGGCTTTTTTAGCACTGGTTTTTGGCCATTCAAATTTTTTGGTGCAGTTCAAGTTTGAATGCTTTGTAATAAGTGGCTGCCGTGGGATCTTAAGGTTAGTTGTTTACTCTTTTATGTGCCCCATACTTGCAAACGAGTAGAAGTTTTATTTGTTAGCTCGTTTTTTTAATCAATCCTCCTGGCGCTTATCGTTACTAATTTCAACTACTGATACGAAAAAGTTATAAATTGCATCTCTGATTTTTGTCCAGAAACTTTCTAGATTAATAATGTACACTGCAGGGGGTATTATCGTGATATGGAATTGTTGTCGCACCTCTGTGTTTTATTTTTTTCCGTGTAGAGACGATTTCTGCAGAGTTCGGGTTTTTGGAGAAATTTTGGTTTCAGAAGTAATCAATTTTTGATACTACCAGTACCTGTCAAGACTTGGTTATTTGTAATTGCCTTTTCAGATACATTTTAAAGGTCAACAAACTAACTTTAAAAATGTCCGAGACTTCAGCGTATTCATTTCTGATCCTATGCTAAGAGAGAATTTGTAAAATAATTCGTTCTATAATTCTCATATAGATATGTGTCTTGTAGCCTGGCCATTCTTGATGGAACTTGAATATTAATAAATTTAAGGAGTTTCGGACAATCGTTAATTTCATTCATGATTTTTTTATAATACGACCAAGTCTGCTATTAAACATTGATCAAAGAGGCTTGTCAGATCAAGCAAGATAAGATCAAACAATAAATTATAATTTATTTTATTCATATTAAGACCAATTTTAAAAGTGACGTGGTGCAACCACCTGTGTTGGACTCTCTCCAGTGCACTGGAATAGATCGTAGAATAGAGTTCGTATATGATACTAGAATTGTATTCTAATTTACTTTCCACGAAGGTAACGCAAATAAATTTTATAGCTTATATTCCCTTAAATGGTTTTGAATTTCTCAAAATCAATTCCAACATCCTCAGGCAAGTGAGTTTATCAATTAGAGTAGAAAATTTTAAACAAACCACTATCAAATATGACACCCATATATTTTATGTTCGAAACTGCTTCCAATTTATCGTAATCCATCGAATAATCGAAATTTATGGGGTTTTTGGTCATCAAGTCACTGATATTCTGATATTTTTTAGTGTTCAAGTGCAGTTCATTCTCTGACACCATGAAAACAACTTAACGAGACTTGTTTGGTTTATATTACAGTCATCGATCTATTTAATTACTTTAAATACTTTATTGTTATCCGCTTAAAACAAAAAAAAATCAAGTCCTTTGAAATATTCGGATATATTGTCGACGAACAGGCTAAACACCTTGTGACCTCCTCCTGGAGCATGAACTGCATATACGAAGAAGAATACTGAGGATTTTCTGACGGGGAGGGCATATGACGGACCGGATGGAGCTGGTTCATTGCCAGAACTTGAAGGAGCTGACTTTGCCGTGTTGCCGGCAGGTTTATGTCATCACATTCATCTATGGTCGACATTTGTTTTGCACCGCAAGTGATTGGGACTCGAACTGGAAGAGAGACTGGGTTAAAATACCACAGAACATGGAAAACGAGACAAATACTCAAAATAAACACTTATGTCG
This sequence comes from Odontocerum albicorne, assembly GCA_949825065.1. NCBI lineage: Eukaryota > Metazoa > Arthropoda > Insecta > Trichoptera > Odontoceridae > Odontocerum > Odontocerum albicorne. The sequence continues at coordinate 27,338,777 of OX463839.1, forward strand.
CCTTACACGAACTAAAAAGAAGTTGGAAAGGTACTTCTAGAAATCACTGACACAGCATACCTCATGTGAGTGTGAAAACACTAAATCTTTACACACATAAACACGCAGAGACCTCATTCAGTCAGTCAGTCCGACAGGGTTGATACTATTTTTATGCCAGTGGTCGACAACCCGCAGCTATTAATACGTAATTTGCTGGATTTATAGGTATGTATATTTGAATTATATGAATGTGTAAGGCACTTTGGTTTCATAACTCTCCTTACGCAACCCCCCTCTTCTAAATACTCTGGAATGTTTACACTGTTGTCTGGTTAAACAATTAAAAAAAAGACCCCAGTCTGGTTAAAGAGTTCGTCTAGTAACAATACTCACACTAGCTAGACCTGTTATTGCCTGTTTATGTGTCTTAGTTTCTCCAACACATACAATGACGAACCGTGAGCGACATATTCCAGTGATTCCTAACCCGAAGGATCGATTACTGAGGCCGAAGACAATATTGTCTCTCGGACACGCTCTTCAAATGTGTCTATATCATCAATTTGGATATGTTTAAGGGTAACCTACGATTGAATGACTGAAAAATACATATAAGGAGGACTCTTGCACCATTTTAGACACACTCTTATTTGCTGATATATTAAAACTAATCTTCAAGACTGAGTAGGAGTTTTAGTTCAAGAGGTGGCTACCTATTTAAACTAAAAGTTCCACTGACGATCCAACTGGACTAGGCGTAAATACTTGTTTCTATGAAATACTTGTATAGCAAATATTCTCTTATTGGCCTGCCATAAGTGCACGACCTGATTTTTCACACATCATACCTTGTACAGACAATTCTTCACCAATAAGATCCTTGACCAGGTTATCTGTGTCTTCGATATATATGTCAACAAAATATGAGGCTATTTTTGGCAATGTATAGGTGAACAATGCAAATATTTGTTTTCACATTTATTGAGTAAATATTATAAATTGATATATGACTAAATATATTGAGATAAATCAGGAAGCTTTCCAGTAACTGGAGATAGTTGACACTGAACAGGTGAATAGTTCTTCAATTGATTTATAATATTATGTAGACTATATATTTCCATACGATGAGTAACTTGAGATGAATTTTGCAGTTCTTGAATAGTTTTATTGCCAATGTTAATTTTGTCCTTCGCCGCATAATCTGGAACCCCTGGATAAAGCTCATCGCCTGTAATAAAAATATCTAAAAATAATCAAGTCATACAATCTAAGGATAAAATTAAGCATGAGTACTCGTAATTAGAATTACATAGTTGCGGAAGGTCGCCGGTTTGAACCCCGCGCTATGTTACTCCCCTCGAATGACAAAGGAATTTTCCCGGCATATATTCGGCGATAAGGATACCTATGACATCGGTCATATCTATTTTTTCAAAAAAAGAAAAAGAGAAAACATGCCGGTGTGCGCCGATCGTCTCACATAGGTGTGCCATCGGATTCAGCATAGTGGTTTGGTCGGTAAGTTTGCTGATGTGCAACAGCACACTCACTTAAAAAACAAACTTCATGGTACAGCCTCGCTTTCCAACTGATTTGACGTTGGAATAGCGAGGGGATCCTCAACTACGAGGCCCAGCAACGACGAGAATTACATAGATACATACTCGTACATACGTCATTTCTCTGTCTGGGCAGGCTGAGATGACAGAGCCCCAGAATATCCTATATTGACTCACGTCCTTCGTTTCTTCTTCATCCATACACCTTCTCACACAACTACTACAATTTCTCTTAGTTTCTACGTTTCATTCTTCCATTTGATCTAAGCACATTTTTCTTAGTCTTACTTTCTCATGTCTTCCACTCACATTTGTATTATACGAGGTTTGATAAAAAAATAACGAGAATTTTCTAATTGCACGGGCAATTTTTTTTCGATTGAGTCCATCTTTTTTCCTCACGTTGGTGACACTGTGATGTAAATTTCAGTTTTTAGACATGGGCAGTTTGTATTTTACAGGCAAGTATTTACAACGCATTTTGGCACGTTTGCGATTTTTTCATGTAAAAAATGACTAGACAAAGAATTTGCTTTAAATTTTGCATTAAAAATTATACAAAGAGCAGTGAAGTAGTACAAATGTTGAAGAAAGCTTTTGGCGATGATGCTACGCCGAAACAAAGGATTTATGAATAGTACGAACATTTTTAAGAAGGCCGCGAAGACGTTGAAGATGACAAGAGGGATGTGCGTCCTAGCATATCAACCCTCGGATGAAAATGTGGAAAAAATATTGTACTTAGTAATCACCGAATCACTTTGGGCATGAAACGAGTGACGAACAAATTTGTTATTGGATTTTCAAAATTATTGGATTTTCAACAAAATCAGCATCGCCAAAGCATCGCCGAGCAATGTTGGCTGAAGTCGCTGATGAGCCAGAATTACTCCTACGATTCATAACAGGTGACGAAGCGTAGTTGTATGGCTATGATATCGAAACAAAGGCACAATCGTGCTAATGGAAGCTTTCTGAATAGCTATGACCAAAAAAAGTACGCCAAGTTCGATCAAATGTCAAGGTTCTCCTTACTGTATTCTTCGATTACAATGGCATAGTCCACTATGAATTATCACAACCAGGCCATAGATCAATAATGAGTATTATCTTGAAGTTTTACAATGTTTGTGTGAGGTGATCCGAAGAAGACGATCAGAATTGTGGGCAAACAACTCCTGGATTTTGCACTATGGTAAAGTAAAGGCTCACATTTTACTACTAAATCGTGAAGTTTAGGCCAAAACCATCACAATCGTGATGCCGCAGCCACCGTATTACCAGATATGGTCCCCTGCGAATTTTTCCTGTTTCCGAGGATGAAGAAGACATTGAAAGGATAAGGCTTTGCAACCATAGAGGAGATAAAGGCAAAATCGCTGACTGTCCCAAATGTTTCGCGAATTGGAAAAAACGTTGGCAAAAGTGTATTTTATCCTATGGAGTCTACTTTGAAGGGGACAGTATTAATATTAATAATTAAATAAATACATTTTTGACATAAACGAAAATTCTCGTTGTTTTTCGATCACGCCACATATATTTGTTTTGCTAATTTTTCTTAATTCATTCGATCTACACCCACAAACTATCTCAGAGTGCTCTTCTTCATCTTACTCAAAACATCAGCCTTAAGTTCACAATCATCCCTAATCACTTCATTCGGTATTCTGTCATACATTGTCATCCCATGTATTCTTCTAAGTGCACGCATTTCTACAACATATATTCGGCTCCTATCAGTCTTTTTCCACGTTTCACTTTCATACATCAAAATTGCTATTAAAATACTAGTGTGGATTATCATATCTGCAGATTTTCATACTCTCCGGTTAGACTATACGAGTATATATGTTTTAGTGCCACATTGACTTTGTTTCCTATCGCTATACGCCGTTCGATATACTCTTTAAACTCGTCCATCATCTGAGAAAATACTACCCAAATAGCAGAATTCCTCAACTCGCTCTAATCTTTCATTGTTCACCCATATATCATATTTATTTACTCTCATACAATTTACTTATCAAACTCTGTGATTCATCTTCATTCTCCGCTAACACTAACACTACCGTGTCATCAGCATACCTACTACCTACTTGTACTCGTATATTCCCATTAGACATTTGTATGCCGCCCATTGTAATTAGCCTCTGTAATTAGTACGTACTGTATTTAATTTACACGTTAGTATTAATATGTTATTTTTTACATCCACACAGTTTTTTGGTATAAGAAACATTCTTCCGTAGCCTGGTTGATAAGACGCTTGTCTTACGAATTGGGGATTGCGGATTTGATAGTTGGTATTCATTTTTTTTTAAATAATTGTATTACATTTCCGTTGTATACGTACAACCTGGGAGATTTATTGCCAAGTGGCAATATTTTTCAATCAACCAGAAAGATGTTTAAGAGGCCTTAATTGAAAATCAGACTGGATTCCTTTTTAAAAATAAATCGGGTACCAACGGAAATCGAACACGCGACACTCGGGCTAGAAGAATACGCATCTAACCAACTATGAAGTGTTATAGTCTGGTTTTCACTTCAGGCATCTTAAACATCTCTCTGGTTGGTTGTAAGATATTGCAAAATTACAATACACCCGTTAGGTTGTATTGAATACATTGTTGTCGTTATTGGACTTCGTAGTCGAAGATTCCCATGTCATTCCAACTTCAATCTCGAGCTGCTCTTCTACGTCGATAATGTGATCTTCTGTGAGAGAACAGCTAGACACGCACTCCCTCCCACAGACATCACATACATATTGATCCTGCTGAGCCGTCTGGTAACGCTGACGCATGTTTGCAGCACGCTGGCTGTTTTTCACACGTCTGTCTTGAGTCACCACTAGTTTGAGAACAGATAGCTCTCCTCTTTCTAGGATCTTGAGCCACCTGCTCCCAGTCTTCAGGCACCTCCCTTACAGAGTCACCGATTATCATATTTTGTCCTTACACTTCACCTTCGCTTACCCATAACGTCCTCGTGTATTACATATTCAGTCCACTTTGATTTTGTCTCTACAACCATATGTACATGTTTACAGTTCAAGCGCTGCAGGACTGAGCCATTTGTTACATGATCACTCCAGTGGATCCGAAGGATTCGACGAAGGAAACGCTAGTGGAAAATTTTCAGGCTCCAAATTTGCCTCCTTTAGACACCCAAAGTCTCATACCCATAGAGAATTGTGAGAAAGTCAATTATTTTATTGATATATCTGGGAGATGTTCCTGCTTTAGAATACTCTGCATATAACGAAAGCGCAACATAACACAAAAATAAGGCTATAGAACATGTTAGGGTAAATTGCCTTAAGTAAATAGAAGTCTTTATTATTTTGCATCTATTAATTTCAGCAATCAGTAACGATTTTATACTATAGTATGTACTTGTTAAATATATTTTTTATAGATTAAAAGTTTGACGGGTTCAAAATGATATTTTTAAAACCTGGTGCATCTAAGCAAATACGTAGTAACTTGAAATTTGGAAAATGGTTGAAAATAGTCAAAATGAAAAACCTTACCTGGAAAAATTGCAACATGTCCTTTTTCATTAGGCGGATGAATTAAAATAGGATATATTTGGTCACATCCTAAACAGCTTCTTTCCGCAGCAAAGTTTAAAAGCTTATTGATATCTTTTTGGTGGATTAAACGACTCATTTCATAATATTGTGGCGGTGGGATGGTTATTTTTTTGGAATAAAACTCCTTCATTACTTCTTCAGAAGATCCCCACTGAAAATTTAATTATATTATCAAATAGGGTGTGGGCTGTGAGCTGAAAAACATCTGGTGTCCCCGTGGCTGGGCTCGCCCTATATTGGTGGGGTGTATCTCGGCCGGAGGATTTTATTAGATGAGCCCAGACCTTTTGAAAGCTTCTGTCTTTAATATATTCTCTGCAATTTATGTGTTCTTGAAGAATATTTAAATGTATTATGTTAATGTACTATGTTGCTATCAATACACCTATATTTATTTGCTATCAATAAACCTATATTTATTTATACATATTATTTAGGTAATAAATTTTTCTCGCTTTTTGCAACGGCCAGTCTCAATTGGTTTTAACCTGTAATCCCGGCAAGAGTAAAAATAAGAAGTCGCCAGAAACCAGTGAGATGTTAATATCGATTTGTCAGCAGTAAGCACAAATACGAGTATATAATATAAGCACAAAGTTTAGATCAAATCGCTACCATTTATGGCACGTGTCTATTAATCGTCCCATAATATGACCTTTGGTGTCCACCCGTACTGTCGTTCATCTATAAGTTGTATCTCGCGTGTCTTGATTGATCTTTTCTTTACAGAAACATGTAGTTGTCTCTCGTCCACCAATACTATATTTAGGAAAGAATTGAGTTCTCTTACATTGCGATCATATACTTGTAAGAAAATTAAATTTAGTCATACTTTGAAGAAATAGCTGTCCCTCTTCTGCTAGCATCACGCTGGAGTATGAAAAGGATGGCGGTGGCACCGACAGAAGGTTTGATACAACGGACAGAGATATAATTGAAATTAAACGGAAGAAAATAACAAAAAAAACAATTATATATAATTGAATTTGTATAAAAATTTCGTATCTTCCTAAATCTGTAAGGCCGCACATGATACCTTTACGTATTTAGGAAGACACTACATTTTTCACAAAAATTGGGGAGAGCAAGACCAGAGTAGGTAATCGGGCTGAAGGTAGTCCGACGTATAGCTGAATGGAGCTCCCAATTTTTAGAGATTCTATTTTCCTCACATTCCCACAAAATGTAGTCTGCGGATTGATCTTGATTGGTGTGGTGACAGGATTTTATATCTTGAATGCACTACATACTAAAACGTGACCATTCGTCTCTTGCTTTGATCTAGCTGCGAAACAAATATTAAAATTATTTTGAAGAAATAAACGGTTATTTGAGTTTTCATCTTGAAGATGTCAATTGGAGTATGTTTTTTAGACCTGATTATTTTCAGAATATTCAAAACTTGCTCACGGAAGATATTATGCTAATCATGTAACATCATATAAAAGTAACAATGCAAAACTCAGGACTCAACCCGTAACAATCGGAAATACTCGTATCTCCCCGTTTTGTAGGAACATCTATGGAACTAAGATGCAATTTTACCATAACACATTGAAAGGGTTTAATATTTTTACATTGATACAGCAATTTCTCCATTTACACGAATTAATTTTAACGCGGTTTATTCTGTTTGGAACTAGAGTAACGGAAAAGAGCAGAAGAACAGCAGACTCTAGATATATTCTTTATGCCATCAGCATCGACAACCGGAACATACGTGTATGTATACAACTATAAGGGGGATAACAGTAACAATGGTGGTTATTTCATGTGAGAGTGATTTTTAATACATAAGTAAAGCAAATTGTAAGTTCTGTATTTTTTCTTAGTGTAAATAAATCGTACAGTTCTCATCAAAATGTGTGTTTTATTAGTTGTCAGTAATTACTTATGATATACAAACTTCTTAAAATAGTTAAAGCTTTTTTTAACTAAGTAAGAATATTTGTAAATAAGTAAAATATCTCTTGTTTTATATAGCATTCGATGGCTCCATTTACGCGGTATTTTCCTGGAATTAATTATCCGCGTAAAGTAGAGATTTACTGTAGATATGTTATTGTACATACAAGAAATGTGTTTTGTGAGTTGGGTCCTTTTTGTATAATTGATTTTATATTTCTAAAAAGATTAACAGTTAATATTAAGCGCGAAAAATGATTTGAAATTGGTGTGAATGTTAGGGGTGACTTATTGTCTAATTCACTTATATCTTCTTATTTCGGGTCAAGTTGCAGATTCAAGTCTCAACTTACCTTGATTTCACGCAACATTTTACGTTTCCACTCTGTCGACTCTAAGCTTCTTTTCCTTCTGGGCTAGCTTTGGAATTGAGAGAGGTCTCAGCAGCTGAGACCTCTCAGATTTAGTGGTAGATAACATCAACATAAGACGAAAACTCAAATTGGATCAAAATAATGCAAATCAAAATATGCAAAATCCAGATTACATATGCATTTCACCTTTTTGTGGATTCTGTGAATTGTAAGAGCTTTTTGGTGTTGTCTACTTTTTTCCTTTTGTGTCACCCTAGAGGAGAGTGTGCTCTCTAAATAGTGCTATGTGAATTGTCCTTGTATTATTATTACAAATCAGAAATAATCCTTTGTAAATGAAATATTTCTAAATTAAATGCTCTTTCTTGGTGTAATGTGATTATGTTTGGATTAAATTTGTCTTCTGTTTGTGTATAATTTTTGTTCTTGAACTATACCCCTTTATTTATTTTGTTTTTATGTGAAATTTATTGTTGGAAATGGTTCCGTTTTGAGAGTTCATTGGATTTTCAAAATTCTATAAGTGATTTCATTGCTATCCCCTTAGCAATCCCTCTTAGTACTATCAACCTGAGCCAGCACCCTTAACCTGAGCCTTTCATAAAGACTTATTTAATTGTCAAATGAATGTGTTGAAAATAGCAAACATTCCATAATACGTGACTCAATTTAGAAATCTTGACTAAACACGTAGAATCAGACGTGGCGAGCAAAACCAGGTAAAGTTCGGTCTTTATATTAAATGCATCGAGCTATTGAGCGGTTACTCTGATCTGCTGGGAAATATTTTGGTTTCCCGTTCCATTGTCACTTATCCGACTAGATGCATGAATATAATACGTTCTACAACAATCAATTATTATTTCTGAATAGGTGCGCGTTTTATCACCCCACATAGCGCTGCGCTATGCATATTATGAATAGTTTTATATATAATCATATTTAGAATTCATAAGACTAGAATCAAAATGCATTCAAGCTTTCATATCGGTAAACGACCACCGTGGCTGAGTTGGCAAGACATCTTTTTATCTTTTTATCGACCTTTATTTCTTTTACTCTACTTTTTTCATTAGATATCTATTTCAAGGTTATTAAAAAACCCCACTTTTCAAACACACTCGGGCAGAATAGCTGGCTGACGTGTTTGTTCTTTTTTTAAAGTAAATTATGATTTATAAGATTTTTGGTTATTTGGATATTCTTGAAGTTATGCAAAAAATTCCATTACATTTATAGTCTATCTCTTGATTGATTTTAGTCGAAAAAAATGTATTCCTTGTAATTTTAAGCTGTTTATTTCGTTATTGCAACATTCATATTATAACGTAATATTTAATTGATTGATGATCCTTCTTTTTGATTAATATTCGTTTTATTGAGTGATACTTTAACTGTATCAATATTTTTATTGTTTTAAAATGTCAAGAAGAATCAAAACCAACTGGTTTAATTAATTATCCACAAAATACTAGAATTCATGATGTCATTTAGTTAACATTATGTCTGTTTCAAAGTGTTGGAGAAATGGTTGGCGTATCCCTTTTGGGAAGTCTTATAATTTTTTTTGATTATATATGAAAACTGTATACACACATTACACTCCATCTAAAGCTGAATGTGTTACTATTATATATTTGAACATCTATAAGGTTTCTTGGTAGTATGAACTATCTTCCCTTGGTAGGTTTTCTACGATTTTCTTACTAAATATGAGTATGTTCTAAACATATGTAGATACAGGGGAGATCCTAATCTGATGACCGCAACCACCACTTTCCTATCCTAGCACTTAATTTATATATAAATACAATATATTTATTTTTAATCTGTCAATAATAGTTAGAGCATCATTTAGGGGGAGTCCGCTCTTTAAATGGTGCTATATAAATTGTCCTTTTATTACTATTATTATTAATCTTAATAATTGGTTGATGATTTAGAGTAAGTTAAAAAATATGCAATTATCAACAGTTTTTAGTAATTGACTAGATCCATGGCCAAGTGGTATTGTCCTTTGCAGATTCAGCCAAACCAATGTCCCAGTCTGGTTTATTTTTCATCTTTCTAGTAGACTAAAAGAAATTGCCAATATGGCACCAAATTGTATAAATAAAAGTGCGTTCACCAAATTGTGTATGTAAAAATGTGAAAGATGACATTCGTGGCCTAGTTGGTAAGACTAATTGGTCTTCACGGGTTCGAATTTCGTTGTCACCCATTTAAAAAAAAGGTGTCAGTTTGGTTTTAGCTTTAGAACTTTTTAACATCTTTATGTTGTAAATGACTAACACCACATGGCAAATAATCTGACTGATTGTACTGTATACAAGAAAGCGTAGTATAAAATATTATTAATATAAAATTATTTTTTCAGAAACAGGAAAAAAAAATAAAAAAAGGGTTAATTTTCCATTCGTATAGCACACTCTATCACAAATCAACATTAGTGATGCAAACATGTTCAAGAACGTGGGCGAAAGAAAATAAAGTTTTCAGTTCCGTTTATAAAGTCTTTAGGCTAGAAATCACTGAAATAGACACGTAACTCGCTGCGAAACTGAATAATAAAAAAAACATGGTACACCAGATTGAGACCCTATTTTTTATTGTTATTTTATTGGGTATCATCGGGAATCGAACCTGAAACTCCCGGCTAGTATCAAATTGTCTAACAAACTATACTACAGAAGTAACCCGGAGGTTTGTGGTTTTGTAAATACACGTAAGTATTGAATTATTACATTTCGTTGTAAATATAATTACCCAAACTTTGGACACTTCGGTTTCTTCAGCATTGAGTGGCGGTGCCGAGTCAAATCCAACCAAGAAGAAGAGAGTGTCGAATCTTTGTGCCTCGTATCCTATAGGGGTGAGCCAGTTGCTCCATAGGAAGAGGGAGCAGACATCCGGGTAGCAATCCAAATGCTGACAGAGGGCTAGAAACTCCATTGGGTCCTTATGGACCTAAAAATCAAGAAAAAAATATTATCTGGTACATCAACCGGTCGTTCTTAGTTTTTTTTCTACATGTGATTTCTCAGAAGATAGATGTTATGTTCAAATTATAAAGTTGAAAGACATTCAATATCAAATCAGAACACGGAAGTCTCGATTCGCATTTATATATTATATATGAATTAATTCATTTGATACCGCGGGCAACCGGTTGTCCTCAAGTCAATTTGAAATTCTATTCACCCACAATTATTAACGATTTCAAAAAACATATCGTGAAAAGTTATACCAATTAATAAAAACAAAAATTTGTCTGATAAAATTATGCCCAAATCAACGTTTTATTTCTAAATATTGTTTATGCATCATTTAAAATAGTCACCAAGTTAAAAAGTTATTGTAGACTTTTAAACAATAGAATAACTGTTTTAAGGTTAGTAATAGATATTCAAAATTATTTTTAGGCTTCTAAATGAAAAAAAATCTTAAATTTAATTTCCAATAAATTCTACGTTTTTTAACTGTGGATTTGGTAATGTTTGCAAATTGTAATACGTGCATGAACAATAATAAGCGAAACTTTATTGAATTGTGTTGAAAAATTTATGTTTAATTTTTACAAATACATGTTTAAAACTTTGTTGATAGTAAAATACTACTTTCATTCCACCATAAGGTATATTTAGACCGTTGAACATATACAACTGAAGATGAGTAGTGATGTTTGAAACAGGATCTGAAAAGAGCTTGTGGTAGAATTAAAAGTGTTTATAGTAATTATCTACAAAAAATATGGTGTATACTCCATAGCGTTGTTGTATATTGTGTTACACTTTCATTATACGACCAAAAGCTAGCTGATAGCAAATTGGTGATTTTTCCAACCAATGATACGATGATAAAAAGTAAACGTGTAAAATAATTGCACTGGAGTATTATTATATTAACTTTATTAATACCAAGAAACGAATCAGAAGTTTTCGGGTGGAAGACAACCGTTATACTCGTACTAACAAGAGGTCTTCAAACTTGAGACGAGGGTGTTCAGTAGCAAATTTCACTCCAATACTCGTAGCGCTGTTAGATAGGAGCAAAGCGTCATTACATAGTAACTTCTGATACAAATATTAAACAAATCAGAAAGATAAACCGGACGTAAACCCACTGGGAATTCAATTCAGGATGTCTGAATGTTTAGTTCGTTCCACCAACATAGACAAAGTTAAATGAAACATGTTACTAAAATGGTTTATTATTTACCTTATTTTGCCACAACTTCACATCGAAATCGGCAATGAAAGAAGCACATTTGTTTTTTGTCAAGGGGTCTTCATGTTTTTGTTTGCAGATTAATATACCTAGTTCTTCAAAAGTCTCTCGGATTGCAGTCACCCTTAGGCTAACATGCCTGAAAACAAAAAAAATAAGCATGATTCAGGTATTGAGAGACACAATGAAAGAATTGCTATTTCTGATATTCTTTTAAGTACGAGTATGTAGTTTTAATTTGAAATTAGTTTCATTAGTTACATTATTTCCTTTATGAAAAAACTTGTATATAAAATAGTTCATAATATCATCGTAGAACCAACTTGATTTGGATGCTAACTGTCGGACATTTTGCCATTGCGATATTGGGTTGAAAATAACTCACTGCACAGTTTTTAATTATTCCTTAAAGTGATTTTTAAAACAGAGTCACTTGTTAAAACCACATAGGCTTATATTAGATTTGATTTCTGTTTTATTTACAATATCGTTAATTGTCCCGATCTATTGACTCAAATTGGTTTCCACATTCCTGTTTGAAGTACAAGGAACCTTTTACAATTTAACTGTGCTACTCGTAATAGCACTTTGCTAACGACAGCCGTACGTTGTAAATTATAAATTGTGAGAATGCAACAATTGATTGACTCTAGATCTCGTTTGGAGGATACTTTTAATACGGACGTTTTTGAGTTCAGAAGGGCTTTTCTCCGGCATTTTCTCACTCTTAGGTCTTGACGAGACTGGATATTCAATTTTATCTTTAGTATTTTTTTTTGTAATTATGTACATATAATTTGCCATTGAAAGATTTTTTCTTATTTAAGTTTGTATTTTTGATTAAATATGATTAATTGTAATGGTTTATGTTTATTTTTTACTTTCCGTGTTGTATTGGTATTTTCATGCATCCTATTTTGAAGTAGTATATTAGTATTTTCATGCATCCTATTTTGTACATACTCGTATATACATACTCGTATATTTCAAAATAGGATGCATGAAAATACTAATGACGAGTACGTTAGTATTTTCATACATCCTATTTTGAAATATACGAGTATGTATCCTGAATTGTGAGTTTTTTTGGAAGATGTTGATACGTTATCTTATGTTTTATAATTGTTACTGTAAATGCAAAGGATATTTAAGTGTCAATAAATATTTATCTGAAATAATAAGGTAATTTAAATTTTCATTTTCAGCAAAATTTCGTACGAGTGTGTTTGTTGTATTTTGTAATAAATTATATAAAATATTAAAAAACAAATGAAAATTCTCGATTTTTTTATTAGTTTATATGAAATGTTTTAGAAAATAAAATTGACGTGTTACTTTTATTTGGCTCAACATTCGACTTGGATGAGAGAAAATAATGATTTATGCCCTTTATCAAAGCTAATTGAGCGCACATTTTCGAACACAACACCGTTCTTCATTTCAATTTTATTTTCGTAACCTTTCGAGATTGACACGATACGAGTATAGGCATTTCAATTTTACAGTCGAGACGTTTTTCGATATTGGGAATAAAGAAATGTTTGATTTCTTGGAAATATTCAAGCCCTTGTTAGATTTGATTTATATTGGTTTAGGCTATATTGGCTTCTTTTTCCGAAAAAAATTGGGTCATTACGTGTAAATTGTGAAAATCGGGTCTTATTAAACATATATTTTTTTAAATTGCCATTTACGAGATGTTGTATAATACAACAAATAAATTGGCATACAAAAAATTTGATTTTAGGTACTGAAAATATTTCATAATAGTTTGTAAAACAATACAACAAATTCAACTATTTAAATAATATTAAGTGACCAAATTCACTTCACTATTTCAAGGCAATCGTCAGTACTTATTAAACATGTGGATTAATAGGAGTTCACATCACATCTGTGTCAAATGAAAATGTTAAAATAGTAAATGTACGTCTTAAGACTTTAAATTTGTAGTAAACATTTAAGTGGATATCCTTTTATAAAAAGTCACGATAATTTAAGTCTAACAGAAGCCAAGTTATTATTTTTTATTATTGTAAATTTTCATTACATAATAATATAACAAATAAATTTGTTATTTTTGTAAACTATTACATATGGTATATCCAAACTATTATTGACACACACGTGATTTCAGAGACTCACTGTACTATTATTACGGGCATGGTGAACCCAGAATCTCCGAGCAGGTCGCTGTTATTCACTCGCCGATACTAAATTGCAATGACCTTCCTATGCCTCTATCCTATTAAAACTCCAATATGCGACACTTGTCCGTTGCGGTAGCAAAGGCAAAGAAAACCCTTAATCCCGGGTCCTCTAAGTTGGGGATTAAGTGTGGGCTCAACACTCCCCCCCCTCCCAGAAAACAAACCTCGTCACGAAACCTAAAGCAAGAATAACCGGACAGATTTCAAACAAAAGAGTAAGTAATAGTTGAAAGGAACTGAAAATATCAGCATGGAAAACCTTATCGCTCTATCACCCAGGGGCCACAAAAGTTCTTATCGAACAATTGGAAAAATATCTATGCGACATCACCGTCATTCATGAGGTAAGATGGACAGGTGAGGGAATTATCGAGAAGTCAAAATGTTTCACATTATGAAGCTTCCAGTAGAGGAAACGCCACATGGGAACATGTTTTATAGAGCTAAACGCATGATGATGTGACCAAAGAATTGATGATATTACTAAAGAAGTTCGTGAATTATCCAAATACTCGTATGTCTAGGGTAGATTCTTTAACTACAGCTAGATAAATCCCATCGCACCAACTGAAGACAAATCTGATGAAGGAAAGGATGAGACACTAACTCTGCAAAAAGGCTGTGTGGAGCGATTCGATGTGGCATATGAGAGTCGTGAGGCCAAAATTGAGACGGCTGGATGGTGCAAAGGAGGACTGCTTCACACTAAATATAACCAATTGAAGTAGGAATGCTGCTGAGAGAAATAAGTGGCAGGGAATTCTGTAGATAGCTAAGAACCACCCTGGGTTGTAGTGCTGATGACGATGGTGATTATATACATACGTATATGCATACCATTACGCCATGTTCCTTTTGAGGTAGGCAGATATGATAGATTTTTACGCTGTTAATCCACGTACATAGTTCTCGTTTCGTCCACATTTATACATCTCATCATACATACTCTTCTGCTTCCTATAAATCTTACATTTCTCTCAGTTGAAATCCGTCTCTCATTCCATTGTTTCCTCGGTCTTCTTCTTCCTAGCTCTCCATTAATTTTATACATATTCGTAAGTATATTTATTTTGTAAATCTTTGGTAACACATTCTTAGAATGTTGTCAAACCATCTCAAGTTAATTTTCTCATTTCTATCTACAAAATCCGTGTCGAACCAACAAGTTTAGTCTGATCATTCCTTACTCCATCATAAATTGTTCAACTAGATATTCTTTATTCAATTACACCAGTAAAATATATCAAGTAAAATAAAATCAAAAGGTAACTAATAATTTATTTTTACCTTTTGATTGGATCCGAGCCACCTTGCAATATAGGAGGAAGTAAACTTTTCTCTGAATAAAATTGCTTGAATTCTTCTTTCCTCAAGCCAAATGCTTGAAAATGCTTGAACCAATCCTGGCTGGAATCACAGGCCTCGGTAGTCCCGCCAGGAAACACGATCGTGTTGGGCAAGAATCCAGACTTATTGCTTCTCTGCTGCAGTAAAATAGTGTAATCGCTTGTTTTCTTTGTATGCACTTTGTTCAGCCCGTTTTTAGCTAATGCAATTATGCTGGCCGACTCTCGCCACAGTTTTGGATTTGGACGCATGTTTTCTGAAATTGACAGAAAAAAATGTGAATTGATTATTTACATAAAGCGAAATTACGATATGAGAATGAGTAAATTGTTTAAATAATCGTAATTAATATATCTCTCTCAACTCACATTACATTTTGATTAATAAAAAAAAAACACTCGAGAGATTTGATAATGGAAACGGCGTATTTTAATACATTGTAGAAAATTAAATACCTTTAAAAAGAACATGTTGGCCATAAAACTACAACTAACATGTGACTTTTTTTTCAGAAACTGAAAATTTCGATGTATATTATAGAAAGAAATGTCAGATACGAGTTACAAACTTTTGGCTACCAAGAGATTATTCCAGTATGAATATTCCAACTCAAATACTCTTCTAAAAAGTAGCGTAAAATGAGTTATATAAGTATTGTTGTTCATTCTCTGGACGAAGAATTGTTTTAATATTGAATAATGATGTAGATCACTGGCGTGGTGTTCATGGATGCTGTGGAAATGATTTCAATATCATAATTTAACAAGCGCAGGCGTTTTCTGAATATCAACAGGATCCCTCAAATCAAAAGTCACGCCACACCACTGATGTACATGCATGTTTACTTTAGAACTATATACAATGACTTTAATTTATTTTTGTGTTTACATGTTCATATATGTAAACACTAAAAGAAACTATTTATATCAGTCGTTTTACTAGACTCATAGTCTGTTTTGAGACAGCTGACTTTCACCCGCGAAATTCAGACATGAACACATATCCGAGTTGCAGCCATTCGCGAGATTTGAGATTTCTCAATAAATAATACAATATATTTACGCAATTTCATACAAAAAACGAAAAGCTGTGAATATTAATATTAAACCCTATCTGTCGAATATACTCGTAATGTTCTTTGATTCTTTATCGCAGACTCGATAAATTGGAAGCGATTCGGACCATTTGAGAAGAAAAATAACTGATTTTATATTATGTGATAAGTTAAATAAATATATTTGGTGCTATGTACTCGTATACGATAAACACGTATTATGTACTTACTCCATAAGTTGGAGGCATAAACACAACAAAAGCACCAATCAAAAACACTAATTATAAGTCTTTTTTTCATATCAAATAAGCGTATTGATTACTATATTCCGTCTTAATTACTTTTCATTCTGTACATACTGAATAATTTGTTATAATTCTTCAAATATTTTAAACCAGAAAGAATCCGCGTGAATGATTCATCTTCTATATGTATAATTCAGATAAACTATGATAAATCGTTTACCATTTGATAATGTCTCATTGAAATATTTAAAATCTATAAATACTTCCATCACTTGATTTATGATGGCATATACTCGTATCACACCAGGCTGGAGACTAGGATTTATAAAATAACAATAATTTTATACTTGTATTTGTTCCTAATACAGGGTGCATTAAACTAATGACTGCTCGACATATTGATGCATTCTATTCAGTGTATATTTTTGTTCCGAATACAGGATGCATTAAAGTAATGCCTAATAGACATAATTATACATTTCATAAGTGTATATGTGTTCTTAATACAGGTTGTATTAAATTAATGCATATTAAAGAGAGCTTAAAATTCTTTGGTTGATTGCATAACACAAATGTAGGATATTATTTTGAGGTAGGCAGCGACCGTGAATGAAATAAGTAATTAACGCGTGTTCTATATTTAGATTGTACGAATATATTATATGGTATAGCAACCAAAATAATTATTCAAGTAAAGTTTTATTGAGAATTGAATCGGTAAACTTTGGATCAAGTGTTTACAAAAGTTATTTTTAAAATAAATATTTATGAATGTTAAGAAATACGTTTTGAGTTTATTTATATAATTTGATTTAATTTTTAAAATTGATTAAAAAAAACCAAGTAGAATAAATAAGGGGAATGCAATTGGTATTTATAGTTACAATATGTGTATTACAGAATATTTCTACATAATAATTATTACACAATTTTAATTATTCGAGTACAAATGAGTTTATGCATATTTTTTTAATAAAGACATATCTTGATTTTTGTACCGAATGCGTTCCTGAAAATGTGTTAAGAGGGATTCCGTTTATGATCTTGACAAATTAAATTAATTAATAATTTACATACAAGATGTATTCGCTAAATAAACATAATGTTATAAATTACAATAATTACACGCGTAAATATGTGTTCAGCAAGAAATATTACACTGTCTGTTATTTTCGAAAAACACATGAAGATAAGTTGAAAACTACAATAGCATTATTTTGCTTTGCTCGGTAAAGAAACCCAGGAAAAACTACCTTTTCAATTGTTAGATATTTGCACATATGATAGGTATCTTGTTTTCACTTTGTCTTGTCTACATCGAAAATATTGTTTAAAAAATAGCTTCCTATTAAATTAGATGCGAAAGAGTGTTGACGATGTTTTATTTGCACTGATATATTTTCCAGTAAATTAAACAGTTTCTTCATTTGCACTGATATATTCTACAGTAAATCAAATGGATTCTTTATTTGCATTGTTATATTCTGCAGTAAATTTAATGTCATCTGAATAAATATTTTTTTCAACTGTCGAACTAGCCTTTGGTCACATGAAATAATTGTGTATTAGTCACTTAATCGTCTTTTCAAAACTTCATATACACTAAGAGACTTAGTTTGATTTACTGATTGACTGATTTGACTTTTGACGGCAAAGACTTCTCTATTTTATTCTTGTCATGTATTTTTAAACGATTTTTATGAACTCGCATGGCGTGGTTCACAACCGTACCTGAAAGTTAGATGAAGTAGCGATTTAGCAATACGAAAAATGTTTTTTTTTGTATACGAAAATAAATTGTACGAAAGTCGCGAAGACTTCCTATAATTTGATCATATTATCCGGAAAAAAGTATAAAGAGTGCGTCCCAATAATTGAGTGTCTTCGCGTCACATTTTGTAACAGAAACCTTGGAAAGGAGAATGAAAAGAAATAAAGAAACAAGACGATCTAAATAAAAAGTAGGTACCTAAATATAATATAATACATTTAAGGAATATTTTAACAAAAAGAAAGTATTCAATATTTCGTGACTAAATTATTTTGATAAAAATTAGGTGAACTTTGAACTTTCCATAAATGATATTTGGTTTTTCCTATGAGTTTAATTATTAATGTTAAATTATTAAAAAGTTTTCAACGTACTCGTAATTTGTTTTCAATACCAAATTGACTTGTAAAACTTTGTTAATATATTTATCTTACGTAAAAGTTATCTTTTTAACCTTTAACCAAATAAGCCAAAACCTGTTCTTTACGAATTATTAAAATAATTAAAGATTTTTTAATGTTGTCAATGGTTTATATTTGTAAGCATAACATCTATGTTGATTTTTTTGTAGTGTTGAAATATTTCATTATGATTTTTTTTTCGATATTTAAACAATACACACATATTATTGACAATGGTACGAGTAACATACCAATAAATAAAGATGATCCACCGTGAATCTATTTTAAAAAAAAACGTAACTTTTCATGAACGAAAAGTTGTTACTACTTCAAAAGATCATGAAAAATTATTCAGTATGTTGATAAATAACGAGTGTATTTTTCAGAGAAAATAGTCGACAACTTCTTTCATCTATCTAAAATATATATTATTTGATGAATATTTTAGAGACGATGGTACAAGAAATAATACATTTTAAAAACTGGTGTGAATTTCATTTTAATTTTAAAATCAATTTTAGTTTTTATATGTAATACCGCATTCATTAATCTAATCAGTGAGTTGTTGACATCAGATGTTTTAATCAAGAAAATGTACTTACATTGAAATAAACTCACAAACTTCTTAAGATGAATAATAATACAAAACTCTTAAATCACAGATGAGAAAATCGTAACTAGATAATTTTGCAAGTGAACACGCTTATTGTAATAAACACATAATAATAACAACTTATTACTTCTTAATGTGCTTAAAACAGAACTGAGAGCACAGTACACAGTGTGCGAGAAAGAGAGCTGACTATTTATGTACATACATGGCCGATAATTCAGATAGGCGGTGCTTTGTGTCGCTAGTGTCGGGAATAGAGTTATATAACATATGTTTCGCGATAGGAAATGATTAAAATGTAGTTTTTTTTCAACATTTTATAAATTTTACAGCAGTAGATAATTAAAGAAGGGAAAATATTTTATAGGAGTATTCACGCATAATGTCAATATAATTAATTTTAACACAGAAACAAAATTAGTTAGCATTCACATCTGGTGGTTTCGATTCCGGACTGGTTTTACTCTTAGACCATTTAAGATCTGAATTTTTGTTTTTCTATAACTTATACGAGTATACATCATAAACTCTTATAGCGTTATGAAGCAACACAAAATGATCGCTTTATGAAACCACCTAAAAAAGGCTGCAAGTAGATTAAACCGGCTGATCGTCCTGGAAGTTAAATTTCCTTAACATCGAAACTCTGGGTTTAAACTGTCAGCAATGTGTACTTCCTTAAGTAAAACAACTTGTACACAATAAATCAATACACGCACAGGCATCCTCCAAGCACATGATATCTGACAAACATGCTCGACCACAAGGGTCGCTTCATAAGTATTATATATTTAAAGTATAATTAAATTAAAATAAAAAGATAATTACGTTGAATAATATACAGTAGCATGTAGCATAGAGGGGCATTGGCATCTGGGCAGTTGCCAGGGGCGCCGAACATGGGCACCGTTAAGGTTCCAAATTGCAAGTTTTACTTCGTTAATACTTCAACAACATTAAAATACGGCGAATATTGAAATTCACATAAACAAATTCCACTTAGAACCAATAAAGATAAAAAAATATAGACATAATGTATATTATATAACTGGTATTTTACTATTCATAACCTAAAAAGCGACAATTTGTAAGTCAGTTTTGTACACGTGCAAACCTAGTGAAACGGAACGATTTATTATTCAGGTCAGGTACGATCCTTTTTCAATTTGGTTTTCTACTTAAATTTTATTGCACAGTCCTATCGGTTCGAACAATTTCTATTTGATTCTTTTTTGAAAATTTCTAATGGGTAAATCCAAAACTCATTATTATTTATTAGATAGTTAAAATTTATGAATTTCAGAAAAAATAGATAAGGGCGCCAAAAACCTAGCTTTGCCTCTGCTAATAAACAAAATATTGAGGAGTACTGGTGCAGAGAACCCACGTTATACAGACTAAATGCGTCAATTGTAGCTCACCAAAAATATTGAAATGATAATTTGATTCAATTGATATCGTCTATCGCCTTTCCTCGAGTGAAATTTGTCTATTGAAATAGAGACAGATTTTACTCGGCTTCCTATTACAATTTCGCTTAATTGTATGGTTCATTTATCTCACTGTCACTTGACAAATGTAAGAATCATAATACATACTATTATAGTTTGTTTTCACTAGATGTTCGATCAATAATGTTTAAAAAACTGCCAATTTGAATTGCTGTAATATTTTCAATTTTAAAATGTCAAAATTCAAATTTAAAATAATTTCAAAACATTAAAATCGAATTTATAAACTGGTTGTCCGGAAAGCAGTTTCGTATTTCTCAGATAGATGTTGCTAGAAAAAAATCGATGCTTACGTCATTCCTCATGAATTTATATTATTATGAAAGGTTAAGTGCATTGTTGACTGAAAGTGCTTGAGCAATATTTTGGTTTCATTTTGACGACTGAACAAAATAAGTTGGAAAGCATGGGAAGAAATGCAATACAAACCGATAAAAAATACTCGTGTGTACAGTGTATGGCGATGATGCAGTAAGCGATCGTGTGTGTCAAATGTGGTAAAAAAACGTGAATGATGATACAACCTCTCTGGAAGGTCGATAAATACTGATGACGACCAAATCAAAGTTTGATCGAGAATAACCAGTATTTTACGATCCGAGAGATTGCTGAGACACTGAAAATATCGAAAAAGAATTTGACCTAAAGATACGATATTACTTTCGGGATAACCCAATAATTACCGTTCGATTTATTTTGATAAATAAATTTTAAACCTTTTATTTTCCATTCTTTAATATGTATCTCTCAGGTATTTGTCGAAAGATAAAAACCACCTTAAAATTATTCAATTTCATTAGCACAAATTAAAAATAGCTATTGGTACGAATAGTTAGTTCAAAATATTTAATAAAATATATATATAATACATCCAGTAATATTATATGTACATAAATGTACCATATAATACATCAAAATATATGTAATACATCTAGTAATATTATACATCCAGCAATATTATACATCTAGTAATATTATACATCCAGTAATATTATACAAACCTTTCGTAATTTTTTAATAATCAATTTATATATTTTTCTGTATCTCACTAGAAATTATTGAAATTCCGATGTACAAGAATTTTTATATTACGTTTTTATAAGTAAATATATATTTTCTAGTCTTTCAGATTATAACAAACTACCTTAGTAACGGGTTGATGATTTAATGTAAGTAAAAAATATGCAAATAATTTTTTTTTTCATATTTTTAGTAATTAACGAGCCAAGTGTATATGGTAAGTGTTGTTTCCTAGAACGCTTGAATAAATTTCCTGTGCTTGAATAAAAGTGTGCTCACCAAATTTTGTATATAACAGTATAACAGAATACTTTGCCCTAGTTGGTACGCCTGTTTTAAGACCCGGAGGTCGATTCCCGTAATTACCCAATTTTAAAAGGGGTTACGTCGCATGGTTTTCACTTAAAGCATTTTAGCCACATTCTGATTGGTTGTCAGAGATTACCCACACCAAGTTGTACTTTATACAACGAAAGCGTAATACAATACAAAAGTGAGACGCGCTGGAGCTTTATCTTTATATACAAATTAATAATTTTATAATTCAGTAAGTATTAAAATTTTAATTTCAGAGAAACCTGAAATAGTATTCTATTATTTGTAACGAAATTACAGTGGTTTTAGAGATTCCGATACAAATAAATATGTTTTAAAAAACTTTTTAAGTAATAAATGGATGGCTCCGATATTACGACGATTTTTTTTGTGTTTTGTAAAATCTCTTCGACTTTGAATATAAGTTTAAATTGGGTCAGTTAATCTAAATCTCTACACCAATTCTTACTATGTTTAAACTAAGTACAAAACCTCCGCAAGTATCTCTATCATCTGCCATATTATACTTGCATATTTTAAGAGTTTACCGTAATACTAAAAATATGTTCATCAGTTTTTCAGGCTTCAAATCTCTTGTATGCCCACCCAGCAAAATATTTTATTCCACAATGGCGTAGTTAAAACTAATTATTTGTACAACCTCCTATGTAACTACACAGATTGGGTTATAGACATGAAATAGACGTTCAAATTACTTTATCTTTTTACACGAGAAAATTGAAGAAGTTGTTCTTGCAGGGTTCAATTGAGTAAATTATAATACATGGCTTTGTTTTTTTATTGTGTTGGGTTCATCTTATATGTTTTTTGCTATTATTCTGCTTACATGTAAATGTTGATGTTTAATTATTGTTATTTTACTTTAAAAAAGTTATTTGATAAGATAAAATAACAACACAAGTATCGTAAGATATTATTTATTATTATATATTATATTCAACATATTAGTTTCTAACGATGACGGCGATGCCTTAACTCTGGGAGAGGTAAATAATCGAGAAGTTATGGATATGATCGTAGTTGATACTAGTCAAATAGAAGTCTTTATTGTATGGTCATTTCGAAACACAATGAAAATATTCTTCTCATTTGTCATGCTCTATGGAGAGCAGTCGTGATCATTCTACTTGATGTGGCGAGCGAATTTATTTGGTGAGCGAATTTATTTGCTTATTTTACGGCCAAATGAACTTTTGGGTACAACAGATTATAAAAATAACATAAAAACTCGACATTGACGTGTAATCAGTACTATACAATATACAAAACAACGTTTAAGACGAACTCAATACAATAACTAAGTAAACCCAGATAATCTATTCCATTCATCCCTCCAAAATAAACTCTTTGCATAACTCCTTAAGTAGTTTAAGCAATATGAAAGTCCATATTATGTCCACAGTGATTGCCTAGCACGGGAAACCAACACTATGCAGTAGCTTATAAATATATAGTTGTAACTACGTAATTATGCAATAAAATATTCTGTCGTGTGGATCTAAAAGGACTGTGAAGCCTGACAAGCAGAGTTTATTCCGAACTGTTAATCGCACTGTGTAAAGAATGAGACGCATTCATTTTTTCACGGTCAGTGACATTTCTAAAACATTCATAGGGTGAGTTGTTAATTGTATTCCTTACTAGGTCTGTCCATCGTGTTGGTGATCTGCTTCGTGATCGGGGTCCTTCTATTTTCACATGGATCACCCATCTCTTCATTGCATTTTTCCGTCTGTTAATATGGCCGTAGTTTTATTAATGGAGACAAAAGTCGTTCAATTTGCAGTTCTTCCAGAATTGATTTGTCCAACGTGCTGTCCATGGTAAACGCAACATGTGTCACCAGCACCACATTTCTAAGGCGTCTGTCTACCATATATCTTCTTGCGTCCCTTTTCTCTCAATGCTCATGTTTTGCCACCACGAAGAAATATTAAGAAAGTCAATGTTCTTACAAATTTGATTTTGGTAGAGCTAAAAATGCTCTTGTTTCTCTATACGTTCTTCAGCTTGTTGACTGCATGATGGCACATTTGCTATTTATGGTATGTTTCATTCACATCTAGCATTCTTAAATACCAAAGAGTCAATGTAAATTTTTTTATTTATTTTTACAGCCCCAGCTTTTACAAAAAAACAAATATTAATAACTAAAAATTATACAAAAAAAACAATAAAAAGATATAAAATTCAAATGAAAACAGCAATCGAACAAACCTCAAAACATATCATATAATAAAAATCAACAACAAAAGCGACAAACGTTAAAACTTGGAACACACAATCAAACGAAAAAATATTTAAGTATTCGTTTTGTATAAAACAGAAAAAATAAATTATGGCACTAGTACTCAGAAATAAAAATCACAATTGCACTTTTTAATAAAAAAACTGCTTTGAATATTTACCTGTCTACAACCTAACAATTAACAATATTCACTCTATTCTTGTTTAGATTATCAATACTCAGTATTTTTTATTTATCACAGTAAATTTTGAGTCCCATGTCACTGATGACTTTTTTTTCATTATGGCAAGGAGTTCTTTTATATAATTTAAAATCGCATAGGTAAATTATGAATGGGATCCTGATTAAAACGTTAAAATCCTCAATTGGAAACTACCTGTCAAGGGTCGTCAAATATGCAACTGATATTTATGAAGCTTAAATCTAGATTTGTTTTGAAGAGCCATAGATGAAAATAATATGTTTTACATGTGATTCAGCTTACTTAAATATGATTGCAATAAAAGCTTGAATATTTTATTAATGCATGGACGAATAATGAAAGATTGGAGAAGTTGAGTAATTTTGCTATTTGGGTAGTATTTTCTCAGATGATGGAAGAGTTAAGGACATCGAACGCCGTGTAGCGATAGGAAACAAAGTCAATGAGGGCACTAACACATATAACATATTCGAACCGGACAGTATCAAAATCTGCTAAGATGACTGCCTCAATAGTATTTTGGTGCCAATGTTGATGTATGGAAGTGAAACGTGAACAAGGAAAATAACTGAGAGAACCCGAATAAGCTGTAGAAATGCGTTCGTTGACAAGAATACATGAAGTGACAATGTATGACCGAATGTGGAATGGAGTGATTAAGTTTGAATGTGAACATAAGGCTGATGTGTTAAGTTGAAGAAGAGCATGCTAAGATGATTTGGGCATGTGTAACGAATAAATTAAGAAATGCTAATTAAACAGACATAAACTGCAAATGTGAGTAGAGGCGTGTGAGATGAAAACCAAGGAAAGTATGGTTGGATCAAGTGAATGATATTCTGAGGGAAGAAAACGTAGAAAGGCAGAGAAACATAGAAGCTGTATGGATGTAGAAGAAGCTAAGAATTGTATGCGTGTGTGTTGAGATAGGAAAGTAAGGCGCTTTATCCTCTCTATCTACCACGATATTGGAATGATGTGATGGTATGTATGTATTTATGTAATATATATTTACAATAATTTGGATCAGATTATATAATCCAGAATATCGCTTTTTTATTGTATTGTGTCGCATACACCGTTTTATACAGTACAACTTAGCGGGCTTATTGCCATGTAGCACTTTTTTCCGACCATCGAGAAAATTGTTAAAGACTTCTTAAGTGAAAACTAGACTGGTTTTCAAAATAAATCTGGGTTCTAACAGATTTCGAAGCGCAGCCCCCTGTGTTGGGAAACATGTGTCTTACCAATTAGGCCACGGAGCTTTTGTGCTTCTTCGTCTGGTAGTAATTTGTTAATAAATGTACTACACTTTCACTGTATAAAGTACAAATTGATGAGTTTATTGCCATATGGTAATCTGTTCCAACCAACAAGAAAGGTGTTTAAACAAGTTGCAAGTTAAAACAAGACTGGAACCCGTTTAAAAAAATATATATACAACGGGAATCGAACTCGTAACTTCTGGGCTGGAAGACAGGCGTCTTAACAATTAGGCCACGGAGGTAGTAGCGTTGTCTTCCTTGAAAAAATACTTAATACAAAGTGTTCTTATTCAGTTATTGATAAAATAATAACCCCGATATTAAATAGAAAATCATTGAATTCATTTATATCGTAAGACCATTTCTGGTTATTGATAATGAATACCAAATATCACAAAATAAATGCTTATTCTTGATCTGTTAGGATTATTTGCATTGAATATAATATAATATTATATTTACACACAAACAAAATCAAATAATTCCATTTACTGATAATACTTTTCCTTGTTATTTTGATGAACAAGCTTTTCTCTTATTGTATTCTGGTTAATTTTAAAAATAAACTTTTTGCAAATAATGGAGACGGAATACGAGGGACATGTTATGAATTATATATTAAAGGAAAACGAAAAGAAAACTGGTTTCATGTTGACCTTTCAATATATCATAAAATAATCTGGCGGACATATCGCTAGGTGAAATTCTGTTCCAACCAATCAGAGTTTCTATACTCCATCTACAAATTAAAATTTATTATTAAAATATCAAAATATGTGTTATAATGTCGTTGCATATACAGAAAAATCTGACCGGCTTATTACCATTTGGCAATCTATCTCAATAAACCAGAAATATTTTAAAGGTGCCTTAAGTGAAAAACAGACTGAACTCCTTTTTTTAAATCTGGGCTCCAACGGTAAACTCCAATGTGTAGTACCAACTAGGCCATGGAAGACGTAAATATGGTTTATTTAAAAAAATAGTTACTTTGTTTTTACAAAACGCAAATACTTGGCGTCTCCAGGCAAGAAGAATAGGGCCTCTATCGATTTCAATAGTCAATTAGAGAAAGTAATTCGTAAATAATACTTGGGGTCTCGAGGCAAGGAGAATACGACCTCAATAGTTTTCAGTGGTCTGTAAGAAGAAGATATTCGTAAATAAAAAGTTGCCCTTAGCGTTGGGTTTATCCCACAATGCCTTTGAAATAAATTATTACAAAATACATAGATCGCCTCGGAGCTGGTTTGGCCACGGTTCCAAGAACGTGGAGTTCCAGGCTGTGAACTAACCTGAAGCGTTTAGAGAATTTCTGTGTTCCTGAAATAATGTATAATAATATGATGAAAATGAAAATAAGCTTTTTTATTGTATTGTAGTTAAATTGGAAACATCATTAAATTAAATATCAGAGAGCTATTATATTATTTTTCTCCGGTCACTTTTTTCGTCCGTGATAGTAGTTTATTTGTTTGGATTCGACGATGATTCTAATCCACAAGGTTTTAGTTCCAGCAGTCTTGGCAGCAGCAGCAATAGAGGCCAGTAACAATGTACACGGCCCATCAAATCAGGAATTGGCCCCTTGAATTGGTGTACATTGCCATCTGCGGTATTTAAATAAATATTTTCTAGTACAGTTTTTCCAAATTATCTTGTTTTTCCACTCGTTAGCTCTCAATGTCTATGCCTCAATTCCCTGAAAAACGCAGTTCAAAATGAAAGATTCGATATTGTGGCGATTAAATGTTAACACTCGGTAATGACTTAGCACGTGTATATTAATAAATAAAAGATATCATGCTTTTGAAAACTGCTGCGTTTTCAATTACGTCAGAGCAAAGATAAAGTCTGTCGGGTCAAAATATTATCGACCCACTTCTAGTGTACATTGTGACTACATATAATATTGGACAATAGTGGCATGGACGATAGATTTCTATTAGACTTAGTATTATACTTGAGTCATAGAATCATTGTAGATAACTATGCTTTATTTTCCTGCTTAGAGATATTTGCAAAAAAAAAAAACTAAATATTCGCTACATATTATACTATATATTAGTTTCATTTACACGTGGGTTTTAATAGTGGAAGTTTTTTATATTTTTGTAAGTATTCATAATTTGATTAATGATATATTCTAAAAAAAAACTATATTTGCCTTGACCGTCTGTTTCATTTAAGCCCCAAATAATTGTATAAAAAAACAAAAGTATAGACATATAAATAAAATGCAGTGATTTGGTTCAATAAACATTTTCTACAAATATTTTGACAAACATGAGTCTTGTGTATAGCATATAGTAAAATACAATACAATAATGAATCATCATTTTTCGAATGGGAAAATGTTCTTAAATCCACGAATTGATCATTCCATGTCATTGTAACAACAAGGTTATTTATTGTCTATCTATGGATATTTTCTATCTATGGAAGTCCTTAACGTAAGAGGCAGCACTGCTGATACCAAGTATCTAGTGGATAGTTAATTAATTATCCATTACTATCATCCGACTATAAATCTTACTTTGTGAACTTTTCTATCCGAATTAATACTCGTATATGACACTATAAGCGGCTACAATTTTATATAAAATAAATCAATTAGATAGGTACACAAATCATCCGTGAAATCGGCTAGCCTGAAGGATGTTGTTTGGAAGAGCAAACATATAATTTCATTTCCGTATTCAGACCATCAATTATCGATGATGCCATGTGTTTCTAGTATGAGGCAACACAGTTCGCCTTATCATTCGCACAAATCTGGTCCTGTTCAGAGCATGTATGGTAGTCCCAATGATCAGACAAACTTGGACGTGTTGTGAGACCTGTAATTACATTCAATGATACTTT
Source organism: Odontocerum albicorne (assembly GCA_949825065.1). Classification (NCBI taxonomy): domain Eukaryota; kingdom Metazoa; phylum Arthropoda; class Insecta; order Trichoptera; family Odontoceridae; genus Odontocerum; species Odontocerum albicorne. Next base: position 27,367,519 of record OX463839.1, read on the forward strand.
CGTTAAAAAACCATATTTGCATATTCACCGTGGATCTAACTACCTCTACTGGGAAACAAACACATAAAACAAGAGCATATGGGCATGGTGATAATGCCTCACAGCTTAAAAACCAGATATAACATCTCTAAATGATAAGTTTCAGAACATCAGAGAAGGCCTTCGATGTATGTTGCATAAATTACTCACTTGCTGATGGAAATCACAATAATGAAATAAGAAAAAGGTTCGAAACCGAAGACATGAAAGAAACGGGGTTGATTAGTAAGCTTTCTCGCAATGGTGATGGTGACCAAACAATCTCAAAATTCCTTTCTCGCAATGGTGACGGTGACCAAACAATCTCAAGATTCCTTTCTGAAGTATACTATAACGTTCGTCCCTCACAAATATTTATCCTTTATCCGATCACTTTTTGGTCTATCAAACAAACTTTATGGTACTAAAATTGTAATAAATGATTAAAAGTGTTCAGGCCAGCAACACAGCACACTGCATGCTCAGTTATAGCAAAACAATTCTCTACGAGTACACCGGTAATGTAGGTATTGTTTGAAATTTATAAAGCGCCAGTTACCAGATCACGAACTGCGTTGTTTGTTTCATAAAATATAAAACAATCTGATCCAGTTCAAACAGTTCCTCTGCAAATGGCAACATTATGATCAATATTTATTTGGATGTTTTCGTTAGACACAATTTGCAATGAAAAACGTTTTGAGTAATTAGAACGTGTCTTATTATTTCCCCACCCCTTGGCGACTTTGTTAATTGTGACACGTAAAGCTATTTTGTTTGAAACTACGTTATAATACCAATAGTTATAAAGCGAGACTTTGTACAATGAACAAGATATCCACATTTATAGAAAGGGTGGGTATTGGAAAATAGTCTATTAGTGCTAATATTAATGCGCGTGAGTGAAACGTGGGCGTGGAAAATGAATAAAAGGAGCCTAGTAAATGAGAAGAATATGTGGTGTGTCGATTGTATGACAGAATTAGAAATTAAATGACTGAAGATGAATGTGAGCTACTAACTGATGTGTGAAGTAGGGTAAAAAAAACGTCGAAGTGGTTTGGATATATTGAAAGGATGGGTAACGAAAGACCGACTAACAACATTAATATAAGTGTGCGTAGGAGTCGTTTTATAAGACGACGATAGCATGGTTGAACCGAGTAAATGCAATTTTGAAAGGACAGGTAAGGATAAGAGAAACAGAAAGATCTGTATGAGAAAATGTATGGATGCGGAGGAGGCGAAGGAAATGTATGGATGCGGAGGAGGCGAAGGAAATATGCCGTGCTAGAAAACATCGGCACCAGGTCTTCTCTGTCAACCCTAATAGGAAAATGGTGTGATCAAACATATGTATGTGTTATTGAAAATAATATCTTTTCGTTTAAAATTATAAACTTTTAAATTGAAATTTTCACTAAACATATGTATGTGCTGAATATTTTTGAGTATGGTATATTTTTAAGTTTGGAATATTTTTAAGTTTTGAAAATGATTTGTTAGGTCAAGACTAGATTCATATTTTTATAAATGACACTTTTATAGATTTGAAACACTCGTATCTACTATAATCATAACCGCCATTTGGACGTACCTTAAAAGGAGGGCGCCGCGTAGCTTGGAATTGATATTCTTTAGATGATATGTAAAGAATATGGAAATATTTTTAAAATTAAGGCATATGGTTTTTGAAATACTTAATAAAAACTAAAATGACAAAACATTATCATTACAAGTATATAGATATGAAAACACTTTTGAAGGGAAATATATTAGTTATATAGATATTTTCAGCTTACTTCACCAGCAGAGCATTGTGGTATTAATATTAGATGGATCTGTGATCTTCAATCAATTTCTAATAAGCTGAAAATTTGATCAGTTTGAAACATAATACATCTCTCTAAATTGGATAAATGCCTCATGTTAAATTCCATACATGGATATGTGCTGTTACATTTTACGTATATCATGTTAAATTCCATACATCGATATGTGTTGTTACGTTTTACGTATACCATGTTCAATTGCATAGATGGATATGTGCTGTTACATTTTACGTATACGAGTATCATGTTAAATTCCATAGATCGATATGTGCTGTTACATTTTACGTAAATCATGTTAACATTTATAAACATATATCTCAAATAAGTAAGTTAATATTTTTATCTCTTTTGCATATCAACGTCTATTTAATAAGGTGAGTTAATATATTTAATATCAGATCAAAAATCAAACTACTACGCTTTTCGTGGCTATTTTTGGTTAAAGAGATATGCATTGATAACTAATGAAAAATATTTGTTTTTACAGCAAACCTTATCATTTATTAGAGATATCGTTGACAGCGATTTAATCATGTTCACGACAGACTACGATAAAACGAATATATGTGATTTTCTGAAAAGTAGATAATAGAGATAAAAACTTATAAAAACATTTATTTTTAGCTCCAGGGATAGTCCACTGGATGCCTTCTAGGATTTATAATATAGTTCGCAGCAAGTTAATGACATTCTTTTTAACATTAACTATCGAAATACTTTGTTTTTTTTTCCATATTTTATCAATAAAGAAGGATAAATATGATCTGGTTGATTAAAATACGTTGCTGTGCCATAAAATAATAAAGAGGAGAAAGGGAAAGAAATTCTAGCCCTGAATCCTCGGTTTGAAGACAAGTAACTAGACCACGGAAGTCATCATGACATTAAATAACAACGATTAACTTTCAAAATAATAACTTATTGCCAAAACGTTTTGTTATTGTTACAATGTCGTCAAGAGAAAGTTACAAAACAAATAAAAAAATCTCAGCATTGAAAATGCATAATTCTTTTTATTTGTTTTATAATTTTATTTTTTCTTAATTTTTATCGTCTCAACATTATCTTCGTTTACAAATTATTTTTATTTAATTTCACAAAAATACTGGCCTTGGATGAATTGGAATGAAAAATGAACTAACCCATGAACACATAATGTTTAAGAAGTAGTACATTGACCAATTATTAATTCATAAAGATATAAAAAAGATATTAATAAAGAAATCTTTCTCACACGATTTATTTCCTCTATATTTTATAAGCATGAAAATAATTTCTCTAAATTAAAAGTTTTGTATGTGCTAGTATTTAACATCCATTTAAATAATGTAATTTATCTGATCCTTTCCACTGACAGCAGTAACAGGATGGTAAAAAAATATTTCAATTATTCGGAATGTGAAATTTCAAGATTCAGACTTAATTTATGAATGGTTGTTAAATTGTTAATGGGAGTGAAAATGTCTGAAACTTAAATGTATTTCAAGAAAAACGTGGAGAGACTTTATAATAATAAATTGTAAACTGTTAAATGAATATGCATTTGTTCTGTATCTGCGAATTCGTGATTTTTTGTGTATTTTGGAGATACAGTCTGATTGACACGTATCTCACTTGTTGGTGAGCTCAGGTGCTATGTGAAAAATGAAAAATCATTTCAATTTCGAAATGTTGTAAATTAACATTTGTGTGCGAAAAAACACAAGGTTCTAGTGTTAAGTGCCTATTTTGTTACAGTATCAGTATCATTAATAATTTTAAAATGAAAGGATTTACAAAAAGTGAATACACTTATGATACTAAAAATAAAACTCTTTTTAGAATAAAACTCTAATCTGGTTTTCACATAAGACCTTTTTAACATCTTTCCGGTTGTCATGTGGAAATAAACCCACCAGGTTGTCTGTAAGTTATAGAACTGAAGTGAGATACTAATGAATATTAATAACACGTATTTCTCCTTAATTTTACATTAAAAATATTATTTTTCAGATTATTTATAAATTGATTTCTTTATCATATTTCTTTACTTACTTACAATGTAAAAAAGACATTGAAAAATTTGCTTTTTTTGTATGAAAATTTGGAATTGTTGGGCTTTAAGAATTTATTATTCACGTTTTTTTTTATTTAATCATTTAATATATTTTTATAAACAACTATTTAAGTTACCCAGTATTGCTATTTTAAGGAAAAAAATGGAAGAGAAGTGCATTGAAGATATTTGTAAATAAATATAACAAAACCTTTTGTATCAGACAGAGCTATTAAGTTTTTGTTTAATGCTTATTTTAAACGATTCTTTTGACTCGTAAATTAAAAGTCCCAGAAAGTACCAGTAGACGAGTTTGATCACGTAATGGCGCTATAAAAAGTGTTAAATTTTTATTTACTGTAGAAATAAAAATAACCTATTTGAAATTAAGAATGATCAAACAAGATTGAGCAAAATGGAACTTCATACTTTGCGTCAAATCTCTCACTTAACTTATCATCAGGCCTCTTGGTCGTTCACATATGCAAAAGGGTGAAAGTATAAAAATATATATGGATACCATAAAGTTAATGTCTTGTAGAGCGAGACTTCAAAACTGTGGCGGCATACTTGGCATTTGATATCGAAGGTCTTTTAGCAAAGAGAGATAAACCTTTATCAAATAGTCAAATGCGTACAACGTCAATTTGAAATATAGGTTCAATAGTCCTTTTTGTGATACAATTTTAACTCATTGGATATTAACGTACGTCAGTTAATTTTTAACCCATTGGATATTAACGTACGTTAATTAATTAATCTCTTTCAAATTATGTATAACAAAATAAATGAATATAACTTGATTCTAATTTGAATCGATAATACATTATGTATGAACTTTGATTCAAATTATATTTCATTTTGATTGAATTGCGCCCCGTGCGTATAAAATGAGTGGTGCAACACATTTTCTGGACAAGAGGAATTTAATTTGTCCGTTTGGAAGTTTTTCCAATGTGTATATGAAAGAGCGAAAAAGGTCGTTTGTTATGCGTGCGCTCACTGAATTCTAAATGAACAATTCATACTATTTCTGCAGATCGCAACCATGTCTTTCTGTTCATAATTGTGCTCTTCATTTTATTCCTAAACTAACATGAACGGAAACGCATTAAAAATCCAATACTTTCATACTTGTGTAGATCAGTTTTGCAGATTTTTTTGTGAAAACAAACAAATAAGTTTGTATTTGACAAAGAAATGTATTTTAAGTGCAAATATTTTTTTAAATGATTTTTTTAAAGACATTAATTTTTACTTAATTGTCATTGAAATTATCATGTCACGCTGACGCAGCATTTTTTTTAGAGTAGCGTATTTTTACGTAAAATAATATCTTGTTATTTTCTTTATTATTGATTAGTTATTGCTGTGATGACACAATAACACGATTCGAAACGCCATGACACAAAGATGAAGGATTCGAAGTTGGATTGTAGAATAACAAGTATTATAATTATGCTTTTAATGAATTTTCTGTTAAGTACTGAAAAAAAGGTCTAAATCAGTTTAATTCCTTTATAGATGACTTGTATGAAAACGCAATAAAAATATTATTACATTTAGTATATTATTGCTTGTACCATACTTGCCTGTTTACAGCTAAGATTAAGAGACCCAACGGCAAATTGGCATATGAGGTGTCTCGACTCCCCATAAAGCAAAAAATAAAACAGAACATCATTATATAGATTACATGAAATCACAGTAGTTTATTGGGTCATATTTTGATTTAATGTCTGTAGTCGAGGTTTGTTCTAGATTCGAGCGTTTTCGTGTTCGCATTCTAATATAATGTAATTCACGGTCTAAATTGGATGACCACACATGAGTGGAACCATTCAGTTCATGCCATATACTCGTAGGCTGCTCAGTTGTTTTTGGTCCCTATTCATAACAAATATGTATTGTACATATATCATATAAAATGCGTAAATGGATTATAATCATAATATTAAAAGGACAATTTATACAGCGCAGTTTAGAGAGCACACACTCCTTAAAGTGTGCTCTTATTCGGGATTCGAACCTACTATAGTTGAAAGATGAAAAATATTACGGAATAAATACATTTATATATAAGTTGAGTGTTTGGATAGAAAAATGATGGCTACGGTCAGTTAAGGATCTCCCCCGTATCTTTATATGATGGCTACGGTCAGTTTAGGATCTCCCCCGTATCTGTATATGATGGCTACGGTCAGTTTAGGATCTCCCCCGTATCTGTATATGATGGCTACGGTCAGTTTAGGATCTCCCCCGTATCTGTATATGTTTAGAACAACATATTTAGTAGTTTAGTAGTTTAGAAGAACAAATATACTTGTTTTCCTGAATCTTCGATAAGTCTATAGTTTCACTTTGAGGTGCCATTTTTACATAAAAGGAAAAAATAAGTAAAATAAAAAACTTATTTTATATTTTTGTGTTCACCACAGGTTTAATTTAGGTTCACAACTAGTTTCGAAGACCACCGTCTTCTTCGTCAGGTGAATATAAACTAAGTTGCTAAAATATATTCTGTACAAGTGTAAATAACCTAATATAAAAGAGGTGAGGTAGGGGGAGTGAAGTGGGGAGAGATGTATTGTAATACAATGGTGAGAGATGTAATACAATAACCAACCCAATTTTCATAATAGCCCTCTGCTTAATATGTTTCCAATTTTCCTCCCCTGTCTTAAAGATTCACATTTCCTTTCACACATTTTTTTTCCCCGCCCCATTCATCATTGTATTACATCTCTCCCCACTTTACTCCTCCTACCTCACCTCTTTTATATTAGGTTATTTACACTTGTACAGAATATATTTTAGCAACATAGTTTATATTCACCTGACGAAGAAGACAGTGGTCTTCGAAACTAGTTGTGAACCTAAATTTAACCTGTGGTGAATACAAAAATATAAAATAAGTTTTTCATTTTACTAATTTTTTCCTTTTATGTACAAATATATTGTACTTGTTGAGTGTAAGGGTAGGAAGGCGGTGGCCATTAGCTTAGATACTTTTCCGCATCTGTATATGTTTAGAAAAATCCGTTTTGTAAGAAAATCGCAGAAAACTTACCAAGGGATGACAAACTACAAAGAATCGTTTGTAGATCTTCCGATATGGGACGGTAACACGTTCTTCCTTTAGGTGAAGTGTATGTGTGCAGTATTGATATAAACTTATAAATTTTGATAAGACCTCCCAAAAAGGGCTATTTTCAAGTGCTTCTTAAAACCCATATATCTAATACTTAGAGACAGACCATTCTAAGCCACAGGACTAGCAACGGCAAAAGCCTTGTTGTAATACCACGCCCTATTGAATTGATTCGGAATAATCAATTTATTCGATGAATACGGAATCGACTTTCAAGTTCTACTTATCTCCGAAGGAACATTTCTCAGACACAGATTCGAAAAGTGTAATGGAAACATCCACTTAAGGGACTTGAATACAACAATATTTGAAATCAATGCGTTCGCGGTACTTAAGGCAATGTAGACCTTTTGGAAGCGAACTAATATGCCAATATTTATAACTACCATAACATATATCAGTCTAGCAGCTGTATTAAAGACATACTATAGTCTAGAAATTTGCGAATCAGGCCGACCAGAATAAATAGAATTACAAAAAATTAGACGCGATACAAGAAATAAATTTATAAGTTTTTATTCATCTTCAAGTATTGTAATAATTCATGTATATTTCATTGAATTGAAAATACAAAGTTAAGCCTCCGCTAAAATACACCTTCACGTTTGATGAGTATCACCAGCTTCTTACCAATTTCGAAAGTCCATATTTGGTCCGCACAGTGAACATTACATTTCGCTCTTTGGGGACTCCTCGCCATATTGTCAACCCATCTGAATCGTCATGAAAATCCACAACATGAAATACGAGTATTAAAAAAACATCGATTTAAATACTTAAATCCTGTTTTTCCAAAGATAATTATTATTTAGGAGTCGACTTAACGTAAACGCTCATCGAATACAGAGCAATCTAGCGGACTTACGGAAAGTTCATTGCAATTTATTGCCAAATGGATTTTTTAATTAACATATTACAAATTAATTATTAAGCTTGTGTGTAAAAAACTGACCAAAGTATTGTTATGGTCTCACCTGAGATCAAATGCATATACCCTCTGGATAGAAAGAAGATAAAGCATATACCATTGAGGCTACGAAGCCCGTCAAAATAATAAATTTTTAGACACAGCTATACGAAAGTGAAATGAACGGTCCGAAATTATGTAAATACGAGTATTAAACAATATGATATATTATTGGTCTAAAAAACTAGAGTGAAATCAATCATTCTTGATTTAATAATCCCGTCAAGCGACAGGTGACATTTCAATTGAACCTTGATAATTTGATATATTGCTTATTTAAAACGTGTGAATTCAAATATAACGGGATGAATATTTCATTTGATATAAAAATTGAAGTAACATAAGTATTATTTTGTATTAAACGGTAATACGTAGAATGGGGATCAATACATATTTTTGGGGTCCTGCAGGGATTTGTCCTGATCTCCATTTTCTTTAATATTTTATTCATAGCTCTATCTATTATTGTCAATAGAAAATTTGAAACCGGAAGCTTTGTCTTCCGCTACATACCATACACATTGGATAACTCTTTAATTTAAGTCGTCTTCATGCCAATACCCAAATGATACGGTACGCACCTACAGTATACCGACGACTGCGCTCTGATTTCTCATTCTGCTGAAGATCTACAACAAATACTAAATACCTACGTGTGAGGTGAGCATATGAAGCGCTTGGTCTCAAATTAAATATTTCCTAGACTAAGATTCTATCCAAACCTCCATCTAAACATCAGTGCAGTATAGCATATCTCAAAATATGATATACTGCTTCACGGGCGTTTTGGGCTCTTTGTAGGTCAGTGCTTGAAATCACGATCTTACACTGAAAACCGAAGCGGAAATCTATAAAGCTGTAATTATAAGATACAAATCATGAGTGTCTTACAGACGACATATTAGGTCACTTGAAAAATATCAGCAGATGTACCTCAGGCAAATAATGAAGGTTGAATGGTATTATAGAGTATCTAATGATGAAGTTTTAAGAAAAGAAAACTGCTGTAGCATCGAGATTCTGGTGTCGCGTGCATGCCTACGTTGGTCTAGACACGTGTCTCGCATGTCTGATTACAGACTCTCAAGAAATATCTCCTTTAGTGAGCTGACAGAGGTCAGAAGGAAGCATGGTGGTCAGCGCAAGAGATAAAAGGACGTGCTGCATGAAACGCGTAAAACATTAATGCTCCACTTGGGAGCAAAAAACATCAGATGGAGCCAAATTGTGTGGACTGTTGTCAGCTTTCGAGTTCTCTACCTCTTGAGTTGTCAGTTGTGGATAAGACTCTCGCTGCTAACATGGCTTGGGCGCCCTCTTCCATACCGTCCATTCATCTTATACTTGGACGACCTCTTCGTCTTTTCCTGTCAACCTTTAGCCAAAACGACGATCTGCCACCATATTGTTCGAGTCTTTTAGCGATATGTCTGAACCACGTAATATGGTCTCCTCAGTTTTTCATATATGGGTGCCATTTTGAGACTATCTCGTAAATAGTATACTCTATGGCAGACCAATTTTCTTTCGTATGTTCTGTGTGAGTGTATCCACAATGGTATTAAATAGAAAAGGAATCAAAGAAGACCCTTTGTCTAAATTCAAATCAGTAATTAAAAAAAAAATTGTTTAAAACAATATCCAACACGAAAAGTGTTTAAGAAAATTATACCAATTTCTGATTCATATAGTTGTCTTCATTAATTTTTTTTCTATGGTTTGTTATTCCATATGTAAAGTATTCTTCATACACTTAAAAACCTCGAAACAGTAAATCTTTATCGGAAGAAACTTCTTGGAAAAGTCTTAAGAGATCCATTATTCTTTCAAATTTTAAATCCAAGGGAAACGAATTGCAAAGGAAATATAGAAATACGATAAAAGCAAATGCATTTTAAAAATATAACGTCCACATAAAGAAAGCATGTGACTTATTTATGAGTGTTTGAAAATATTTGTTTATTTTAAGATATATATTATATAATCTGTCCGAGATATTACCATAGAGTAATACATAACGTTCGAAGAGTTGTGCAATAAATGACGTAAAAATAATATTTGGTTAAAATAAACAACAAAGATCGAAAGAAATACGCACAGATATTACCAAAAGTGCAAATATGATACATATATGTTATAAATTTATTTCGATATGTTCGTGCATCAAGAAAATTAATTTTTGATGTGAAAATACAAGAAATGACTGGAGTGGAAGTTGAGTCCGAACAATAATGCTCCCGCCGATCTTCTGTTTTTCTTCTATAACATACGAGTATATAACATAGTATAGTATGCAATCTGTCCACATCAGACTGATATTTCAGATTGTAGATCATTGAAGCTTTGAAGATTCTTTTTTTTTCATGTAGGATAGTTATTTTTTATAGACTTTGTTTGTGTCTCTTCTCTGGATTGTGTTATTGTTACAGTAAGTAGTTATTTGGTGCGATGGGTAAGACTTTTTGAAGTTGTCGTGGGAAGGTGATTTTCCTGCCGAGAAGGCTCTGTGTCATTTCACAGAAAGAAGTTGTCATTGCTGGGCCTCGTAGTCGAGGATTCTCTCGCTAATTTAAAATCAATGGTAGAAAGCGAAGCTGTGCCGTGGAGTGTTCGTCTATTTTTTCTCCTCTTTAAGTGAACGAACGATTGCACACCAGCAAACTAACCAGCCACACCACTGTACTGGATCCGATGGCACACCTGAACCTGAAGTACTCGTAATACGATCGGAGCACACCGGAATGTTTTTTTTTCAATTTATTTTGTTTTTAAAGAATATAAATAACTAAAGTCATATGTATCCTTATACCCTCAAATACTAGGTGGATAAAATGCTAGTGTCATTCGAGGGGAGTAACACAGCGCGGGGTTCGAATCGGCGACCTACTGCACGGAAGTCCAGTGCTTTACCACGCGGCCATGTAGAAAGAGGTACTCTCTCCGTAATGGGAGAAAAATATGGACTTGACAATAAGGATTATATTTCCAATTGTTATTAAAACAAAATATGATTTGTGCCATCACTGCTAAAGGCAAAAGAGTTGTTATATTGTTAGAGTCGATATAATGAATGAATTGAATAAAAGTAAATTGAAAAGTTTGTTTTCATACAATCTTGTCTGTAAATGGAAATTTTATAAAGTATTTCCAAGTTCTGAAACAAAATGATGAAACTATGATCGATAAACCAATGCCTTCCAGGAAGATAAGATGCATGAAAACAAATTTAATAAAAATATTTGAGAAAATAAAATGGAATCAAGTTTTAAAATTAACAACCTTTCGCAGAAAAATAAGGCTCACGAAATAGTAAACCCTAATCACCAATTTCTGAACAAAATTGTCAGAATATAGCGAAGATCTAGCAAACAGACATTTGTACACATCGAGATCTTGTTGAGAATTTGGAAAAAAGCATGAATATACTCGTATTAAAAACAAAACATTTAATTCTAAAATACAGTTCTATTAAAAACACTAAGTAAAACAAAACAAATCGTTCTAAATTGTTATACATTGTTTCCGTAGGTCTACGAGTAATAATTTTAAAATTTGTAATACTTGAAAACCCTTCATATTAATATAGGTTTTAATATCAATACTGTATATTCGAAAAGTATTAAGCATTTAACAAAAATGTTATTATATTTCAAATAACCTGCCAAACTCAATAAATTTCTCGCGAAACCGACCAAATCCGGACATTTTTAATAGTGTCTAAGTCTTAGACGTTTCAACCGATAAATTCAGTTGACAAATGCAGTTGTAATAGCTAGGGAATATCCAGTAGTTTGCTCCGGTTTCCTTGGATTTTAGCCAAATGACATTGTTAAATGCTTTTACCTTAAGCGACTTGTGTTAAATATATGTACGTAGATATCGAGGAAGGTTTATCTAGGTGGGCTGTCTTCTATAGAAATGCTGACATTATCTATAATTTATTTGGAAACAGCGCCGAGAAGAGGTGGGAGAACTCTCGGCCATTATCAGCGAAGAAACAAAAAGACCGACAAAACAGGCAGGAGCCTGTTCCCGTGTCGGCCGCTGATAAGGGTGTGCACTGCTGTTCATATCAGAGGAAATCCGCTCGTCCGAGCTCATCAGGGTAACTGAATTTATTCAGCGTGTAAATAATTTGTATATATTAATAAACTTCATTGAAATGCCTTTTTGATGGGACGTTAATTAACAAGAATTTAATAGAGCTTTTCGTATTAGATGGGAGTTTTGTCATATATGATGAAAGTTAAATATATTCAGTAATCAATTAACATATTTTTAGATATGATAATTTCATATCCAGCAATTATACGCTTTGTATATTATATTTTAAAGAAAGCGCCCATAGTTACATATTTAATTACGAAACAACATTTTGTAAGTAATCAATTTATAAATTTATTGTTCTTTCGAGTTCTAAAACTTTCGAGTATTTTCTCCGAAGTACTTTCCCATTTATAAATTGATTGAAAATTGTTTTTCAAGATTAATCAGCAGAATAATTGATTCGCCAAAAATTGTGGTTTTTTAAATATTATATAGACCTTTTGATAGCTTCTGTTTTTTAATGTATTCTCTTTTTAATGTGTTCTTGAAATGTATCTAAATGTATTATGTACATACTATATTGCTATCAATAAACCTGTATTTATTTATACGAGTATATTATATTTCTCTCATATAATTGCATTTTTGGCTTAAACAGTGAGGATAGAAATCATTCTAGTGTGCGTGGATTATCTATATATTAAAAAAATGTATATGACATATAACATGTTTTTGATAAATATATGGAAGAGATCGTGGCACGAGCTGTAAATTTTTCGAAATGATGAAGTACGAGACCTTGACTCACATAGTAATACTAGTAATTAGGTGTCAACTTATCATCACGTTGACGAGAATTTATGATAGAGCTATTAAATAACGATCACCAATCGGTAAAAAGCACAACCAATGCTTTCATGGCAAAAGTCAAATTTTACCGGAACTCGACAAATGACAGGCAACAAACCAGGATTCATACGGCTTGAAAGAGCCCCCTTTAAATATTTTGTTTTTCATAACTATGCACGAGTATACTCATAATTAAATACTTGTCATTTAAATAAATACTTTTTTATTAGAATGAGAATTCTATAAAAAAATATTTTATTATTAAATATTGACTTATCCAATAATCGGATTTTAGTACTGAACGAGGGTACCAACAATATGTTAAAATAACACACACCATCAGTCGAATCCAGCCCCGATACAAGGTGCTGAGCTTCCCCTACACAAACTCCTAACTTTGCGTTTAGGCAAATGTATTGAGACATTTCCCTTAATTTATTACCTGAGATAGTCACAGATTCCCCGGTAGCTTTTCTTGCTTATCCATTTTGTTTTATACACAACATTTGTTAACAACACTTCTCACACTTATGTCTTGTTCTTGTTCTAGTATGATGCTGAGTTTTCTTTCTTCGGTTTGTTTATTAACTTTTCCGAGATCTTTTGCTATGATATTTTTTGAAGAAAAAAAATTGAGTTTGAATGCTTTTTTTAATCTCACATTGAGCGTGTTTTGACTTTAGATTTTTTATTTGTCTAAGCATTCTAACAAAAAAATATGCAATGTAAAATATTAGGAAGTTATTTACGAGTTTACGAATACGTTCCATGATTAACTCATAAAAAGTGAAAGTGTTGGATGTATTGAAAATAAATTTTGGAATGTCAAATTTTCCCAAAACAAAAGAGCTAGTTTTTCTAGGTCGATAATGATTTTGAATTCAGAGTAATATGACTTCATAAATAAAAGATACATTTCATAATTTAAGTATCCTTTATTAATCGTATTTTTTTAGATTAATGCTAACGTTTTTATTTATAATTTTATTTGAAAATTAAAAAACGGATGGTAATATACCTATTTATTATTGTAAAATACACATTACTCGTATATATGTATGACGAGGGTTGATCAAAAAAATAAAAAGGATGTTTGAATGTCGCGAGCTGTTTGTTTTTGATTCAGCTCATCTTTTTTCCTCACGTTGGCGACAATGACTGTGATGTACATTTCAATTTTCAGCCATATTGAATGGGCAGTTTGTATTTAAAAGGCAAGTGTTTACAACACATTTTTGCGATTTTTCCAATTTAAAAAAAGTTTTTTTTTGAGGGCTTACGCCATTTGCGTGAGGCAATTCGAAGAAAACGATCAGAATTGTGAGCAAACGACTTTTGGATTTTGCACCAAGATAATGCTTATACATACTTCACTACTGATTCGCGAACTTTTTATCAAAACTAATACCGTCGTGATTCCACAGCCACCGTATTCACCAGACATGATTCCCTGCTACTTTTTCCATTGACATTGAACATTGAAAGGACAACGGTGAGCTAAAGGCTACCCCAACAAGTGCGTTCAACATATGTTTTGCGGATTGGAAAAACGTTAGTTAAAATGTATTTTATCCTATGGGAATTACTTTGAAGGGGATGATATTAATATTAATAATCAAATTAATACTTTTTGAAAAAAAAAAAAAATTATCGTTATTTTTTTATCAATCCCTGTATATATCATGGAACAACTATATTATAGTATTTCATCACAATCACGCCATGCCCCTATTGGGATAGGTAGAGATAATAGGTCTCCACTTCCTTCTATTCAGGAAAACATCTTTGATTTGCTGCTTCTATATAACCGTCTTTATTATCTTTTGTTCACCGTAAGCTCTGCACCTCCTTTCAATTCTGCAATAGTTCGAATAACCGTTAAAGAATTTAACGAATTTCGAGAGTGGAAAGATATTTATTAGGGTTGTATCTTACTCCTTAAACTCTTCAACACAAAGGAAGTCACCCGAAAATTGGGATAGAGGCATATTAAACAGAGTAAAATATATCTTCAATTTAAGATATACAGATAACACGATAATTGTACTCGTAGTTAAATTCATATCATAAATCCCTGAGGTGTTTCGATGTGGTGAGACAGAGAAAATAAAACGAAAAATAATGATAATTGCTCGTGGGTACAGAATCCTTGCGATTAATCACTATTCTGCTCAACTTACTCGTATGATAGAAGTGATACGTGATGATAGGCTATCCCTCATGATCGAGTATGATTTTCAGTCACCTGTATATGAAATACGCACGTGATTATAATGGTTTATTGTGTGCAAGCCTTTGCACTTCCGCAAACACAGTCTTGACAGATCAAACATAAAGTTCCGATTGCACGGATGTTAAACTTCTAAGATAATTGGCAGATTTAATCTGCTGCAGTCTTTCGTTAGACATAGTTTTATACAATGCTATTTTTGTGTTGCTCTATATCGCTTTAAAAATATGATAAGCAGCATACTCGTATAATATACTTCTTCTTCTCAGTGTTATGTCAGGTCCCCCCAACGTTGAATATCACCTGAGAGTAGACATCTTTGTCCCCGGCAGCCCGAAAAAGATCACAAACGCCCCTTATGCCAGTCCAATCACGTATATTGCGTATATGATCCGGTGCAGTAATTTGTATTTTGCTCCTCTAAATACATGATCCAAGTAGGATATTACTACAAAGATTAGCGTTAAATGTTCCTAACAATTACACTAGACTGCGCCGGCAAGAACTGTTCTCAATAACATGCGCAAGAACGGGTCTTCCAGCCGCTATGCCTCTTGGAAGGGCCTTAACTCTTTTGAACGGGACTGCTTAGGATATTGACATATTTCATATCACATTACCAAAAGCAAAAGTAAATTTTCTTCTAAGATTGAGCGCGTTAGAAAGCACTTATCAACATACTTAAGTGACTGTGAATATATGTGTATCATATGTTTGTGTGTATATATGTATGCATATACATTATTTTTTTTAATCTATGTAATTTATTTTTATTTTTAATATGTCTTGTATTTTTCAAAGTAATTGGGCTAAGCCTGTTTTGAGAAAATAAATAAATATACAGAAAACGTAAAGTATAATATACAGAAAACGTAAATTCAGATTTAAAACGGTCGGACAGTAAACCAGTCTTGTAATGAATCCGTCAGAAATCAAACCGGGGATGCCTGTTTGCTTGGCGTGAATGCCAACCATTAACTCACGGTCGCCGACTTGGATATTACTTTGAGAGTAATGTATAATCTTGATGAGATTTCTCAAGAGTAGGGGCATAGTCATAGTCATGCATATAAAGATGCCACTGATAATATTCTGGAACTTTTCGATTTCCTTGTACGGATCAGAAAAATGGACCATCAAGGCCAGGATCAGATAGAGAATTGACAGTGATACGGGCTACGAATAGTAAGAACTCTGGATTCTATTATATGTATGTGCTTGTTATGGAAAAATTGGGTGTTCTTGAGCAACTGTTAATGGTTTCCAATTATTGTACGGAAAGATGACAAAAACATGGATGTCTTCTGGTGAGTGGTAACATTGAAGTTCGGAGAGGTACAATAAGGTGGACAAACCAAAAAAAGACTGTCATAGGTTTACATTTTTTTAATACCATTAATTTAGTACAATGTCGTGATAACATTCGTGGTCCACTTGATAAGATGCTTGTCTTCTAATCGGGGGGCTGCAGAATCGATTCCTTTTGGAACCCAGTTTTATCCAATCTGGTTTTCGTTAAAGGAATTTTTTAAAACTTTCTGGTTGGTTAGAAGATGCTGTAATAAAACATATATTGTACAACGAAAGTGTAATAAAATGAAATGTGATATTTTATGGCAAAAATATGGAAAAGAGTATTTCATATCGTTGGTCGTATACTAAGTTTGATCTCATGGATTCTGATGAAAAAAGTAAAGATAAAATGCAAACTTCAATCTAATGCAATTTCTGTAATTTTACATAAAATTAGCAAGATTTTCATAGAAACCATGTAAACTTTTTAAATAACCGAGCAAATTTTACAACTACTCATTTAAAATAAAAACGTTTTGGTTTCCTTGAAGTCACAAATTTAATACTGATAAAAATGAATTGCTGTTTATGCGTAGATTTGGATTGGCCGTGGCAGGCGAATAGTTGAAGAATTTAAATTCCAAATGATTTAATACGGTTTAAGAATAGAGGAATTCCACAAACCGATTTAATAGCACGGCCCAGATTAGCCGCCAGGCTTTGTCCTGACCGCTAAATAAATCAAGGAATAAAGGCATATTAAACTCGGCATTCGATTTCTTCTTACATTTGTACCCGAAACTTTATTTATCTGATTTATTTGTATATTAATTTATTACTCGAGTGTTCCTTCTGACTCAATTAATTTATGTTCTTATAATTCTAGCTTGTAAATATTAATTTAACTATTTAAATCACATCCTCAAAATAAACAGTGTTGAAAATTATCAACATAATGAACGAGTACTCGTATATGACATGAATGGTTATCAAGATTGCAGATATCAATTTTAATAATATTCACATCATTGAAAGAAATGACAAAGTTCTGGATAGCTCCGTAAAAATATGTTATTGGTTGCAACGAACAATATAGGCAAATATTTGCGTTGAATGAACTTAAGATGATTGTCGTAGTCGTTGTTGGGTCTCGTAGTCGAGGATCCCTCCGTCATTTCAACATCAATTTAGTTGGAAAGCGAAGCTGTGAAGCATTTCTTTCTTTCCTTCATATGTGAGTGAGTGAGCCATTGCACATCATCAAACTCACCAGCCACGCCGCTGTATTGGATCCGATGGCACACCTAAGTGAGACAGACGATCGGAGCACATTGCCATGTTTTTTATTCTTTTTTGAAAGAAAACATATGACCGATGCCATAGGTATCCTTATACCCCCGAATACTAGGCGGAAAAAATGCCTTTGTCATTCGAGGGGAGTAGCACATCACGGGACTCAAACCGGCGTCCTTCCGTACGGAAGTCCAGTGCGTAAACGCGTGGACATGCACCTTACTAAGATCATTGTAGTATTACATAGTATAACACTTTCTTTGTATACAGTACTACCTGACGAGCTTAATGACGTGTGAAGATCTCTCCCTACTTACCAGAAAGATGTTAATGAGGTCTTAAGTGATAACCAGACTGGAACTTTTAATCTGGGTTCCAACGGGAATTGAATCCACAAACTCCGAGTCGGAAGACACACATCTTACCAACTAGGCCATGGATGTAGTTTATTTAGTAAGAAAGTAAAATATCAGCTCCATTGTTTAATGTATGTAAATAAATGAAAAATGTAAAATGAAGACATTTTATGTCACCATTATTTTTTATAAATTATTTAACTTAATTTGTAAATCATTTGATATTTTTTAGGAAAAAAAGGTTTTTAAGCTTCTTCTAGGTCTCCAAGTAACAACTGAGCTGTAAAAGAAAATAATAAATCACGTAAATAGCCTTGTTTTAAAATAAAAGCAATTCTATGTTATAGCACTTTTTAAAATTCATTTTGATCAGCTACTAAATACAACACTCAAATCAGTCAAAAACTAACTCAAATTCGAATCGAGCCCTTGACTATCTACTTTTTGTTATCATATACTCGTATGTTAATTTCCAGTGCTAGAGTTTGAATACTGAAACTTTAAAGACACTGATCAACAAAAACCATCTTGTGTGAGCAAGACGATTTTTTTCACTGATCTTTTATATTTCGATGTCTTTATGCAGTCTGCCAGTGAACTCGAAATTTTATATATTCACAAATCCATTAAAAATTGTGAATTTTAACCCATAAATTTGAACAAGCTTCATGTATTGTACAAGTGATTTTAATTTATATTTTACTTCCAATTTACTTTACTTCCTCTGATTACCATTTTATGCTTTTCAAGATTATTTTATTGGTTCGACACAAATTAACAGAGTTAAAACGATTTGAATTATCTTACAGCATGTTACTGAAATTGTTAATAATGAAAATGTGCGTACCTTGTTACCCTCAAAACTGTATCTTAAACAAGGTTACCTCTCAACATATAAGTCTAAAATTTAGAGTAGTCATTTAGAATTTTCCACAAATTGCCCCTTGTCATCGGAGCATATGATTTCTCTGGAGAGAAAGCTGTTAAAAAAACTTAACCAATAAAAACTTTCTGTTTTCATTTTGTAGATAATTTAACTATTAACCCTTTTCCTACCTTTAATTTTCTTGAGGTACGTGTACTAGTGTAAAATAATTAAAATTTCCAATTGTATTTTGAAGTGATTAGGGATTGTTATGAACTGATGTAATAAGTAAGATCAAAAAGAGCACTCTAAGATGGTTTGAACACGAAAAACTAATCAATGAAAAACTCTAATACATCAAATATACAGTGTAAATGTGACAGGAAGGCGTGGTAGATGAAGACCATGTGTGGGTGGTATCAAGTGTATTATAGTTTGAACGAAGGAAATATAAAAAAGTTAGAGAAATCGTAGGAGTTGTATATCAAAGTGTATGGATGTAGAAGAGGCAAAATATGTCATGATGGGAAAGTCTCGCGTTCTGACCGGTAAACGGTGTGTTGGTACTCGTATGTAAAATAATTGTACATAGTATTTTTATCTCGATTATAAAATTGTCTCTAATTTTTTACTTATTTTCAATAAGTATTTATTTTATTTTATTTATTTTATTTTCAATACCCTTAAGGCCACTCGAACTCGGGATTCAAACCCACTATTATTGACAGATTAAAAACATTACAAATAAAACAAGTTATTTATAAGGGGAGGAAAACGGAGACTGCGGCTATTAGATTATGAATTTCTCAGCAAATGCATTTTAGTGCATTGATTTATTTTTCGATACAAAAATAATGTAATCAATCACAGAAAAATATAAGAGAAACACTACAAAATATCGGATATGTTAATATAATGAGGGATAAAGAATAACACCCTTCGTTAATGAAATTATACACAATACGAGTACGGTACAAAGACCGCTCGAGACGGAAGCTAGAGCTATGCAAGTATGACAATGAGAAATAGTTGTTCGTGATATCCTTTATTTAAAATTTTCCCCATTCTATCCATTTAAATCCAAACGATCTTTTCGTGTGCTAATTTTATGAGAAATAGAGGGATGCAATCACAGCTAAATAGTTAGTTTACAGTTGAAGCGTTAACACTGTGGAGGCTTAGAGATATTTTAATTGATTTATTAAAAAGCTGTTTTTCCCCTAATGATAACGGTATGGCCTTATCAGTTTCAAGGTTTCACCTCATTGTCATGGAAGCTCAAATAAGATTGAATTACGCCCGAGCTAGCAGTGACATACTAGACACATCTAACTTCTAACGGTAAATATTC